>LNAC01000006.1:6756517-7312445 GCA_002007465.1 Ailurus styani
GGGGCGGGGGGAGGACCTGCTGGGGGGGTCCCAGGTTTTCCCAGCTCTCTCTCCCTCCCTCTCCAGCTCTTCTCTCCACTGCCAGCCTTGCTAGAAAGGAACTCTAAGTCCACCTCCAGACACAGCGGCAACAGCCTTCCACAGACTTTAGTTAGCATCCCTTCTCCTTTCTACTGGCTTCTGAGATTCCCCTGAAAGCTCCCACTTGTTCATGCTTGCCAAAGCTTCAAGAAGTTTTCTCAGTGGCCTTTCTGATCCTCCAGTTCCACTTACTGGACTTTACTCCCCCGCTCATCCCAAAACTACAATAGGTTCAATTCCTATAGTCAATCCCCTCCTCTTTATTACTCAGTGTGGTTTTGCTTTCCTGGTAGAACCCTTGCTAGTAATGCATTACAGTTCAGAAGGCACTGGTCTAGGTTATAGACGCGATTAGCAAAAACACTGCAAGTTATCCACTTTCAGGAAGCCCATCGGCTCCATCCCTTAAAGGGTTTGTCTGAATGAAGTATGTGCTTGCGAAGTAGCAGCATAGGGAGCTTTGGAAGTCTCTGGTAATTTTTGGTAAGTATCCCTTATTTATATGAGAACTAGTCAGGTGGAAAGAGTTCACCCAGGAAGGCTGTTGAGTCCCTTTAACTAGGTTGGATGTTTCAGCTCAGAAGAGGAAAACGTGACTTGTTTTAATTTTGGACACTTGATCCCAGTCCTTAAAAGTTTCCTGGTGTGTTTTTGAGTGATTCTTTGTGAGTTCCTCAAGCTCGGTGTTGATTAGGTCTCTTTCGTTTGCAAGTGAGAGAAACCAACTCAAAACCAGCCCGATCGCACTACTGGGTATTTACCCCAAAGATACAGATGTAGTGAAAAGAAGGGCCACATGCCCCCCAGTGGCATAGCAGTAATATCCACAATCACCAAACTGGAAAGAGCCAAGATGCCCTTCATCAGATGAATGGATAAGGGAGATGTGGTCCATACACACAATGGAATATTACTCAGTCATCAGAAAGGATGAATACCCAACTTTTCTATCAACATGGATGGGCCTGGAGGAGATTATGCTGAGTGAAATAAGTCAAGCAGAGAAAGTCAATGATATGGTTTCACTTACTTGTGGAACATAAGGAATAGCATGGAGGACGTTAGGAGAAGGAAGGGAAAAATGAAGTGGAGGGGAAAGAGAGGGGGAGATGAACCATGAGAAACTGTGGACACTGAGAAATAAACTGAGAGTTTTAGAGGGGAGGGGGATGGGATGGGGGCATGGGTTGGCCCGGTGTTGGGTATTAAGGAGGGCATGTATTGCATGGAGCACTGGGTGTTATAGGCTAACAATGAATCTTAGAACACGACATCAAAAACTAGTGACGTTCTATTTGGTGACTAACATAACATAATTTAAAAAACGAAACAAAACAAAACATAGCCCACAATGGTTAGAAGTACTGTTTTTAATTTTTTTCCTCTCCCTTAATTTTTTTTTTTTTTTTTGATGGGGAATGGCTGCTGGAGACAGTTTGTGGGTCTAAAGTCCAATGGCACACACACACACAGAAGAATACCTTCTTTCTGGCCATGCAGGCAAAAACTCTGGGACTATCCTGATGGGATCTGATGGACTACTTATGCCATCTGCTTCTTCGTGATCCAACCACCTGACCAGGAGAAGGGATACTCTGCTGGTCTAGGCCCAGGTCGTAGGCCTATGTCCACCCTAGAAAGGACAATTGGAATAGTCTCTGCTGGAAGTACCCTGCGGTCCCGAGAACTGAGCACAAGTATGGCAGAGGTGGTTTTCTGCAGGAAGCATAGAGAAGGGCTGTAAGCGGGCACAGATCCCCACCAGCACCACAATGAAATGAATAGATGGTCCCTCAAAGTTCATACTTTGAACTTTACTGTTAGGCTTCTAGAAAGGAAATAAGAGTATCACGGCCTCTAAATTTACAACTCATCAAATGTTCATGGTTGAAATTTTAGAAAGTGTAGGAAAGCATAAAAAAAGAGGGGTGAAAATCACAGCAATCTTACCACCAAGTGAAAAATCATTGTTACTGGGTAGGCAAGGAAACTTTATTCCAAGTCATTTACCGAAGAGTATTTTCCATATCATTAAATATCCTTCTACACTGTGCTTTTCAACAGACGCAGAGTTTTGCATTGAATGCTCCTGCTACACATCCAGTCCCATAATACAGACCTCTCTATTGTTTCTAAATTATGACTACAATGTATAAAATGCTTACATGTCAATCTTTGTTAGTAGCTATAATAATTTCCACAGGATAAATGCCAACCAGAGAACTCGCTAGGTTAAAAGGCATCAACATTTTCCCAATTTCCAAAATTTTGCTCTCCAGAAATGTATCAGTTTATGTTTCTATCAGATGTGCATTTTGTTGCTTCCTCAACAGTGATTTTTAAAAGTTATATTTTAAGCTTGCCAATCCCATAAGCAAAAATGTTACTGAGGTTTTCCTTGATATACCTTTGTGACGTTAACACACTTGTTTGTACGAATATTGGTACTTTTGTGTTTTTGTGTGTTGTACGTGACTACCTCTTGAGGTTGTCCATTTAAGACATTGGGGTATTTATCTTTCTCTTTTAGTTCTATTAGACTCTTTGTGTACTAACGACATGAATTCTTTATATTTTATAAATATTTTCCCCAGTTTAACGTGTTCTTTTTAATTATTTTTTAATGGAAATTCAGATGTTTCTACTTTTTTTTGGTAGACCAAACAACCCTTCCATTCCTGTATCTTATGTAACTTGCCTTTAGTATCATTATTAAAATACCTATTTCACTGCAATAAAGGGGAAACAAAGATGGAAGAAAAAAACGGAACTCTCAAAGTTCCTTTCCAGGCATTCTGTGCTATTCAATAGTTAATCATAGCTATTTTGTTACCCACTGATATGAATTATACTTGCCATGTTGCTGTCCCTCCCAATCTCTTCACCCAAGAAGGCAAAAGTTGTTGATAGCCATTTGTGATATAAAATAATATTATTTTGCACTGCATTTCCCATATGAATCTGGCTTTCTTTTCATTTGGGTCTTTCTTTTCCACTGATAAGTGTGTCTGTTCTAGGCCCACTTCTACTTGGTAGTATATTTTATTTGTTGCAGTTGTAAGTTACATCTTACTACTTTGATTATGTAAAATTTGACTACTATTTTATCTTTTTTGTTTTGATACACCAGATAATAATTTTGTCAAGCTAAACAAGTCCTTCTGAGATTTTTATTGGAATTGCTTCAAACTTACGAATTAACTTGGGGAAAAAGTCTTTCTTTCCATTCAGTAGGATTTCATATCCCTGTTTTTTCCTCAAAGAGCATCATCCCCTAAATTGAACATGCTTTCAGCTCCACAAAACTGTGACACCTTTCCTCCTCCATTTAGAAATCTCAGGCTTGGGACTGACAGCAATAATATAGTTTATTTTTCTTCTTTCTGGTCAATTCACTGACCTTCTGGCATCGCCAAGGCTTTCCAGTGAGGACCAGGGAGCTCTGCAAAACTCTTCAGAGCCCAGTGAGATCTGACCTTGATCTCCAGCCCCGTGAGGAGAAAGAGAGGAACTAATAGGCCCCTCCCACATTCTTCCCTCTTCAAGGAAAAAACACAGCTTGCAGACACTCGGGCTAAGTAAGACAGACTCCTCAGGGAACACTGGCCGGAACTCCCTGTGGCAGAACTACTCATTTTCCTCCATCTCAGAGCAAATTCTTTTAGAGCAGCAGGAAATGAAATGGTATTCACACTATCAATTACCCCAGCTGTTGACCTAACGAGCTCAGCTGCAGAGACAGCCATTTTCAAGACCAAAAGAATATAACAAGCCAGTGGTAACCGTGCAGTAACAAGCACCTTGGCGAACTTGAGGTCTGAATTCACACGATTACACTCTAGCTGCCAGGAAGATGCCATCCCATCATTGACTTATAATGCCATGTTATTTATTGGGATAATTATGCTTTTCTGCCCTTCAGGGGCCCAGAATCAGAGAAAGTAAGCAATTTATTCTTATTCATTCAGCATGTGAGCAAATTTCAAATTAGAATGGATCTCTCCAAGGTCTATTATACTGTGTGGAGGCTCTCCGCAGGCTTTGGTCCCTACCCCTAAAGATTACAGGGGCTTCGAGGCATTGTAGGAATCCGTGGGCAGTCCGTTCTTCTAAGTTCAGTGAAACAAATTTCTGTTTTGTCCAGAACTCTCCCTCTCCGCCCCCAAATGTTAGCGTCTTGTGTCTGCTCCCTGAGCTACCTTGTAATACTGCGTGCAGTAAAATGAAGTTTTAAAATAGCATTACATCTCTTCTGCACAACCCTGCCAAGGAGTTATTATTGTAGATGAGGGAAGGGAGGCTCAGAGTAGTTATTAGGTGACTTCTTTGGTAGACACAAGTTAATAATTTTCTTTTCACTGAACGTAATTCACTTGTTTGCTTATCTAACTTCCTACTGGGCTTCCAGGTCCTCGAAATCCGGCATCTTCTAGCTCCATGTCAAATGCCTCTGGCTCCGGTATAGGTCTTGACACACAGTGGGAACTTAGCAATTGGCTAGAAATTGGTAAAATGCTCAGATCCAGTCTCAGTGCTAATGATCATTATTAGCCTTGTGAACTTGTCTCTATCACTCTCCTCTGACCTTCATTTTTCTATCTCTGAAGGGAGATTATCATACCAAACTTTTCTTTCTTGTTCTCATAAGTTTTTTGTTTGTTTGGTAAGAATTAAATGAAATCTAGTGGAAGAGAGGGCTTTGAAATAAAATATGAAATATTTTTTTGAAATTATTTTTTGAAATTTGAATTATTTTGAAATTATATTTTGAAATATTTTGAAATAAATTATGAAATAAAATGAAATTCATCGTATTGAATACTTTGTAATAGAAATTGACTAGATAAGAAGAGGCCATTATGAATCATCTTCTTATGCCTCTTAATATGCAGATGAGAGCTGTTTTTGTGTTTTGTGCTTTGTGTTTACTGAGTCCACTCCAGTGGGCCCTTCTTTCTGATGGGTGGTCTTTAGGCTTGGGGCCCTTTTTGAGTGGTGTAGGAGAAAGATCTCTGAATACAGAATCAAAGTATTCAGACTTAATACCTGTTTTGCCACAAATAAACCACATGGTCAAGTTAACTAAGCCTGGGTTTCAGTTGATGTTTTCTTTCCTGTAAAATAATGATGATGATAGTGTTTGGGATCATATATATGGAGAGAGGGAGTTGGGTGGAAGAGATTAGATATATTATCTCCAAATTTTGATGCTTTTTAAAAAAGATTTTATTTATTTATTTGCCACAGAGAGAGAGAGAGAGGGGGAACACAAGCAGGGGGAGCAGCAGAGGGAGAGGGAGAAGCAGACTTCCTGCCGAGTAGGGAGCCTGTTGAGGGACTCGATTCCAGGACCCCGGGATCATGACCTGAGCCGAAGGCAGACGTTTAACCGACTGAGCCACCCAGGCGCCCCTTGATGAAGCTTTATTATTCATGTTTTCACCTTTGTGACTCTGAGGTCTCATGGTTAATGTCCAGCTAGAGTTTAGTGAGAGTGTAGTTGAATAAGGTGGAACGCTCCGAGTTTGAGTTATATGTACAGGCACAGAGATCACCGCTAAAGAGTGAGAATCAAGATTACTATTTCCCCTTCTCCCCCTAAAAGGAAAAATTTGACATAGGGCAGCTGGGAGTAAATCCTGCTCCACTCGGAACTACTTCTGCTGGAGTTGAGGTAAATTCGACTCCAAATCTATCTTGAAGTACCTTCTAAATTGGATGGCTTCCTAAGGAGCTTGGAGCTCCGGCAGCCAGGCTTCACTGTCAGGGTCTGAGCTGCTGACTTCTTCAGCGTGGGGAGGATACTCATGGGGGATGTGTCACAGGCATCGCATGGAACTTTCTGAGGCCAGCTCAGACTTTTGGCCCACGACAGCTTGTGTCCTGCTTTGACCATTCTTCCAGTTCTTTCTCCTCCTGGAGCAGTCCCGGCTCCATTCTTCTCCATTTTCCTAATGAATCTTGCCCAGACGTTGCAATTCTTTTCCTGCTGTATCTCTGAGAAATTCCTCACCTACAATGGCCGGCTTTGAACTTAGCTGCTTACTCAGAGGGTAGGGTCTAAAATAAAACCGGCTTCCATAGCAGTAGGACTAATACAAATTTCATAAAAATCCAAGTCTCATCTTCTCTGTTGTATCTCACATGAGTTTCACGTGATTCATGCAAGTTGCCATATTTTACCTCAAGAAATTGATGCTTCGTGTGGAAAACAAATATGTAGCTTCGCAAGGTTTTCCATGGAAACTTTTCCTCTATCAGCCATGTTACAGCACTTGCTCAAGACTGGTTTGTTACAGACCCTGAGGAGGCCTGATTCATATTCATGGGAAGAGAATACAAGGCTCTAAAGACATCTTGCTCGTAAGGGTAAAGAAAAATGCCTTGAGGAGACATTTCAGCTACAGAGTACAGCTCAGAGCCACCAAATCTCTGAGAAAGATGATGATGAAAGACAAAAACATTTTTTTAGTCATGGGTTTTATCGGCTAAACCCCGGGGATTAGTTCTTGGTGGTGGAAGAATGTGAGTCACATGGGCAAACAGCCTGCTTAGTAATTTTAATGACCTTTCCTATGAATAAAATAGTTTTATTCCTTTGTACCGTTGCTGAGGACTTAGGGCCCAGGAAAAGACAGGCAGGGCAGAGAAAGATAGTTAGCTTTGACTTCCATGGTGGAAAATATATTCCCTAAATAATCACACAGGGCTGTGCTGTGCCACAGGAAGAGCTATTAAAACAAAACAAAACAAAACAAACCAACAACAAAAAAACCCCACTGGAAATGATGGAGATCCAAACTCAGCTGGGGTCTGAGTACTGTCCTGCCCCCTTATCTCTCCTTTTAGACGGCTGCCTTCCATTGTCCAGAGTGGATATTTCAGGTCTTCATTTGTCTCCAAGCACCCCAAGCCACCTCCTGCATGGACTCCCCAAAGATGACCTTGGGTCCAAAGTCATAATGCAAGGAACAACATCAAGTCAGAACCCCCTTGACTTCTGGCCTTTCACATACAAACATAGCATGGCTGCTACCTGTTAGTCAACCGGCACTGCTGTAACAAAGGAGAACAAACTGGATGGCTTGAATTAACAGAGATGTATTGTTTCACAGTGCTGGAGGCCAGAAGTCCAAGATCAAGGATGGGCTCCTTCTGAAGGTACTAGTGAAGAACCAGTTCCAGGCTTCTCCCCTAACACCCGGTGTTTTGACAGCACCTGCAGCCTCCCGTTGATCTCTGCCTTCACCTTCACGTGGCATTCTCCCTGTATGTGCGTGTCTCTGTCCAAACATTGGACATATTGGATTAGAGGTCCACCATGTCCAGTATGACCTCAACTTAACTAATGACATCTGCAAGGACCTATTTCCAAATAATGTCCCATTTGGAGATACTTGGGGCTAGGACTTCAACTTAGGAATTTTAGGGAGACAAAATTCAATCCATAACATGTCTCCATGTCTGATCTTTCCAGAAGTACTTTCTTTTCCATGTGGCTCCACCCTCCATGGAGGTTTTGGAGACCAACCATTCCTGCCTCCCCTAGAAGCACCTCTCTTCATTAGGTGCTGTCGCTCCTTTTATATCAACCCTTCTACTCAGCCTTTAAAAAAATTCACTTCTCTCCCTTCTGAAGAACCAGCTGCAACAATAAAAGCTTTCCCTGGCCCTCACGTCCCATGTCAGCCTTGGACCTGCGCCCTATTTTCCATCACTGCCTTCATCCACTGTGTCTGTGTGCTGTCTCCTGTTCACCCAACTCCCTGCAGTGCGGCCCTTGCCCTCACTGCTTCATGGAGACAGCTCTTGCTGAGAACAGTGGGTGCCATCCTCCTGCTATGGGCAGGCCGTACTGGCTGTGTCTTACCCGACTGTTCATCATGGCTTAACATTGGATTTAACACTGACCTACCCCTGACTTCTGGAAATGCTCACCTGTTTCAGCTTCCCCAGCTCCTCATTCTCCTGACACCATGTTGACTGGGTTTCTTCCTACCTCATTGGCTGCTACAACACAGTCTCCTTTACTGGCTCTTTTTTCTTTGTCAGGTCCTTAATATGTCAGCCCTTCTCAGGGTCCCACCCTCAACCCGTTAGACTCCCTCCTCCTGTGATCTCTTTTACTACCAAACTCCAACAACCATCTGTATGCTAGAACTTTTTAAAAAATATATTTCATTTCTGTATTTGAGAGAAAGAGCAAGCACAAGAAGGGGGAGTGGGGCAGAGGGAAAAGCAGACTCCCTGATGAGCAGGAACACCCCCTCCCCGACACTAAGGGGGTTTTGTTGATCCCAGGACTCTGAGATCATGACCTGAGCCCAAGCAGCTGCTTAACCAACTGAGCCACCCAGGCACTGCTGTATGCTATAATTTTGAATATATTTCAAGCTCTAATGGTTCTCCTGAGCTTCAGGTCCACATGTCTAATTACCTGCAGACATCTTTAGGTAGATAACCCCAGCCACTTCAGCCTCTAGTTTGTTCCAATCTGAATTCATCAGGGACAATCCAACTCCATTTCTCTCTATGCCCAATATCTTAATCAATGGTGCTATAGTTTTACCTAGTGTTTAAGCCTTGGATTCTTCCTCATTCTTTCCTTGCCACATCTTCCCACACCTATCTTTAGATTCTCTTTTGTTATCTTTTGAAATTCTGCTTCCAGGGCGCCTGAGTGGCTCAGTGGGTTAAAGCCTCTGCTTTCGGCTCAGGTCATGATCTCAGGGTCCTGGGATCGAGGCCCGCATCGGGCTCCCTGCTCAGCGGGGAGCCTGCTTCCTCCTCTCTCTCTGCCTGCCTCTCTGCCTACTTGTGATCTCTCTCTCTCTCTGTAAAAAAAAAAAAAAAAAAAGAAATTCTGCTTCCAGCCAAGGCTTATTCAGGCTGGCGGCATCACTTTTCCAGACTACCACAGCAGCCTATGGACAGGTCTTCGTGCCTCTGAACGTACAGGATTCTAGTCTATTCTTCACACCACGGCCAGGGTGACCTTTCATAGTGCAATACCACTCTCCTGCTAAAAGAGATGTTCAATGTTTTCCATTGCTCTACAACTAAAATGCAAACTCCTTAACACTGGAGTTTCACCATAGGCCCTGTGCTGGACTCTTCAACATCACCGCTGAGTATCCTAGTGGAAAGCTCCAATCTTTCTGAAGTACTTGCAAATCCCCAGTGCACTGTGATTTCTCTCACTTTACAACCCTTATGCCTGTTGCTGCTGCTGCAGGGAACATCCACTCTTTACTCCTTTCTCTCTACACGACCAACTCCTCAACTAGGAAACTCACCCCTAGAGCTGACAGAAGTCCTCCATTTTCTCACCAAACAAGTTTCTGCCAGCCTTTCTAACTTCACCCCATTGTATGTTGTAATTGTATACACATTCATAAATTCCTTGAAGACTAGGACTTTGCAATCTATGGAAAAGGAACAGTCCTAGTTCGGAGCACACAGCACAGGGACTGGAATATAGTAATTGTTCAATAAATGTCCATTAAATAAAATGAATGGATTAAGCCTCCAGAGATATTCAACTTAAATAGCAAAATAAGAGTCAGTACTCTAATCATTTTGAAACCCCCACCAAATACTGCCTAATGCAGGTAAGCTAAAAACAAAACAAAACAAAACAAAACAAAACAAACAGAAAGTCCCCCCAGTGCTAGAGTATATGGAAAACTTTTAAGGACATATTTTCTTGACACTTTTAAAATATGACCTAGGTGTTTATAATGAACACTCAGGGTAAAATTTGGAAGAAAATATAAATTCATCTTCATTTGCACATTGATTTAAAAAATAATCCTCCTACTGGTCCAGGTAGTCAAAAGCCCTACCAAACAGACTTACTGAGGTCTGTGTGTAATGAAAATGAAGCCAGTGGCAGATTTATGCTGCTAGGAGAAGCACATTCGAGGCTGCTTCTGTCACAGTCTCTGAAGGAAGTCTCTGGACGAGCCCAGAGGGTTTTAAGTTAGCATAATAAAATAGCATGAAGGGTATGGCCCTATAATTCTTCTACTGGTAATAATTCAAGGTAAGATTGAGCCCTCTGAGGGGGAGGGGGAGACTGCTTTAGTCTATAACCTAATAATAACAAATTCTGCCAACTCTTCCATCAGAATTTACCCCAAATCTACTTACTTTCCACCACCCCCTCTGCAACTCCTTTGGGTCTAATTACCATGATATTTTGCCCGGATTATTTGAAAAGCTTCCTAACATCTGCCCTGGCAGTTTCACTTTGTATTCTTAATACAATAGCTAAGGGGATCCCGCTAAAAGAGAAATAGTAACTTTTCACTCCCATGTATAATTCATAACAAAAACCAAAATGCTGATAATGATATTCAAGATCTTAGAAATCTCCCCGCCTGAGCCACAACCACCCTGACCTCCTCAACTGTTGCTACTCCTTCACTGTCCACCCTCCCCACACCCACGTCCTTATTGTTATTCACGCACTTCCACCACGCTCTGCCTCAGGACCTCTGCACTTCCTCTTCCTTCAGTCTAAGTGCTCCCTCCAACCATCTCCACAATGGGCTCATCTGCCTCCTGAGCTCTTTGCTGTGATGATTCCTTTTCAGTGGTGTCTCCTCTGTTCACTCTATATTAAATTACAATCCCTTTTCACCACCCACACTCCCTATTACCTTTCCTGCTTTGATTGGCTTTGTAGCACACAGTTCCATTGGATGCGCCATTGACTTGTTGATATGTTTGTTTCTATGGCTTGATTTTTCTACCTTGTATGCTTTTTGGGAATTTTATCTGCTCTTGTTCACTAACGCATCCCCTGCATTTATAGCAGCCCCTGGCACATAGTAGCCACTCAATAAGTGTGAGATGAAAATATAAAATCAAATTTGAAGACTTCTACTTTCACCATAGTGGAGTAAGAGGGACCAGATTAATTTTAGAAAGACCTTAAAAGGGGGAAAGTGTAGGAAATACTGGTTTCCAGGTATTGGATAATGGGCAGCACAGGAAAGTTATCTGTGAGAGAAGGACATGAAACAAAATGAGACTCGAGATTGCTCCAGTTTACTGCCTTAGATAATTCATAGGGTATAATGCAGGGAGGAACCCAGAAGAATCCTAATCCCTAGGTGGAGGAGACAAAGAGACAGCATTTGAAGAGTTCAAAGTGGCTAGAACTCATAGGGAAGAGTTATGGGGAGGAGATATCTATATCTCTATATATTTATCTATCCATAGTTATCTGTCTATGTATCTATATCTATCTATTTATAGAGAGATGGAGAAAGAAAGAGCTCTCTGGAAATCTACAGAAGATTCCCTTTGAATCTTCAGCTGGGTACTGGCCAGTGCATACATGAGAAAACTACATGAGGCCAGGAACAGACAGCAGGAAGGATCAGATGCCCCATCCCCAGTGATCACATAGGGCCAAAAATAGTGTGTTTCTCACTAGCCAGAGTAGAAAAACCTCTTAATACCTGGATCTTCAAATATAATGCTCAGATGGGTATTATCACAGTAGTTGAGCAAATAAGAACCAGAATAAAACTTGTTCTGAACTTACCTAAAAATGGTTAAAAGAAAACATAAACAAAGATCAAATTAGTTCCAAGTAACTTAAGTGTATTATTGAACAAAGCCCCACATTATTTAAGGGAATTCATAATTCTCCAGAAAATCATAATATTAATTTTAAACATTTGCCATCCAACCAAAAATTAATAGGTATACAAGAAAGCAGGAAGTTCAACCTATAACAGGGATAAAAATAAGCCAAAAGAAAAGATCCAGAAATGACAGTTATAGGCTGAGTTATGTCTCCCCACCCAGATTCGTATGTTGAAGTCTTAACCCTCAGTACCTCAGAATGTGAGGCTGTTTGGACATAGGATCATTGTGGATATAATTAGGTAAGATGAGATTATTAGGGTGGTTTCTAAACCACCATGACTGGTGCTCTTATGAAAAGGAAAATTTGAAGACATGAAGGAAATTTGATATGAAGAAACATGGAGATGATTACCATCTTCGAGCAAAGAAGAGAGTCCTGGAACAGATTTTCCCTTTGTGTTCTCAAAAAGGAACCAATCCTGCCAACACCTTGATTTTAGGCTTCTAGCTTTTATTTTATTTATTTTATAGATTTTATTTATTTTATTTGACACAGAGAGAGAGATCACAAGTAGGCAGAGAGGCAGGCAGAGAGAGAGGAAGAAGCAGGCTCCCTGCTGAGGAAAGATCCTGATGCAGGGCTCGATCCCAGGACCCTGAGATCATGACCTGAGCCGAAGGCAGAGGTTTTAACCCACTGAACCACCCAGGCACCCTAGGCTTCTAGCTTTTAGAGCTATGAGATAATACATCTATTGTTAAAGTCACTTATTGTGTGGTACTTTGTTAAGGCATCCCAAGCAAACTAATGCAGACATCAGTGGTAAAATGAGTAGAGAATGACTCTATTATTGGAAATGGAAAAAAATGGCAAGAATTGGTAACAGATTCTACCTGTACAAGAAAATTTTAATGGACTTGAAGACACAGCAATAGAAACAATTCAAAATCAAATGGATAGAACAAAACACACAAAATAAGAGCAGTATCAGTGAGTTATAGGACTACTTTAAGTAGCCTATCACACAGGTAATCAAAATCCTATAAAGAGAAGGAGTTGAGGAAGAACGAATATTTGAAGAAATAATGGCCCCAAATTTCCCAAGAAGCTCAAAGAATTCAAGCAGAAGAAACAAAGAAAATTATACTGTGGCAGATCACAATCAACCACTGTTAATTTAAAGCTAGTGTTAATGAGAAAAAAAAAATTTTTTAAGCAACCACAGAGCAGGAAAGAAACATTATGTACACAGAGCAAAGTTAAGAGTTACAGAAGGCTCAGAAATAATACAAGCAAGAAAGTAATATAGAAACATTTTTAACATCTGGAAGGGGGGAACTACCAACATATAATTCTATACCCAGCAGAAATATCTTTTGCAAAATAAAAGCAATGTGAAATGGCCCATTTGGAAGCCGATCACACTGTGGGTTTGTGTTGCAACTAAATAACTCCAAATTTAGGAAATTCTGATCCTCTAAAGGATCTGGAAGAAATATGTCCAACTTCTGTCTTAGAGACATAATCTCTATTATCTTGGTCAGGAAACCGATTTGGTCTCTCCTCTGAAGAAAAGTTCAATCTTCCAGGTCCATTTGCTTGAAAACCTGAACAAGACAGCTAGGAGAAAAAAAAAAATAAAACAAGAACCACAAAAACCAATACACTGTTAATAATTCTCCTCTGTTGAGAAAATGCACAGAAATGCAAGCAATCCCTGGTCATTTCTCTCCCAACGGTAATCAAAAATCTTTATGTACTTAATAAAAAAAAATTAAAATACACAAAGTAAAACTGGTAGAAGTGAAAGGAGAAACAAACACATCTAGAATTATATAGAATATTTTGATCTTTCTCTCAACTGTTGATGAAACATGTACACAGAAGGATAGAAGACCCAAAGAACTCAGTTGACTAACTTGATCCAATTGATCTCAGTAGAGCACTCTACCCAGCAACAGCAATATATATATATATATATACATACGTGTGTGTGTGTGTGTGTGTGTGTGTGTGTGTGTGTGTGTATTTGCAAACCTACCTGGAGCATTTACTAAGTTAGGCCATATACTGGTTGAGAGGATATTGAAAAGTTCTCAATGATATAAAATATGTTACCTGATCACAATAGAATTAAATTAGAAATCAGTAACAGAAGGTTGTATTGAAATTCATTAAATATTTGGACACTAAATAGCATACTTCTAAATAATCCATGCATCAAAGAAAAAAATCACATGGAGAATTAGAAATTTTTTTGAAGCGAGTAGAAATGAAAACATGATATATATCAAACATAATGGAATGAAGCTAAAGCAGTGTTTAGAGGGAAATAGCCCTAAACATTAATATTAGAAGGGAAAGAAGGCCTCAAATCAATGACCTAAACTTCCACTCTAGGATCTAAAAGAGGAAGAAATTAAAATCAAGCAAGCAGAAATAATGAAATAACAAACATAAGAAGAAAGGCTAATAAAATAAAAACCAATTTTAAAAATCAATAAAACCAAAACCTAGGTGTTGAAGAAGGTTAGGAAAAAAAAGATACATTTCTAGCCAGATTAATCAAGACAGCTAGGAAAAAAAAAATTGGAAAACCCCACAAATTATCAGGAATTAGAGTGGGGCCTTTCTACTGATAGACCATTCATTAAAATGATAATATGGAAATAATAGGAATGATTTTGTGGCAATAAATTTGGCAACTTACATAAAATGAACACATTCCTCGAAAGTCATTGACTACCAAAGTTCATTCAAGAGGGTAACTTAGATTTGTATCTATTATAGAAATTAAGTTCACAGTGAAAAAGCTCCCTGCAAAGAAAATGAGGCTAGTATTATTCTGTAAAACCTGAAAAAGTCATTACAAGGAAACTACAGACCAATATTTCTCCTGAACACAGATTAAAAATATATTAATAAAATTTTGGCACATGATATTCAACAATATATAAAGGTATATTATATAGTGACCTAGTTAATTAACCACATTACTCAGAGTAAAGGAATAAAATCACATTATCAGCTCAACAGGTAAAGAACAACATTTAACAAAATTTAACACCTATTTATAAATTTTTGAAAAACTCTGAGAACACTAAGGAAGGAGGAAATATCCTCAATATAATAAAGGAGATGTATAAAAATCATATTGCTAACATCATCACTTGAACTCTGCGTGGACCTAACATAGTACATAGGAATTCTGCTCCTAGTATTTACTCAGAAGAATGAAATAAATCATAAGACTTTTTTGTATATTCTTTGCAGTATTGCAATTATCTCCTCTCACTCTGCACCCTGCATTTCCCTCTCTCTAAGATTTTATTTATTTATTTGAGAGAGAGCACACAAGAGTGCATGAGGTCAGGAGGGCAGGAAAGGGGGCATATGAGGGGTAGAGGGAGAGGGAGAAGCAGACTCCCCGCTGAGCAAGGAGCCCATTGGGGGAGACTTGAACCCAGGACCCCCGGGTGATGACCTGAGCAGAAGTCTTAACTGATACACAGGTGCCCTGCATTTCCCTCTCTTAATATAACTTTTGATCAACAGGAATTCTTAATTTTGAAGAATAAAAAGACTGTTTATCAGTCTTTTCTAGTTATTAGATTTTATGCGCTGGTTAAAACATGCCACCACAAAGATGATATCATAAGCAAAACCTAGAAATGACGCAGATGTCCATCAACAATTTACTAGATAACCAAGTTATGGTATCTTTACACGAGTATTGCTAAGCAAAGTGAAGAAACCAAGTACAAAAGAATCTATACTATGTAATTAATTCTATTTATATGATGCTCTAGAACAAAGACAATCAATCTCTGCTTCTTACAATCAGAAGGGGAGCAGGGCCGGTGATGAGAAAGGTCAGGAGGAGGTTTCTGGGCTGATGGAAATGTTCTCTATCTTGACTGAAGTAGTTGTTCCACAGATACGTGCTTTTGTCAAAACTCCTCAAACTACACTTAAAATCTGTGCATTTTTATTGTATATCTCTATACTAAAAATATTTTATTTTTTAAAAGATTTATTTATGGGGTACCTGGGGGCTCAGTGGGTTAAAGCCTCTGCCTTCGGCTCAGGTCATGATCTCAGGGTCCTGGGATCGAGTCCTGCATCGGGCTTTCTGCTCAGCAGGGAACCTGCTCCCTCCTCTCTCTGCCTGCCTCTCTGCCTACTTGTAATCTCTCTCTCTCTCTCTGTCAAATAAATAAATAAAATCTTAAAAAAATTAAAAGTTTTATTTATTTATTTGAGAGAGAGAGAGCACAAGCGGGAGCGGGGACAGAGGGGCAGGGAGAAGCAGACTGCCCACCGAGCAGGGAACCCAATGCAGGGCTCAATCCCAGGACCCTGGGACATGACCCGAGCCGAAGACAGACACCTAACTGACTGAGCCACCCAGGCACCCTTAAAAATATTCTAAAGAAATGCCCCCTCCTTCCCATCTATGGAAACATGCAGTAAGAGGATCAAGAACTTAAAGTTATAGCATAAAAGAACAGGATGAGAAATAAGCTAGATGAGTAGCTCATCTAGCTCTTAGAGCTTGTGAATATCTTCCCTTGGCTACATAGAAAGAAATGCACTCAGTAGGGAAAAGGACTCATTATTGCCCAATGGCAAACATTGATCTTTTTGAAGTTTCCAGTCGTGTATAGGTCCTGCACTTTGTATCCAAGAAAGAAGGGCTTGGGACTGAGAAGATATTTGCCCAGCTGAGGATTTGACAAAAAATCAAGAGTCAAGCGCTACTTAGATGAGACAGACCTTCCGCAGCCATTTAGCAAACAGGTAGAGGCTAAATGAGTACCCTCATGCCTCAGGAGAAAGCATAAGCTACCCCTGAAGTAAAACACAATTAGGAAGGATTTCAGTGCTCCTTGCAGCATGACGGCTACACGGTTCTACAATTAGCCTTACATATGTCCAGCCTTAACTGCAAGTGAGAGCCCTGGTCACAGTTTCAATCCTTCTCCAGAGGTTAATGCACCGGCTTGCAGCAAGATTTGACATGACACAGAACAAGGTGCTCTGTTATTAACTACTCGAGAATTACAAATAGGTTTATGGTAGAACAGATCTGACTTGGAGACTGCGTAAAATGGAATGACGTGTAACTCACATTAAAACCAGAATTAAGAAAATGTTGCCTTTGCCTAGATAGCCTTTGTCCTAAAGTTCAAATTCACTGAATCCTCATTATTCCAGCTTTACCTCAAAGGCCCTGGGCCTTCTTCCTTCAGTGGGTCTCCTGAATTCCTTAGTCAGTGAGATGCAAACACGGGCAGAGGTAAGACCAATGAGCTGAGTTGCAGAGCTGTGGGAATTCTCTGGAGCTCCCTGCTGAGACGCAATGGTCAGCCCTTCCCAGGGAGGGAGACCAGGGATGGGGCAACAAGTCTGCGTGTTTCTGCTGCTCCAGTGCAAAAATGTTATCTGAAATTCCTTTCATGACTACAGCTATTTTTCTTACTCTCATAGATGTCCAGCAGTGCTCTTGCAAGCCAATGTTCTTAGACACCCACAGAAGACAAGCCCCAAACAACTACTGTCTTTTCATAAGATGGTTCTTTTTATAAGAACTTTCACCACATGCCATAGACACAGGAGGCAAAATGACAAAAAAACTATTCTTATAAAGAGCTTTTGTGACTCAACAGTATAAAACAAATAGCCCAGAAAAACTAGGCAAAGAGCACAAACAGCGAATTTACAAAAGAAGAAATGCAAATCTCTAATCTACATTAAAGAGACCCAGGTGTCACTAGTAAACAATTTAAAGCAAAAAAAAAATGAGCTAGACTTCACATCTCAGGTTGGTGACAATTTGGAAAATATTTGTGAGTGTATGGTAAGACAAGCACTTTTATGTACTGCAAATGTAACTGTAAATGCCATAACTTTTTAGGGAAGTGATTTGGAAATAAATACTGAGTGACTTCAAATGTTCTTTGAATCAGTCATTATTTTTCCATGACATGGCCCAAAGGAAATAATCTCACATGTAGACAAAGGTTTATGTGCAGAGATGCTTATCACCATTAGCAAAAATTGGAAAAGACTTAAAGGTCTAATCAAAGAATAATAATTAACCAAGATATGGCATGTTACGGAATATTATAAACCGATTTTAAATAATGTTCACGAACAGTATCAGAAAATATTCAAGGTGTAACATTACGTGCCAAGATGGGATAAATGAGCAAAGCTGTGAATAGACATTCCAAAGAAGGAGGTACACAATTCTATAAAAAAGGGTTGAAACACCAGAGCCATCAGACAAATACAAATAAGAATGAGAAACTGATTTACAGGTATCAAAATAGCAAAAATTAGAAGAGTGTGTAATACAAAATATCACTTAGTATATGGGAATATGGGAACTTGAGCAACACTGGAAAGCAATATGGCAGTACTGAGAGAAGTTTCCTCGGTGAGGACCCACAACCCAGTAATTCCTCTCACTCCTGGACATACATCACAGAGACATTCTTACACAGGTTCCTACAGGAACATGGAAAAAAACATTTTTCATGATATCGATTGTGGCAGCAAGAAGGTAGAATAATCCAAGTGTTCAACACTGGGAAAGGAATGAGAAAGTGTAGTAAATGCACTCTACAAAATGACAAAATTTAGATTATGTGTACATCAATAAATCTGAAAAACAAAGGGTTGAATGAGAAAAGCAAAAACAGAATGAGATTTTAGTACAAATGAATGTTAAAGAACACATATAGGAAATGGTGCAGCATATTTTTCAAGAACAGGTGGATATATAGAAATCGGTAGGGAAGCATCTTTATCAGAAGGGAATAATAAATATTATTATTAATAATTAATATTAAGACCTGGTAACTGATTGGCCATTCCATTCTCTTGGTCATCAGACATTTATAGAATACCCACTAAGTGTCAATCATTAGTATGGGGGGGATTCAATTCTTGTCCTGGGGGAGCTCACAGTCTAGAAAGGCCAACAGGTCAATGGAAGCGAAATAGTGTGAAATGCACTATAATTGGGTGAACACTGGAGCACAAAGTTGGGGCATCCAGTTGGCGGTTTCCATAAGGATTTCAAAGGCCCCCACCCCAGGTGGAGGCCATCAAGCAGGGAAGAGTACTAGAAAAACAGGGCAGTGGAAAGGTTTGAAACAGGGAGTTTGGGGCAGAGGGAAACATTGCGCCAAAGCCTCGACAGCGAGAGAAGGTAGCACATTCCAGTCCCTGCACAGCTCAAGGGGCTAGTGTTCACATCATGCTGTAGGTGAACAGGTCTCTCAGGCGTGTACAAATATCCTGAAGCAAAGGCTGCAAGGGGTAGGGGCTGGGTGGCCATGGGAGTGCCTGGTGCTTTGTAGATGCTCAGCGCACACTGGCTCTAAAATGAGAGAGAACAGGAGGCTTCAGATCAGAGAAGGGGGAAGGTAGGACTGACCTTCCTAAGATGATAAGCATGGATCAAACTGAGAGAGCTTTCTGTCTTGGGTCACTTCACAGCATCAGCAGTGCAGCACATGGAATACCTAGCACATAGGGATGGAGTCATGGTCATTGGTGGGGTTGACTGGGGAGGCAGTGGAAGCATCTCTCATTGAGGGTATTGAAGTTGTTTGGTTGTGAAGTAGCTCAAGGTATCAACCAGAATGCAGGCAGTGGAACAGGAACAGGCTCGGGTGGGCAAAGGGAGGGCTTCTGGGACTGTGTCTAATTATATGGGAGAGTGAAGTAGGCAGACATAAGGAGCATCCCTGCAAACACTGGGCTCTGGGAGAATGATGGTGACGTGGACCGAATGACATGGGGAGCCCAAAGAAGAGCTTGCTTTCTGGCAGTCAGCCTCTACTAAGTGCCTGCCAGCAGTCCCAGCTGCTCTATAACTGCCCACATGACAGGAACTGTCCTGTGCTGCAAATAGCCAAAAAGACTCAAGATGCTTCTGCTCTCAGCATTTTAATAGAAGGCGATAAATATCACACCAAAGGAATGAATCTCTAACTATGGAATTGGTCATCTACACACAAAATAAGGATACCTAGGGAAGAAGAAATAAACCTCAAAATCCCTCAGCCCACAAATAAGATGAAGGGAACACACCTACTAGAAAGGCTATAATACGAAAGTGGAAAGTGACAAGTGTGGGTGAGGATGTGGAGACATCAGGACATGTGCATATTGCTGGTGAGGATGTAACATGGTACAGCTGCCGTGGAAACAGTTCTGTAGTTCCTCGAAAAGGCAAATAAAGAATTACCACATCAGCCAATGATTGCAGTCCTAGGTGTACACCCAAGAGAGCTGTGATCAGGGACCCACAAATGCTCGCACGCATGCTCACTGCGGCATCCTTCACAATAGTCAAGGGGCAGAAACAACTCGTGTCCATCAACAGAAAAGTGGATAAGCACAATGTGGTGCAATATTACTCAGCCTCCGAAAGGGGTGAGGGGCTGACAGAGGCTACAACACTAATGAAACTTGAGAACATTATGCTAAGTGAAATAAGCCAGGCGCAAATGGACAACTATTGAGTGATTCCATTTACCTAGAATTGGCAGATGGCTCATAGATTAGCGGTCAGGGAGAGGAGAATGGGAAGTTCCTGGGGTTTACTGACTACAGAGTCTCTGCTTGGCAAGATGAAAACATGGTAGAAATTATTAGTCATGATGGTTATACAACACCGTGAATATAATTAATGCCACTAAATTGTACATGTAAGAACGGTTAAAATTGCAAATTTTGTGTCCTATATCTTTTACCATAATAAAAAACTTTTAAGGATGTAAACAAAATATGTAGGGATGGGTATGATAAAGGTATGCCAGGGATTAACATAAATATTGTGGGGGGTTTTTTTCCCTGGATTTTGTGATGTTTCAGGTAGATTTTTGCTTTCATATTTTGTCATTTGGTGCGAATTTTTATTTTGAGTAGATTTTCATGTTGTAAAAAAAAAAAAGAGAGAGAGCCAGTGAATAGTTGATTTAGCTGTTACCCAAACGAGACACTTGAGGAAGAGCTACCTAGCTGCTGGAGCTCCCCCTGTCTTCTTCAGTCCCACTGCATCCCTGGGGCATGCACGCTAGTGTCCACTGTTCACAGGGGAGGAAAGGGAGCTGGGGAAGTGAATGGACGGACTTGCAGTGAGCTCCTCCTGAGAAGGTCCCTCTGATTCTGAGGCCTGTGCTTGTGGATGAGGCTGCCTTCCATTTGAAAAGTGCTACTTTGGACTATAACGTGGTTGAAGAAAATAACCATGGTGCACATTCTGTAATTCCCTTCTATGTAAATGTATGCTAAGAAATGATATTTTCAGACTGAGAACAGTGAGTTTTCTGTTGGAAAGAAAAAGCTGCTCTCTTGTTCCGGCTTAGCCACTGACAAGTTCATGGAGCACTGGGAAAACCAGTTAGCTGCTTTGGGCCTCAGTGACAACATCTGCAGAAGCCAAGTCGATAATATTTATTGAGTGGCTACAGAGCACAAGACCCCGAGTGAGGCTGTACAGGATAGGGAGGCAGTGTCAACAGCTTTGCTCTTGGTGAACTCAGGATCCAGTTGAGAAGACAGGATCTAGCTGAGCAGAACTGAGAGGCCCGTGAAAAGACAGCAGGAGCCGGAGGACAGAACCATCAATTCTGTCTGGGGAAGTAACGCTTGATGAAGTGTGAGAAGGAAACTGATAGGTGTGTAACTGAGTCACCAGCAACTGTTTCTTGAGGGCTGGGGGTGAGGGCTCCCAGGAGCAGTCAGTGCGATCAGTATTTCTGGTTAGCTGGTTGGCTTAAAGCCCTGCTTTGCTCTTTTCCATTCTCATAGTCCATGGTTAATGATTTCAAATGCCCGTGGGTGACTTCTAGCAGTTGGGAGAGGGGATGATCTATTCTCCATCCTCTGCACAATACACAGCAGGGCACACACACACACACACACACACACACACACACACACACACACGCTCCAGCAAAGGTCATGCATTTGCTTTCAGTTCTCAGTGGTAGAATGCCCTGCACAGACGGGGAGATTCTCAAATACTCATGTCTAATCCTTGTCCTGGTCCACGGTCTCCTTGTCCCCACCACCCTGGTGCTTCCATCAGCATGTGGACTTTCTTTAACTCCCTCCCTTGGAGTTTTGCTCTCCACCATTCTCTGGCTGGCCCTTCCTCAGTGTTTCTCCTCAGTCTCAGAAACCTTAGATATATGTGTAAGTCTTTCTTTTTGCTCTTCCCTTTGTTTCTGCTGTTGGGTTGGTCAGGAGGCAGGTGTGAAGAACTTTGGGTCTAAGAGTACAGGAAGCTAGAAGGTTATTTTTAAAGATAAGGATTCAGAATGAATCCTTTTTGTCTCTTCTTAACCTTTAATTACACACTAAAGTTCTCATTATGTTAACTTTATTTGTCTGTTATTAATTCTTGATTTTTTCAAATGTGACCACTCAAAGGGCTATAGATAAAAGACCATCCCCTATCAGATACAAAGGAGGGATATGTATGTCTGGCAGAGAGAACAGAATGAGCAAAGTTGAAGAGATGGGAATACACATCAAAGTCATGTTTCCCTATTTTGGAGTAGTACCAGGAAGTGGCTTCAGATGAAAGACAAAATTCCCATGAAGGCTTCTTTGTGGTCAAGAACCCTAGAAGCTTTTTGACTGCAAAGTCTAGTCCATCCAATCAGTAGGGTTCTAGAAGATAGTAGTAGGAGATGAGCTCTCAGAATTAAACTGAGGGGTGCCTGGGTGGCTCAGTGGGTTAAAGCCTCTGCCTTCGGCTCAGGTCATGATCTCAGGGTCCTGGGATCGAGGCCCGCATCGGGCTCCCTGCTCGGCGGGGAGCCTGCTTCCTCCTCTCTCTCTGCCTCTGTGCCTACTTGTGATCTCTCTCTCTCTCTGTCAAATAAATAAATAAAATCTTAAAAAAAAAAGAATTAAACTGAGGACACTCTGTGAAAGGTCTTGAATGTTTCAGTTAGACATGGTGGCCTTCATTTTGTAGCAAATGGGAGGCAGCCATGGAAAGGTGTAGAAGAAGTGATGATATGATTATGTCTTTGGTTAATTCTGATGGTTCTGTAGAATGAATTAAAGGGGAGAGGATATAGGAATAGATTTTTTCATTTATTCAACAAATACTTGTAAGTTGCCACAATATTCCAGGTATTATGTTAAATGCTGACACCTGAGAGTGAAAAAATTGGACAAGAATTCCTGTCCTCACAGAGCTTAAAGGCTATGGTTACAGCAATGTGGGATCACTGTGCCCTTCGATGGAGCAATGACAAGAGGAATAGGGAGGGAACGAGAGATAATATTTTGGAAGTTCAATTAATAGGGTGTTCAAACTTGGACTCTGAGAGAAGGTAGTAATATAGGTGACCACTTTTAATCAAGGTAAGATAAGAGAATAGAAGAAAGTTTTATATAGCTTTCAGGAGAGTATGTTGTAGATAGACTAAGTACTAAGCATGAATATTTTATAAGGTATTCCTGTGGTGGCATCCAGAAGGCAGTTGGAAATGTGCCTGGAGTTTGGGGCAAGCGAGAACTACTGAACTGAGAGACCTCAGAATATAGGTGATAACTAAAGCCAGGAGCAGAGATGGAGTCATCCAAAAGGAATACAGGAGGTGAGAAGAGGAGAAAATGAAGCTTGTAACTTTTGATGTGGGGACAAAGACAAGAAATCAGTGAAAGACTGAGATAGAGCAATCAGAGAAATAAGAGGAGAAGTAGAAGATACTGATGTTTTGAAACACAAAGAAGGCAAGTGTTTTAGGAAGGGATGGGTAGAGGTAAGTGTGGGAGGAAGCCCAAGATAACCCATGAGAAGGTCAAGCCCATATGGCAACTTCTTTAGAGCAGAAAGGTACAGGGAGGGAAATATATATAGAAGGAGGGAAATAGAAGGGAGCTGAAGAAATACCATAAGGCATTCTCCAACTCTATATTTCTTAACTTGAGTCTAGATGTATTAGAAATAGTAGTCTGGGCATCCTGTGACTTCCTCTGTAACACTTACACGACAAAGTTCTTTTACTATAATTTGTCCTACGAATCCCAAGAGACTAAATGCAGGGCATGCAAAAGAACCAAATTTCTTCCCAGGACCAACAGAAAATGTCTGATTTGAAAGAGGTCTTGTTCTCACTCCTCATAGAACTGGGGGTGCCTTGGATTCCCTCTCCACTGCCCATAGAAAGGATTTCAGAACTATTATGACTGAGGGCTATCTGAACATCTTAGGAGATAACATGGACCTGTTTCCCTATTTTGTAGTAGTACCAGGAAGTGGCTTCAGATGAAAGACAAAATTCCCATGAAGGCTTCTCTGTGGTCAAGAACCCTAGAAGCTTTTTGACTGCAAAGCTCTTGAACATCCGACAGAAAACAGGGTCCACTTAGACGTTCCAACATCAGTATTTCTGAGGCATCATAAATCCATAAATAATCTTTGGATCAAAATAAGCTGAGTGAAACTAAGCCAAACGCTCTTAACAGGGCAAGGCCTGAAGGATATTTAAGGGATTAATAACTCAAACTTCTTCCAGGCCATGTGATGACACCGCTTGATGCTGTCATAAGAACACCCAGTACCCCTCTTTATTTATTGGAGTTCAAATGCCTCTTCTTTCCTCCCATGGCCATTTTCAGTGGCCAGCTCACATTTTTGTGGCCAGCTCACACTAATTTATTTGTTCAAGTCTGCCCCCTTCAGCTTTCCACAGAGGTTACAAAATTAAAAATTGTTAGTACCCATAACAGCCTGACCTTTTCAATTGGAAAAGTTCAGAGACTAGCCCATGGGGGCTAAGAGGTAATTCTGCCAGGAGCAGCTGTGGCCTCAAAGAATCAATGTAAATATTTCAACAGGTAAATAATCAGTCAGAAGGCTTGGGGCAGAAATCTACAAATGTGGAGCCAGACACAGAATGTCACAGGTGGAGTAAATTTAAAAGGAAAGCTACAGAAGTGACATTTCACAAGAATAAAACCTTGTCAGGAGAAGAGTTTGGAAGCAGAATAATCTAAGTTCCTATAAATGGCTACTCATCAAGGGAACTCAAGAGAACAAATGGAAGAATGTGTGAGGGTTTCCACTCATCTTGGACTAGCACTATAAATGCTACATCATCACAATGGCCAAATTTATTATTCAAAAACTACTCAAAAAATGTTTTTTAGGCTTCAGGAGTTACTCTGCTGTTGGGTAGTACAGTAGAAAAGAAGCCAAGAAATCTTTAGTGGATGAGGGAGGAAAGATGAAAGTATGATTACATGCATGGCCCAGAAATCTCCTGAAAGTCTTGTAGTCAAGAGAAATGACAAAATGGAACTTACTGCGTCTGAAATCTTCACTATGAAAGTTCTATAAAAATAGAGGGGTGTGAGCATTGAGAATACAGAAGTAATTCCATACATCCACAGTCAACTGATTTTTGACAAGGGTGGCAACACCATTCAATGGAGAAAAAAAAGAATAGTCTCTTCAACAAATTGTGCCAGGACAGCGGAATACCCCCACATGGCAAAGAATTAAGTTGGACTCTTGCCTCACATTATATATAAAGATTAATTCAAAATGGAGTGACAACCTAAATAGAAGAGCTGAAACTATAAAACTCTTAGAAGAAAACATGGGGTAAATCTTCATGACCTTGGATTTGGCAACAGATTCTTAGCTGTGACACCAAAAGCACAAGAAACAAAGGGAAAAAATAGATCAACTGTACTTCATCAAAATTAAAAACTTTTGTATATCACAGAATATTATCAAGTACCTGAAAATACAACCTAGGCAATGGGAGAAAATATTTGCAAATTATATTTTTGATAAGGGTCTACTATGCAGAATATATAAAGAACCATTACAACTCAACAGTAAAAAGATAACTTAATTTTTTTAATTGGCAAAGGACTTCAATAGACATTTCTCCACAAAAGCTATCTGAATGGCCAAAAAGCAAGCAAAAAGATGCTCAACATATTCATCAGGGAAATGCAAACCAAAACTATGATGAGAGACCACCTCCCATTTTTTAGGATGGCTACAATGAAATAAAACAAAAAACCCCAGAAAACAGTAAGTGTTGGGAAGGGTATGGAGACTTTGGGACCCTTGTACACTGCTGATGGGAATGTCAAATGGGGCAGCTGCTGTGGAAAGCATTTTGGTGCCTCCTCAAAAAGTTAAAGATAGAATTATCATATGACCCAGAAATGCTACTCCTACACTTGTACCCAAAAGAGCTGAAGACAGGCATTCCAACAAATGCATGGACATGCATGTTCATAGCAGCCTAAGTCACAATAGCCAAAAGGCAGAACAACCTCCATGTCCATCTGTGAATGGATGGATACATGCAAACTGTAGTATATACACATAATGCAATATTATTCAGCCATAAAAAGGAATGAAGTACTGATATATGGCCCAACATGGATGAACCTCAAACACATTATATTGGGTGAAAGAAGCTGGGCATGAAAGTTACGTATTGTATGATTTCGTTGACATGAAATACTCACAATAGGTAAATCCATAGAGACAGAAAGCAATTCATTGGTTGCCTGGAGTCTGGGGAAGAGACTGGGGATGAACTGGTTAATGGGCACGACGGTTTCTCTTGGATGATGAAAATCTTTTGGAACTAGACAGAGGGGGTGCTTGCATCATATTGTGAATGTACTAAATGCCATTGGACTGTTCCTTTTATTTATTTATTTTTTATAATTTTATTTATTTATTTGACAGAGAGAGACACAGCAAGAAGGGAAACACAAGCAGGGAGAGTGGGAAAGGGAGCGGCAGGCTTCCCACCCAGCAGGGAACCCGATGCGGGGCTCGATCCCAAGACCCTGGGACCATGACCTGAGCCGAAGGCAGACACTTGATGACTGAGCCACCCAGGTGCCCCTAGACTGTTCCTTTTAAAATAGTTAATTTTGTTCTATGTGAATTTCACCTCGATTTTTTTTTCAAAAAAATTGAGAAATATAGGTCATAATTCTATGCAGAATGACTTGGGTTTGCTCCTTTAGGAAACATTGGAGCCTTGTAACGTAAGAAATGTTTCCATAGAGCTCAGCCCAAGGACATAAGGGATGTAGCTTTGGAGACTTCTCCCTCCTCATTCTATTACACCAAGGTTCTGAGTGGGTTAGGAGGAAGTCTCTCTCTATCAAGTTCACTTGCTTTCTCTACACGCCCCACACCCCAGAAGGGCCCCAAACCACCACCCTGAACTCTCAATTTCATCCCCCTGGTAAATGTCATGTATGTTCCGTGCCTTTAACGTGGGGCTCGGAGCTGTGACATCAGATAGTGACAGTCTTGTCAAGCCGACCAGTAAATTCTCCTGCTCTATTATTGTACTTCCTCAAGGCAATTAATCAGACTCATTCTTAAGGCTGATCTTAAGTGTTACCTCCTCCAGGAAGCCTGCCCAGTGTCCTTAGGCAGAATTCCTCCTTCTCTGCTGGCTCCGCTTATTCAAGCTGTTGGTCTCACTGCTCTAGTCCTGCCAAAGCCCTGTGCCTAGCAGAGTGTCAGATATACAAGGCACATCAACGCAATGAACTTAGGTTGAAATACCTGTCGGGTAATATGTCTCAGACTCAGTATAAATGTACTTGTTCCTTAGCAGTATACCTGTGTGTGTGCGTGCGTGTGCGTGTGTGTGTGTGTGTGTGTGTGTGTGTGTATAATGTGGCTTGGGCAGAATATATTTGCTCGT
Source organism: Ailurus styani (assembly GCA_002007465.1). Lineage (NCBI taxonomy): Eukaryota > Metazoa > Chordata > Mammalia > Carnivora > Ailuridae > Ailurus > Ailurus styani. Next base: position 6,783,950 of record LNAC01000006.1, read on the forward strand.
GGAAGCCTTTTCATGCACCAGATAACCTCCTGTCAATGCCTATGGGTATATCAGTCTTGCTGCCACAGAATTTCTGCCCTTCAAAGAATAAATTTATCATTCAGAAACCAATTAATTCAACCTAATTCTGTCTTCAAAATAAATTGGAAGCTGCTTTAGCTGAGCCTGGCTCTCTGAGATGGAGCTGGAGAGGGGCTGGAGAAATGTGTTTGACAAGCAGCCAGTCACTGGTTGCTGGAGGACTGGGGGGAGGAGGGGCAAGGGACACCACCTGCCACTCTGCACCTGGCCATGATTCTGTCACCCCAGGCAGGCTATGGAGGACTTGGACGCTGTCAGTCTCTGGGAGGGGGGACAGGGGAACGAGAGTGGGGTGATGCAAGAAAGGAATGCAATCACTAAAGCAAAATACCCTCTTCTCCCCAAATCCAGAATCAACTCAATTACTTCCATTCTCTCATTATATAAACTCTCTCTGAACAATGTCCGATTGTTCTGAAAGTGAATTTAGAACTTTGGGTGGAATGTGGCGGGTGGCGGTGGTCAGGGAAGAGGATGCAGAAGGCAAGAAGGGGATGCTAGGTGGTTAGAGTGTGCATTCCAGGCACCCAGACGTGGTGCTGCACACAGCAGCGTGATGGCCATTTTCTTTAATCTAAAATATGAGGTTTAATATACAGTTGACCCCTGAACTGCATGGGTTTGAACTACGCAGGTGCCCTTCTACGTGGATGCTTTTTGGTAAATACAGGACAGTACTGTAAATGTATTTTTCCTTCCTTAGTTACGGTAAGAATACAGTGTATAGAGGCATCTGGGTGGCTCAGTCGGTTAGGTGTCTGCCTTTGGCTCATGTCATGATCCCAGGGTCCTGGGTTCAAGCCTCGAGTCAGGCTCCTGCTCAGCGGGGAGTCTGCTTCTCCCTCTGCCCCTACCCCATGCTTGAGCTTCCTTGTGTTCACTCGCTCTCAAATAAAAATAAATAAAATATATTTTAGAAGAATACAGTATACAATACATATGACATATAAAATATGTTTTGATCACCTATCCATCATGTTATTGGTAGAGCTTCTAGTCAACAGCAGGCTATTAGTAATTTTTTGGAGAGTCAAAAATTACACTCGGGGGCACCTGGGCGACTCAGTGGGTTAAGCCTCTGCCTTCAGCTCAGGTCATGATCTCAGGGTCCTGGGATCGAGCTCTCTGCTCAGCTGGGGGCCTGCTTCCCCCGCCTTCTCTCTGTCTGCCTCTCTGCCTACTTGTGATCTCTCTCTGTGTCAAATAAATAAAATTAAAAAAAAATTACGCTAGGAGTTGTGACTTCACAGGAGGGCAGTAGCTGACCCCCAGGTTGTTCGAGTGTAACCCCATTTTACCAACACTGTTGCTGCCGCCCACAGTATCCTTTGGTGAAGAACTTCCAAAGACCCTGCAGTGTGTCCTTTCTGCTAACTCTCTGGCAAGGAGTCATTTCATGCATGCGTTTTGCCCGTATGTTCTGCAACTGCTTTCCCTGAGTGCTTGGGCTGGGGCTTACCAGCCCAGACCACTGGAAATCATTTCATGGTGTGCTATCCTCTTACCTCATCTGGTTGGCTCTTCTTTGGAAACCCTCCAGGGGAAAAGCAAAACAAAACACTTTCATCACGTTTGTGATGTTGGTAAGGAAAGATAAGAAGAAGCTGGAGTCTCGGGTGTGGGAGCCACAGGGCAGTGGGAGCTGCCGGGTAAGTGGCTACATTGTTACTACACCATTTTGAAAGAATAGTAAAATCAACATTAAGTCAGTCATTTCGTTATCACCATATAGTTGGAATTGTAAAGCACAACGGAGCAAATCAAACCACGGGCTTGAGTGCAGGACCGAGGTTAGCCTGCTCCTGAACTGGTCATTGTAAAATATTTTTGAATGTAGAAACATAGACTATTTAGACTGAAAAGCAGCTTACCTCTTCCGTTTTTCCTCCTTATTTTTTAATTTTTTAAATTTTTTAGGATTTTATTATTTTGGAGAGAGAGAGTGCGCATGAACTGGCGAGAGCAGGTACAAATTGGGGGAGAGGCAGAGGGAGAAGCAGACTCCCCACTGAGTACGGAGACTGATGTTGGGCTTGATGCCAGGACCCTGGGATCAGGACCTGAGGGGAAGGCAGAGGCTTAACTGACGGAGCCCCCGGGCGCCCTTCTTTCATTTTTCCCTTATTCCCTCTTCCACTAAACAGAAGTCTGAGTGGCCACTGCTAGAGATTACGTTGACCAAGACATGCCCTTGCCTTTGAGAAGCTTGTAAGTCAGAGAGAGAGACGTTAATGACCTTCTCAAGGTCAATGAATGCCAAGAGGCTGAGTCAAAGCAGAATCCATGATATTTTCAAATGGCCTTCCTTCCCTAAGGGGTTTAGAGAAGCGAGAGCCCAGGAACCACAGAAAGGCCAGGGTTTTGAAATACCTTCCAACCTTGAACTACAAAAAGAAGTTTAAAATTCTCAATACTGTTTTTTTTTCTGAAAAATTTGTTCCGGGTATTGCTCCCCCCCCCCCACAGGATACAGGTAGCTCCTGGAAGCGCATAACCGCTTCTCCCAGCCCCTGCCCCTTAGTATAGGGAATTTTTTTTTTTTTTTAGCACAATTGCTTTTTGAAGTTTCCACTTCAAAGTTAGGACCAGCAGTGCCCTCCCCACAAGCCCGAGCTGAGGCAGCTCCCCCAGCACCACCTCAAATGATTTTTAATTAAATCAATCTCAGGCAGTCATGACTTAGGCATTGTGCTTCTGTTTTCCACACCTAAGGTTCTATTTATAAACCATGTAGTCATAGGGCTACTGGATTGGGAACCTAATTAGAGCTGTATTACAGTATGGTGGCCTCCAACATTTGCATGGCTTTCAGAGGAGGGAGGCTAGTTAATTGCTTGTGAAGGACCCATTGTACTTCCCTCACCAGGATTGTTTGTGGATTCCATCTCCCAATGATGCACTCCCTCTAAAAGCCCCAAACCACAAACTACTCCTTGGCTGCTTCTCTTCCCTTCAGGGGTGGAGGCGAGGTGGGCATTGTTACAGAGGGAAGTCGAGGCAACCCCGCCCGAGCCCAAGGCCATGGTGACTGCAGTCCCCTCTCTCTGTGTGCGGGACTCTGATAACCTTACAGCCTGCTGGAGGATCCGTATTGGAAGGTTGGGGCCCATTTCTCCTCCTGTCTTGGATGGAAGCCAGGATTTAAATAAAAGAAAGCAAGAATAAGAAAAAGAAATCAAATAGAAATTCAACCACTGGAGTCAAGGGCAAGCGAAATTGATTTTAAAGGACTGGCTTCAAGCCACAGAAACAAAGAAAGTTGAGATGGAAACCGTGCTCGGGCTCCTGGTTGAAGCGTGGCGGCTGCTGAGGGAGAGGGACATAATGGGAAAGGGGACATAAATGCTTCATTTTTAGCATGCCTCGTGTACCAAAAACTAAGACAGTGGCATGCTCCTTAGAATTAGAGAAAAACTGTCCTCAGAGCGGTTCTGTCTGCCCAGAACCTAAGTAAAAGGCACCACAATCAGGGCAAAAGGAGAAGGCGGTGGAAAGATATGCATGGCTTATCTCCTACAACTCCATTTTGTTTCTTTATTGCTTGATTTGTCTACAGTCATATAATTTGCAGCATGTAAATAAGATGCCCAAATTTAGACGTTACAACCCCACTTGTATAACTGACTGCAAACAATGTCAGATTTATTATTTATAAGAGGTGACATTGCCTTGTGGTTAAGGTTGCTGGTTCCAAAGCCAGAATGCCTGAGTTCAAATGTATGCTTTACCACTTGTTAGCTGTGTGACTTCAGACAAATTCCTTGACCTCTCTGAGCCTCAGTTTCATAATATTTCAAAGAGGGATCATAATAATAGTAAATATCTAAGCTGTCGTACATAAAATGAATGACATATGTAAAATGTGGTAGGCAGTGTTTTGCATATAATAAGTGGTAAAGTGTCTGCTATTTTTCTTATTAAATATTTTCTGTGGCCTCTCCTAGTTATCTATTTAATTTTCCTCAAAAATTATCAATGCAAAATGTCCAAGTGGAGAAACAATGAATTTTGACCTGAAATCATCCTGATATTACATACAAAAATTAATTCCAGGTAAATTATAGATACAAATAGTAAAGTTTATACCCTAAGTCTTTTGGAGGTGAATGAAAAAAATGTCTTTAGGATTGTGGTTAAGGCAAAAATAATTTTCAAGCAGGACATAAAAAGCACTCACCGTAAAAAAACACTAAAAAATTCTACTAAAAATTATTTATGCTATGGAAGTTAAAAAATAAGTGTGCTAAATAATTTAACCCCTCAAGTTTTAACATTTGGTTATAATCTATTTGCATCTAAATGAACCAAGCACGTGTGTGTGTGTGTGTGTGTGTGTGTTGTTAGAATGTAAGTTCCATGAAGACAAGGATACTTGACTGTAAGATTTGTTGCTCTCATCTCTGGCTACCTCAATAGTGGTCTGATATGTAGTAGGCACTCAATAAATATTTGTCGAGAGCATAAATGAGTAAATGCCTTGTGTTTGACAAATTAAAGGAAAGTTAATTTAATACTATATTTGCAAGCCAGGAAAATGGAATGGGTTCCTTCCCAGGAGGTATAAATATTATGATTGATCTACTTTTATATTTTCTCCAGCCAGTTTTTCTCAAGCAGGGTTCATAATTGGAGGGAGTGATGTATGAGTAACAGTCAACAGTGGGAACCAGTGTGCAAGGCCATGAAACAGAAAGGAAATTAATTTCTGGGCCCACCAAGATATCTCAGTATCTATCACTTAACAGAATACATGCATTCCAGTAAAGATAACTCTAAAGCAATTTCTTTGGTAAAAGGAAATCTATTTTCCTGTGGGAACTCTCAAAAGAAGTTGAATGGGTGTTTTCACAGGCAAAAGTCCTACAATAAATGAGAGTTACAAGAAAGTCTTTCTGTGAGAAGAGGCACAAGATGGCGGTCAGCTTCCAGACAGACTAGATGTGACAGTACTTAGGACAGCTCCTAGAGTAGGCTTCTAGCTATTGTCACTTCCACTTGTTTATTTATTTGCATAGGTTCCCTAATTTTAGCGTCCTCTCTATCCAATCAGGGAACCAATTTCTGTGAAATTCCTCATTCCCTGTGTTCTCTTTAGGGTCAGTTATTTTCCGCATATAATGAAGCTGGTATGTGACAGCGTGAGTCACCTGCATTAATAGAGACATCACACTCTAGCTTCAACATCCTTTAAGTCTGAAGTCAAAGATTGTGTGAAACAGAATTTTAATGTGGCAAATTCAAAATCAAGTAAATCAACCTTAATTTACTAATGGATGTACATGTGTAATTTGCACACAAAACTTCCAAAGCAATTAAGTCAATAAGGGGTACCATCATCATCATCATCATCACCTTCGCCATTTACATCCAGACATCCTGAAAGTAACCAAGTGCTGTGAGCCCAGTGGTTAAGTGCTGTTTATTGCCTGGATGGGTGAGAACTGGAATTGAGTTTGGCTCTCAGTTGGGTTTGCAGCCTGGCTTGAGGCACTGATCAGTGGGGAGACCAGCTATTGGAGCTGCTGTTTCTGTCTCTTTCAGTGAAGAGCAATTCATCACCATGTTTCATATTTCCATCTGCAAAATGGGGCTCTATACCCACAGCCACTCACACCAGCGGGATATTCCACACTGCCCATCTTGAAAACTGGCTGTGAGGCAGGCAGAATTAGCAAGGCAGCAGGGAGAGAGGAAGGCCCTTGGGTTGTTGGTTGGAAGCTGAGAGCTGGCTGGAAATAATTCTCTCTGATCTATTGCTTGGAGAACACCACAAGCCAGCTGGTCTGAGAAGATAAGACAATTGTTCTTCTCCAGGCTAGGCGGTGCCATTACCTATCAAGGAGTTGGGCTAGATGCTTAGCAAGCGGTACTTTCACTGTGTGCCAAAGTCTGCCTGCGTTTCATCTGGATTTGAGAACTAAAAAAAAAAAATAAAAAAGCAAGCTCATATTTTAAAAAGTAGCTTGGAATAACTTTGGAAATAACAGTAGCTTTGCATACATGCTAAACTGCTTCCTCTGTCTGTATACTTGCTCTTGCTATCACATTCTGTCTTATTATAAGCAGAGGCTCCACAACTCAGAAAAGAAGAGGAAACAGTTGGTTTTTACCCCTGCAGGATGGTGGCATAAGAACAGAATTGGATGTGGTGATGGGCAATTTTGTGTCTACTTGGCTAGGCTACGGTGCCCAGCTGTTTGGTCTAAGACCAGTTGAGGTGTTACTGTGAAGGTATTTTTCTAGATGTAATTAACATTTAAATTAGTAGATACAATTCTGAGACCAATTCCAATGTGTGTTTTCCAATGCCGTTCCCTGACGTCAACCAGGTGTCCTACAGTTCAACTCAATTCTGACACCAGCTACCTGGCTATAACATCGGATCCCACAGTTTAGGGGTTCAGTCCCAGAAGATGCTCCCCAACATTGTCAGGTGCCATCATAAACCTAGTTTGCTTCTGATGACCAGCTATAGATGGGAGGTTCTCCTGACCCCCACCTTCAATTCATTTGCTAAAGAAGCTCAAAGAACTCAGGGAAATATTTTACTTACTAGATTACCTGTTCGTTATAAAAGGACATAACTTAGGAATGGTCAGATGGAGGAGGCACATAGGATAGGGTAAGGGGAAAGTGGACAAGGCTTCCATGCTCTCTCTGGTCACACTACTATTTCCAAAGCCCCATGTGTTCACCAAGCCTGAAACTCTCCAGACCTGTCCTCTCCTGTGTTTCCAGTAGTTTCAGCACACAGGCATGATTGATTGACTCATTGACCACTGGCGATTAAGTCAATCTCCAGCCCCTCCCCCCTCCCCAGCAGTCAGGAAGTGAGACTGAAAGTTCCAACCCTCTAATCACAAGGTTGTCATGTGACAAGCCCTCCCCTTTGGTGGACCTAGGGGCATTGGAATGTTGTGTTATTAACATAACAAAAGACACCATTATGCTTTCATTGTTTCAGAAAATTCCAAGGACTTTAGGAGTTCTGCACCAGGAATGGTGAAAACACAAACATTTGTTACTGTAGAAAAAGAATAAGAAGAAATTCTATGCAATGTAGAAATCCTGCCTGAGTTTCTAGCCTGCTACCCTGCAGATTTTGGACTCAAGATTGCAACATCAATGTTTACCTGTCTCCAGTTTCCCCACCTGCCCTACAAATGTTGGACTTCCTAGCCAGCCCCCAATCACAGGAGCCAATTGCTCTCTCACTCTCACTCTATCTATATAGACAGTTCCCTATTGGTTCTGTTTCTCTAGAGAATCTTGACTAATGCAAGCATCTTAACTCTTACAGTTAACGAGAGATACGCTTCTCCCCAGCAGGAGTGGTTGAAGGGTTGCCTAAAGACGGCCCATCTTCAAATACCTCCCTCCTCTGTTTATCTCCCAGTCTGCCAGTCAGCTTGCAAATTCATCTGGGAGAGTCATTGAGAGGGACAACATCACCTATAGAAGGCCAAAGAAGTATCCCTACCTGTTAGGCCATTAGCTTGGCAAATTTTTCTGGTTGGGTGGGCCCTGGACCCTGAAGAAAGAGCATAATACTGACTCCTGAAAACAGAGCTATAGGGTATAATGCTCATAGTTCTGAGAGGTAAGGGCAGATAAGGGCAGTCGAATAGGATGAGACAGGAACTGCGAGGGATGCCTAGAAGGAAGGTGAAAAGACACAAGGAAGATGATTTGTTATGTTGGACAATAGTATGAATGATCAGCATTGTAAGATTGGTAAACCCAACCTGGCCATCTAGTCACAGGGAAGCAAATCCTGACTCAAGCAGCTCCGGTCCACAACCCAGGACCAATTCCAGCCCCCTACTGCTTACCTAAGAAGGGAGCTCAGATAACCCCATCCTGCGGGCAGTACTCGGGGACTTGGCTTTCTTGATATGGGAAGAGACCCTTTAGGGGCCTTCAGCTTTGAAGGACTCACTGCATTTCTCCTCCCGCATCTGTCATCCCTGGAAACCTACACCCTGTAGGTGGGTTCCTTAGCAGCAAAACTTTTCCTCTCACTACTCAATCTTGAGTCTCTTATCATTCTTTTGCTTTTCAAAAAATAATTACCATTGAGGGGGCGCCTGGGTATCTCAGTCGGTTAAACGTCTGCCTTCTGCTCATGTCATGATCTCAGGGTCCTGGGATTGAACCCTGCGTGGGGCTCCCTGATTCTCCCTCTCCTTCTGATCCTCCTCCCCACTCAAGCTCTCTCTCTTTCAAATAAATGAAAAAAAAAAAAACTTAAAAAAAATTACCATTGATCCAGTTCCCATTCTCTTATCCTCACCTGTAGCTCTTTGGAGTTAATATTGCTCCATTTTTCAAGTGTGGCAACAAGCTGGGGGGTTTGCCCTGATGTCAGTGAGGAGTTTGGGGCTCAGCTTGGCTGACCCACAAAAGACTCCAGGAATGACAGACCAAGAAATGCCACGGGTGAGGCCCCTTTGCCTAAAAGGGGCTCCAAGAGAGTCCCAGCCACATGGAAAGCAAGAGGAAAGGGAACTATTTAAAATGAAACCCAAGGGGCTCTTTATTCTGTGAATTTAAATGCAGACATGACATTAACGGCATGATAACCCAGGAATACTAGCTCACTGCTCGTAATTAGACCTTGCACGTCTTTACTCTTTGACAGATGCGAAGAATTTCAAAATATAATTAAACCTTCCAATACCCCTGTGAGGAGGTGGCATCATATTCATTTTACAGATGGGTGAACTGAGGCCAACAGAAGACAAGTCTCTGAAAGTTAACTCCTGAATCCGTGAGAAAACATTAAGGAAACCCTGTGGTTGTTGACTCCACTGTGTTTCGGCTCCCGTCAGCTCAGAGCAGTGAATCGAGATTGAATGGTGTCAGGAAAACTTTTCACCCATATTTATCCACCCAAATATCTAAAGCAAATACATGCGGCAACAGAACAAAAGTAGGTTCATATAAGCATTTAGCCCCAGCAAGAGCTGCATGGATTTATCCAGGGTTTCCGAAAACGTGTGTGGTCAGAGGATTCCCCTGGGTGCTGTTTGTTAATGATACAGGTGTTCTGGATTCTCCCCTGGAGATTCTGATTCGGTAGGTCTGGGGTAGACCTTAGGAATCTGCATTTTTGACAAGTTTCCAGGAGATTTTTAAATAAGGCAAGTTCGGGAAACACTGGATTAGTTTCTCTAAGTACTTCTGTTTCTGTTTGAAAGTAAGTACTTAGTTTCTCTAAGTACTTCTGAAGCCTACCGCTGTGCTCGGTCCTGTCAGATATACTCAGTGTATAAGAAACAGCCTTGCAAGTCCCTTTCTCCCCCATACTCACTGTCATGGAGGATGCAACAAATGTTTATTGCACACCTGCTCTACCAAAAGCCTTAGCTCTTGGGTTGGGTGCTGCAGCAGTCACAAGGATGAAGAAGCCAGGACAGACAGACAGTTGGGTAGTAACTGTAATAACATGAGATAGGGATATGATAGACGTTTGCACAAAGCATTCTGATGGGGGAGACAAAGGAGCAAGTAAATAGAGTTGGCAGGAAGAGAGGGGAAATGTAAGCAAGGGAGGCAAGGGAAGACCTGTGAGCTTGGTTTTGAAGGATAAATAGGAGTTTGTCCGTTGGGAGCACATTTCAGAAAAAAAAAAACCAACAAACCAATAACATAAACAAAGGAATATATGTATACATGTACCACATATTTTAATCGTGACTCCTTGGAGGCAGGGCAGTAATACAGCGTAAGTCTGGGACAAGGTGGGGTAAGAGCCGATTGCTAAGGGTTTCTTTTGGTTCCCTTGTATGTCTTGCTCATTTATGCAACAAATATGTATCGAGTACCTGTTGGGTGCCAGGCAGTGTCTGAAGTTCTGGTGATTTATCAGTTACAAACGAATTTTTCAAATTGCCTTTCCTTGTGAGTCGACATTTTAGCAGGGAGTAGAAAATCAACGGACGAATGAAATATGAGGGATGTCAGATGATAATAAATGCCAAGGAGAGACATAAGATTGAGGAGAGGAATAGGGAGGGCCCATGACAGTGCTTCTGGCCGGACAAGGCTTTGCTCAGAAGGTGACACTTGAACCTTGCCCCAAAGAAGGCCAGGGCAGGAGCCAAAGAAGGGGAGTATTCCAGTTAGAGGGGAAAGCAAACAGAAAGGCCTTGAGCGTGATTTTGCCTGGGGCCTCTGAGGGACAGAGAGGAGGCCAGCATGGCTGGAGGGAGATGGGAAAGACTGTAGGAGAGGAGGTGAATAAGGTGAGAGTAAGCAGTCAGTTAGATTTTTGGGCCAACGGGTCCGGGGAACTGAGGAAGCCACAAGATGGCGGCCGACCCGCCATCTTACCGTCCCACCCCGGGAGCTTCTGGGGGGACCTCCCGCCCCCATCAGCTTCCGCATCTGGAAAGACCGCCAAAACCAGAACTTAGGCGGGAAACCAAGGCTAAACTCCACCCAATCTCCTACCAATTATGGTCATGCTCCCCCGTTCCACCCAAACCCCATAAAAACCTGTGCGCATCCTCTCCCTTCTCTCGGAGTCACGGAACCTCTGCCGGGAGCGCCTCTATTAAATCTCCCCTCGTGCCTGTTCCGCCTGGTGTCTCGCTTAATCCGCCGTTAATGGGAGGGCTACAGGAAAACCTTAGAGGTTACTTGGAGGCCAGCAAAGGGGAAGTCAGGGTCAGCTATCAGGAACGTCAGAGGCCTATCCTTGCAGCTCTCCCAAAACAAAGTCCCAAGGAGCAGGATCAAACCAGACAGGCCCAAGACAAAGGCTAGAGACCTTGACCAAGTAAGGGAGAAAAGGCAAGGCATGAAACCCTGCTCTCAAAAAGTCCCCTCCCCAAGTACTAAACATTCCACCCACTAGTTAACAACTGTTAATAAAAGATAGAGACCCAGCCTCCAGGTGCAACTCTCCCTTGAGCTCACCCACTCTCACATCGCAAGAGCGTACTCACTTTAATAAACTTCCCCACTCGCACCACTCAACAGTTGTATCTGGTCTATCCTTGAATTCGTTCTTGCTATGAGACCCAGAGCCTCTAATGACATCCTGAGGATGGGCTGAATGGAGGTCTCAGGGCTGGGGGGCTGGGGATCTCCCCAGTCCACCCAAAAACAACAGTAGGCAGAGAGAAGGGGGACCTGGTTGTGAAGGGCTCTCTAGGCTTTCTTATGGATTTTTGGCGTTTCTCCTAAGTGAGAAGGAAAACCAATGGAGGGTTTTAAGTAGAGGTGTGATATGATCTGATTTTCCTTTAAAGATGTGTCACTCTAACTGCCATGATGAAAACAGCATGCAGGGACTGAGGGAAAACCAAACAGGAGACTACTTCAACCCTCCAGGCACAAGCTAATTGCAGCTTAGGTCTGGGTAGAAGCAGCGGAGGTGGCATAAAATGGTAGAAGTTGTGATGTCTTTTGAATTATTAGAAGTGTGGATATGGGACACCTGGGTGGCTTAGTCGTTGAGCATCTGCCTTCAGCTCAGGTCATGATCCCAGGGTCCTGGGATCAAGCCCCACATCGGGTTCCCTGCTCCACGGGAAGCCTGCTTCTCCCTCTGCCCCTGCTTGTATTCTTTCTCTTGCAGTCTCTCTCTGTCAAATAAATAAATAAAATCTTAAAAAAAAAAAAAGAAGGGTGGATATGGGGCATGAAGGAAAGAAGGAAGCTGAGGATCTTGGTCTCATTCTAGATTTCATGTGCAAAGGCATTACCTGGTTTTCACCTGGAGGGTGGGCGGAAGCCAACTACAACAAGCCAGGCAAGAGACAAGGATTTCCGCCAAGACTGGGTCTGTGAGTTCCAAAGAAGGAATCATGGTGAGAGAAGTTTGGGAGCAAAAAGCTGCAGAATTTAGTGACAAACTCAAGGTGTTTTGCATGATCAATCTGCATATGATGGAAACAGAGAGAAGTCAGATTCATGGCAGAAGAGCGGATGACTTTGGCTTTGGCTCATGGGTCTGGAGATGTTGCCGATCTTTGGATGAACGATCATTAGAAGACCAGAAACAGTTTAGCTCTTCCAGTGTGGAAGGAGGACATGGCCAGGAAGTTGTGGAGGCAGCTAATGATTTTGGATATTGATGCTAATTTTAAAGTAAGACTTCTAGATTTTGCCAAGGATAATGATTTTTACAATACATAGTGCTCCTATCTCTCAATTTAAGCACCAGAAGGGCTTTGGAAATACTTGGAGATAAAAATGGTCCAGCAGGATGAGCACGAATGTTGGGGGTGGGTGGAGAGGAATAGTGTGGGCTGTGAGAAATTCCCCACCCTCAGATCGGGCATCCTCTCCAAGCGGTCTGCATTACCTGTGAGTTTCGTCTTTGCATAAGTGCATAAACACATTTATAAATTGTCTTTGCATTTTTAAAGCATGTAGCGTGGATCCCCAGAAAAATCCCCAAGTGGGCCTTGAAATCCCTTGCACGCCCACTGTGTCATGTCTTTGCTTTGGTCGCTGGCTGGACAGTGACTTGCTTCTAATGAACAGAAGATGGCCAGAGTGATGAGATGTCACTACTGACATGAGGTCATTAAAGACAGTGACTTCACCTTACCAGCACTTCCTCACCCCACCTGCTCACTTTGGTGAAGCCAACTGCCATTCTGGGAGCTGGCCTATGGGGAAGGTCGCGTAGGGAGAACCAGGGGTGGCCTCTAGCTGAAATTCAGGAGAAGCTGAGCCCAGATACCACCCGTTCGTAAGCCACCACCACCACTGAGGGAGCTTGGAAACAGACCCTGCCTAGGCTGAGGTTTGGGACACCACCACCCCAGGGGAGCCCTTGAGGGCAGCCTTGTGATGGACTCGGAGCAGGGGCACCCAGCTCAGCTGTGCCGAGATTCCCGACCCACAGAAAATGTAAGGTCATAAACAGGTATTACGTCAGCTGCTAAAATGTGGGATAATTTCTTACGCAACAGATAACTAATGCACTGATTAACACAGGATCACCTGGGATGGTTCTGGAGGTAAAGAAATGAACCTGCATTCATTCCATAATGGACCTGCATTGTTACCAAACGTGAGTCTCTGACATGGAAGAAAAGCTAAAAAAGGAGGACCCAAGAAGCACGGGGGCAGAGAACAGAAGGACAAGTGTCGGAATAGATGAAGACCAGCCAAATGAGAAAAGCAGAGGCTACTTACTCCGAGCTGGCTGAAGCAAGGGAGAGGTCGACCTTCATTTCCTTTTGGGAGAGACTCAAAGGCAAGCTGAGGATGTGAGAGCGTCACAGAGGAAAGCAGCAGACCCCAGAGTTGCCCTGATTGGAGGCTGCTGGCCTGGGTCGGCTGGAGGCAGGCTCACTAGAACCTGGGTCCCGTGTGATTAGTCAGGGATTCACACAAGGCTTTCTCTGCTTGGCCCCCCGTTGGAAATGAGGACAAAAATGAGGAAAGCTGGCGGTTATTTATCAAGTCCTGGCCATTCGGGGCCACTTGTTGCAGGGATTATTGTGTGGTTACCTGGGCTGTTGATAAAGATAGCAGCCTGGCCTTCTAAAAGGCTTAGCATAGATAATGAGCTGGTGGCCGCAGATTGTGGGTCAGAGTCTCCTTTTCATATATGGTCCGGCCACCCTCATCGGTTTGTATCCTCAGTCTCTCAGGAGGAAGAGTAGCTATGAAGAAACCAAGTCCAGGAGATCCCCACAACGGGCTTTAGGACATCCCTAGTCCCGGAGAGACAGTGTCAGGAGCCCCTGCTGCTCTGTCACAGGTTCCCAGGCAAATCCATCAGTGAATGCTACAGAGAAAGGTGTGGCTGTACCACGTTCCAGAAATCTGGACCTATGACAGATCACTGGTGCGATTTAAATTGCTCGTGACCATGTTTTCCCCACACCTGTTTCTCCTTTCATGCGGGCCTGAAGGCGGGCGTGCGATGCCGTTCCCACATTACACCTGCCTTCCCGGCGCCCCCTTTGTTCTGGGTCCCGTGGCTCTCTCCAGCATTTCAGTGCACTCTTCCCACTGCGGCTGCTTTTGGAGAACCGGTCCCGGCAGAGTCATTACCTCTACCGTCCTGAGCTGCGGCGTGGCTTTCTTTACTGGACCCCTTTACTACGGTCTTTTTTCACAGTCAGACTTAGGGAAGGTTTTCTTTTTCTTTTTCTTTTTTCTTTGCCTTTTCACCTGCTAACTGGAAAATTACCCTCCACGTAGTAAATGCTATCTCATCCTGTGGCGAGAATAAGAAATTATCTTGTAACTTTGCTCTGCTGGGCAAAGTCTACATGAGATCAACACTCCCTCTTACCATGTGGTGACTTTCAGAAGAGGGACCAGGGTCCGGATAATAAGAGCAGGGCTTGTAATCTCCCCCGCGCTAATGAGGGTCGCATCCTACCTGACTTGCAGGCCTCCTGAAGAGAGTTACAGCTTCTCCTGCTCTAATTAGCAATGGCTGATGGAGGGGGAGGCCTGCACCTTTAAAGGTACCCGCGCAAGTGGTTTGAACAATGCAGAGAACAATTATTTGCAGGCCCAATGGCAAAGATGGTTAATTAAAATAGTGATGATACCGATAAGAGGCGTGACAAACGGGGGTCCCTCTTTAATGAGAATGGTCGCATCCTCTGCTCCCTTCTCCCCTTGCTCATCAGGAAATAGCAGAGCGGAGCCCCCAGGAGACTCCTGCTCAATTAGGCCCTGCAGGCAGTGGAAGCTGCCAAAGGCCCCGTGAAGAGAAAATTTAACCACCTAATTTGGGAGGGAAGGAGAGAGGGCACAGGCTTAATGGAATATGCCACCGGCACTTCTAGGTCCACGACTGATGGGATGTGCCTCTTGGAACAGATCTCAGAAAGGCAAGAGCGTGAGGGTAAGAGAAGCCACTCAGACCTGCACGGGATCCTCGTTCTGGAGTCTGAAAACCATAAAGGTAATGACAGTGACCTCATCGAGTGCTGTGTGGGGTTATGTGTGTCTGCATAAGGGGGGGAGAGAGAGAGAGAGAACACGTGTACTCTCAGCTCATAGGTCACACAAGTAGAAATCGGCACCTTTCCTTCTTACCTCCTTGTGTCTCAGCACGCCCGTCCCGATGGACTTGACTCCTGCCGGCCATCTCGTTTGCAACCTGCCCCTTCGAGTTCCTAGGACCTGTTCCCAGCGGCCCATGCTTTGCCCTACCTGCTGCTATGTCGAAGGTGTTCGAAAGACCATTCTTGGGCATTTTGCGTTATTTCTTCCAGGGGCCAGCACCCCCAAAACAGGACCCCTTCCTTCTTTTTCTTTGCCAATTTCCCACCACCAATTCTCAACAGACCCCCCAGTTGTCAGATGTGAGTCAGATATTAAACCCCCTCCCCCACTGGCCCTAACAAAGGAGAGTCTTTGGAAGGACTCAGAGAGCTAAACAACCCTAAATGTGTCTCTTTCAGGTTTGAGGAGGCCCTCATTGCTGCTATCCCTGTCTTTGTAAAGCGGAAGCATCTCACTACCTCGATTTTGTTCTTTCTGATGACCCTGTGAGGTTGATAGGCCGCACCAAGATTCACAAAGTAGTTTCACTTGGCTAAAAATCTTAAGTGTGGGGAAGAGGCAGAACTAAAGCCAAAATATCCTGAGGAAAAGTTGGGATACACTCTCCATTTTCTGGAAATAACTCACACGGGACTCTGTATCTCCAGATAAATTATGAAAATGATGAAAATCTCAGTGGCTTAAAACAACAAAGGTTTCTTTCTCCCTCGTGCAGTTGTCTGTTTCAGGTCAGTTGAGGTTCTGCCCATTAAGTCACCCCTGTAATCATCTGCACCCCGAGACCCAGGCTGATGGAACAGCTGCTCCTTGGACTATTGCTAACTGCTAGGGCAGAGGAAAGGCAAGCATTTGCTTGATCCTAAAGCATTGGCCCGGAAGTGACCCATTTCACCCCACTCCCATTTCACTGACCATGCCTGAATTTAGCAGTGCAGGGAAGTATAATTCTCACCCAGCGAGGGGCATGGGCATTGGTGAACAGTTACACCGTCTACCATTGACCCCCCTGCTCCTTGTCTCAACTCCTCAGTGCTCTGGAAACAAGCAGAGCCTGTTAGTGGGCTACTCACCCTGGCTGGTGATTGCTGATGGAGATGGAGGATTGTGGACCCTCTCAAAAAAGAATACTCTTTTTTGAAAGCATAGAAAAAGCAAAGATATCCAAAGTCGTATTTGCTTTGGAAGAGACAAGTTAGAAGGTGATGTTTGCGCTTGGCAATCAATAACATGTTTAAATCCTGAACTGAAAGTTAATTAGCAACTGTACAAGGAGAAGCTCTGGGGGCTGTGTTCCCATGTCTAGCCTCTTTCCATAGATACGGGTCCAGTCTCAGACGGGCTCAAAGCCACAAGTAAATGCTGACTGTCTGCAAGAGCAAGGCATTAAAATACCCCACTTTATGGTTTGTTTGCTGAAAAGAAGATAGAACCAAGTAACTCACTAGTGACTGATGTGAGCCGTCTGCATGGCACAAGAAGGCGAACCCCCTCTGCATGGCATGGAGCGCCGCCCTCCTGCACGGCGAGGAGAATGCAATGGGCAAAGCATTAATCAACCCCTTCCAATGAAAAGCGGCTTGCAGCTCGAATGNGAAAAACGGCTTGCAGCTCGAATGACGCATATCAGTATGAATGGTAAGATTAGACTAGATTTGTTAAACATAGGTTAAATTTACTATTTGTAGATCCCGTATTATCAATCAACGTTAAAGTAGATAGTATAAACAAAGTTATTGGAAGAAATATAGTCAGCTAATTGACTTTTTCGAGGTGTGGATAGTTTACTCTTTCTATAGATAAACAGGCTAAAAAGGAATCCAGGATAAGTGCCGAGAAAGAATCTGGCGCCGAGCCGTGCCTCCCCCCAAGGTATATAGCATTTAACTTTAGGGCTTAATGACCTTACACAAAACCCTTGATTTACATCAGAACTAGGAGTAACCATAAAAAAGGGGCACTATACATACAGATAAACAGAACAGGCCTTATCTATCAAGCTTTTTGAGAAATACCAGGTGCATCTACGAAGGTTCCTTTAATTAATAAGTAAACATTCTGGTTGTGTTTTATTACCCTTTGTTACAATGATATAAATAAAGGACCCCGAGCCCTGAGGTTTTGGGAGACTCCTGAGACATCATCCGAGTCCGTCTCCTCATTTCGTATCGCCAATGCCATCCTTTCCCTCGGGGACCCCTGACTGTTGCTGGAGCTGGCCTCCGGCAAGTGACAAAGGGTCGCATGTTCTCCCCAAGAACAGCAGAAATAGAACTTCGGCAGAATAGAACTTGTTGGAACTGTTACAACAGAAGATGGCTGGGGGCCTCGAGTAAAGGACTCAATGACAGAGTTCCCTGGGCCTGGAGCTCTCTGGGGGCAGGCCACGTGACTTCTCCCTCTCTATCCCCACGTACACCGCGTCTTCATCCTTTCATTCATTTGTTTGCAAAAAAAACAAAAAATAAGAACTTCTCCTTCCAGCTTAGGCAACTTGTTCCATACAGAGAAACTTCAGATATATTGACTTACCTACTCAGACTTCACACTTCCTCCACTTCTGGGAGGATTTGAGGCAGGATCTGCTTTAAACTTGATGTGAAATAGGACAATTGGAACTGAAGCTAGAGCAGAGACCGTAGAGTGAATAGATGTTTCCACACCCCTGAAAACAGCTGATGATGTGCTCAGCCGTGACTTGCTTCTGTAGCTTCTGGGAGCTAAGGCACAACAGGACCACGCTGGCCTCTTGGGAGGGTCACGCAGCTGGTGCCATGTTGAGGGCCAGACTCTCCTGCTTGAATGGGACTACTGGTCCCTGCCTGAGTCTCAGGAAAGGCTGACTTATTACTAGGACAGTCGTGCCACCAAAACTACTGGTTGGTTGTCACACCAAGCCACTGACCAATAGCAGTGTAGGTAGCCCTCTCTCCATGCTGGCCCTTCCCATCTGTCATGGGCAGAAAAGCAGTCTGAGCCATCTCTATGTTCAGATGTTACCAGAGAAAACCTTTGAGACATGACCCGATTTAAGGATTTGTGGTCAATTACATTTATGTAACATATATATATTGACTGCATATTCAGCGCCTAGAGATACAGAGATGATGAAGCCAGAGCATCTGAGCATGAACCCTGATTGGTAGAACCACCCTGGGACCGAGGCGACGGGGGCCCCTTTGCTTAGAGGACCCACTTTGGGCTTCTGAAGGTCATGCCCCATCCTCTAAAGAAGGATTCTGCAGAGCCAGGAGGGATGTGTCCCTGTGACATTCCCTCCTTCTACTCAATGTTCCAGAGGCCCAGCACCCCACAATTCCCTGCCCAAACAACACACAACAGCGTAAGGCTCTTCCCAAGTCCAATCTGGCCTCGTAGGAGTCCATCCAAGGGGGCGAGTGTCAAGGAGAACTGGCCATAGCTGGGACTTTTGGCCTGAGGTCTCTATTGACTTAATACCATCCCCCTCACAGTGTGGGCTGGAACGGAAGTGGGAGATGGAGCAGGAAGGTTAACAGGCCAGGGATTCTATTGAAATGTTGCCTCTAGTCCTGAAAATGTGGGGATGGCCTCGTGATCGCGCATTCTGGGAGGTAATGGTAGAGCTAGGTTGGAGATGGGCAGATCCCACGTCTAAAATGTGTTGTTTTGGCCAGCAAGGAGTTAATCAGCCACTGTTCGCTATTTTTGATTGTTTAGGGGAAGATTTGATCATGAAAGGCCAATGAAAGTGTTCAAGAGCCTGATTCTTCTTGTCTATCTAAATTACCATCTCAGGAGGTAAAGCAAACCAATTTACCTTGAAGCTTTCATCAAGGAAATCCGTAGGTAGTCCAGGAACTACATGCTAACAAGATAGTGAGTCCTAAAGCAGGAAAATAAACTAAAAAGCCAAACTCAAACTAAAAGGTATTGCTTCGTGATAAACTCCCACTTATTTGGACAAAAGAATCCAAAGAGAGCAGTGTCGTGGGAAATACAAATAGTTTAGTTATCCAGATGTTAAGTTAGGATTATCTGTCTTCACAGAATTAATTATAACTTATAATGTAATATAATTATATTTATTACATAATATTAGAATTATATGAAGTATAATTCTATCCGTTCTTCTTTGTTACCAATTTCAGTAATTTGGCAGATTGCCTTTATTATTTTTTTTTTAAGTTGCTAATATGTACTCAGGATCTATCCTCCAAAGACTGGCTAAGCAGTAGAAGCAGGACAAGATGTCCCCAGTGGTGACCTTCCTTTTATGACTGAAGACAGGTGCACAGGAACTTCTCCTTGGGGAGACTCAGAAACGTGGGTCTCTGTGAGTAAGTCATGGCTTCACTGTTGTGATAGTGTCTCAATCGTCTCAACTCTTGTCATTCTAGAGTGTAGAGCTCACCAAAGAATTCTCTTTCACTAGAGAATTCAAGTTTTTGCTCTGCCTTCTGTGTTGGGGGTGGCATAATAATTGTCTGCTCACACAAAATGGTTATCATACTTTTTAAGTCCCTGCCCTTAAAGGATGTGTAGGTCTCTGCTGTCCTTTAACTTCTTCTTAAATTGTCATTACTCTGTAGATTTGGAAGGTGGTAAAGATATTATGGAATCTCTACTGACCTTCAACCCAATCATGGAAATTATTAAGAGGGACAAAAAGTTGCTAATCTGAGTTTTGGGGCTGTTGAAAATTAATGAAACCTTGCTCTGATGACTGAGTAAAATTGGTAATTATTAACACCAGGATGTGCAGCGTGATAGTCTGATGCTGAATGTCTCATGCACCTTTTCTAAAGTTCAGAATCTTATCTAGGAATGGCTTTCTCTCCTAGAGAGCAAAGAAAATGATGACATGAGATGGGGTTCATGGCTCTTCAGCTGTGATGGAGCTTACTACCTGGGCTGCTGGTCTACCTTCCACACGGGAAGCAGCACGGGGGTGGCAATGGGACTATTGGCTGTGACTTGCAGCTGCACACAGGAATACTAACCATCCGCAGTGACTTCTTGCAGCAGTAATATATATGCCTCTGTTTAAAACTTAACTGGCAGACTTCCTGGCAGAGCTCCTGGGAGTGATGCCCTGATTTGCAAAGACTTAATGACTTCTTGTCATCCAAGACCTGTAGGTAGAGAGACACGAGGGGAAGGCATTAGCACCTGGCTGTGCCCCAGATAAAGTGAGCCACGTGGACTTGTGAAGGCTCATTCTTTTCAGAAAAGAATTCTCTATGTTCTTTTCATTCAACAACTGCTACCTTGATATTAAGATTGCCAGTGTTTTCATTCAGGAATATTTTAAATTATATTCTCAAAATAAAAAAACCTAAAACCCTGCTATCTAGTACAGAAGGTGATTTCAAATCCCCCTTTTATGTATGTTAGGATGGATTTAGTTAGTCATAAATAAACTTGAGGACAATTGCATTTCCGGAGTCCTGATGAAAATTTTCACTCCTTCAATTTTTTTATTTTGCTCACCAACCAAATACATTGTTCACAGGAGCTGATGACATTCTGAAAGTTAGCTGTCCCCATGGCTTTCAGACACCAATCTGTGAGGTCCTAATGTCCTCTTTATTATCATATCTCCTTATTTCATATGCAGCAACTGTTTAAATAATTTAAATGATCATGCAAGCTTCAGCAAGAACTGTGAAGACTTTTGCTTTGAAAGTAACTCAGTATTTTCCAGATTAGGATAGAGCTAATACTTTGCCTAATTTTTACTCTCCCTTTTTGATAGAATTACAATGCTAACTATAACGACGATATGACAACTGAAGTGACAATATGAATGTAACCTCCCAGATTATTTCTAATCCAGGGCTGTACTTCAGGTATTAAAATAAACACTTGGAAGTAGGATGAAGGAAACCTATAAATGTTTGCATTTACATAAGTGTGAACAATCTTCAAATTACACAAGGAAAGCCAAGTAAATATGATTGCGATCTTACCACTGATTCCAAAGAAATCATAGGCTATCAAAACAACAGAAAATAAAGCAGAAAAGAAGCATAAGTAGTAGAAATCATAAAATAACAGAAGGCTATAATCTATAAATTATAACACTTTTCAAACTAAAACCATGACTCAAACTATGTGAAGAAAAATTAACCCATATATTAATTGCAAATTACAGAAAGTTGAAAACAATATTAAAATGAAGGTAGAATTCAAGGCAAAAAGTATTATTAAATGATACAAATGGGGTCATTTTATATTGAAAATGGTAGTCTCATCAATAAAAAAAAAATATAGAAGTCACAAATACTAAATAACAAACCACCAAACAAAATAACAAACCACCAAACAAAAACTAAATAACAAACCACCAAACTATATAAGCTAAAAACTGTTAAAAAATGATACACAGATTTTCATATGTATCCTGTCTTTGATTATATATAGTATGTAATATATTATATATGTAGTGTAATGTGTATACCAATATGTAATTGATAATGCAATACATTTTCTTTTCTGTATCCACAAAACTTTTACAAAACCTGATCATTTATAAAGCCCCAAAGGTGGGGTGCCTGAGTGGCTCAGTTGGTTAACCTTCTGCTCAGGTCATGATCTCAGGGTCCTGGGATTGAGCCCTGCATCATTTCTCCCTCTCCCTGCCCCCCTGCCCCCCTGCCCCACTAGCTCGTGCTCTCTCTCTCTCTCTGAAATAAAAATAAATAAATAAATAAATAACCAAATGAATAAATAAATCTTAAAAAAAAAGAAGCCCTAAAGGAACCTCGGTAGAGTTTTGAAAGCAGAAACTATGCAGGCATATTGATCTGAGCACAACATGTTGATCAATGACAATAGGAATAAGTAAGTTTGTTTCAAAGTAAAGGAAAGGGGTGGTTACAACCAACAATGACAAAACAAAATACACTTTTATAGAAAACTGAGTAAAAGGATACACTGTCAATAAAAATGAAAATTGAAACAGTACAAGGTAGATGGAATTGGTGGGATTTAAAATAAAAGATAAAAAATCAGACCAATGAAAAAAACGACAAATAAAAAAGTCAAGATGACAAAAATCCAAGCATAAATGTAAGATTAATACTTGAAAATTAAGAAGTGGAACAATAAAATAAAATAAAATAAAATAAAAGCATTAACAGGAAGAAATTAAAATTAAATTAAATTAAATTAAAATTAAAAGAAAAATATTACTGAAGAGAATGACCACAACAGAGAGGTTTATGAAAGGGCTGAGCAAACACAGAGGAGAAGCCCCCCCAAAGCAGAAAGGGAGTGAAAGTTTATTTGTGAAAATCTGTAGTTTCAAAATAGAACACGATGAAGTAGCGAATAATGAAAAAGCGATGGAAATAGAGAAGCGAAGGAGATTTAAAAATTGAAGAACAGACTTGTTTCTAGAAACTTGTCAGACTGAGCTAACACAGATTCCTCTTTCAACCATAAACAAGTAAAAATGTTGGACAAAATATGCCAGAATAAATTTCAAAACAGCTGAGCTCCAAAGACATGACGGGAGGTGGGCAGGCCTCAGTACCCGGGGAGCAGAGTGTGTGTGCGGAAAGTCGCCTGGGAGCAACCCTGGTGTGTGTTTGGCGGGGGTGGGGGGGGGTTGGGGGGGACACAGAGCGGGGCAGAGGGCAGAAAGGCAACTGAGGCGCCTTACAGTGAAAACCTCAGCTGACCCTACAGCGTGCTTTGGAGAAGTCCCCACTTAAGAGACGTGGCCTTGGCTTCCCCAGCCATGTCATTCGAAAGATATCCTGGCCTCGACAGGTGGGATGACCTTGGGGGTAGCGGGTCCTCAAGAGAGACTCAGACGACAGCTGTCAGCCAGCAGCCACGCTCCCAGCATCTTGGGCAATAAGCGCTTCCATCTGGGGCCAAGAAGGTGGTTCTGCAGAGAAGTGTATCTTTCTTTGAGTATATGAATAACTTTCATTTTGATTTTTTTTCCACAATTCATTTAGCTGCATGTATGCAATTTTGACAATCTTGAATATTTCTTCTTTTTCAGTTGTTGGGGCGATACAATCACAGGTCCACTGTCCTCTCTTCCACCAGTATACAGAGATACTCACAGAGATGCTACTTACGGATAAGTCTATTCATTTTAGTGACAGTTACATCAGTGGGAACATTGAAAATGAGAAGAATGCCCCCCAAATATCGGGACAGTAGAATTACATGCAGCTATTAAAATTATGTTTTCAAAGAATGGGCATTAATAGGTTAAAATATGCATTTACATTATATAGGTTGTATGATTCTAATTCCCTAAAACACCTGTTATTTAAAATTTTACTCTAACTGCCAATACATAAAAAAAATGAAAGGAAATAGATCAAAATCATGTCAGGATTTGGCTCTTTTATGTATTCATTTCTTCTCACATTTTTTCAAATGATCTAAGATCACACATTACTTTGTAATCATAAAAAAATTAACATTATACATAAAATAAAGATATAATTATGCTAAATTAGATTCTATTAGTTTCCACATTTATTTTTATATGAAAACTGATCTGTGAAAGGGAAACCTTACTATATTGAGAGCAGATTTTCAATATTTTTGACATTTCTTTCAAGTCTTATCTTCAACACTATTTTCATGGTGAATGGGGGAAAGAAGTAAATCTTCAGTGTTTTTTAGTTCTCTCAACTTTTTTTTTTCTTGGAAGACAAAAGCCCACAGAAACGTCTGTGTGGGGGTGGGAGAGGGGATGGTAGGGGAGTAGGGGTGTGCGTGTGCACATGTGCACGTGTGTTTGTATTTAATCTCTGTTGTCTGGGCGCCTGGGTGGCTCAGTGGGTTAAGCCTCTGCTTTCGGCTCAGGTCATGATCTCAGGGTCCTGGGCTCGAGGCTCGCATGGGGCTCTCTGCTCAGTGGGGAGCCTGCTTCCTCCTCTCTCTCTGCCTGCCTCTCAGCCTACTTATGATCTCTCTCCCTCTGTGAAATAAATAAAATAAAATCTTTAAACAAACAAACAAACAAACAAAAACCTCTGTTGTCTTTGGAGCCTCTCCTATGGCCGCTCCAACTGCTCTGGAGTCAAGGTGACTTTGCCTATGATTCCCATGAGTTAGAGGGACATGGTCAAATGACATTCTTCTACGGGTTTAAATCTCATGAACCCATAAGGAAGGAAGGAATCCACAAATCCCACTTCTTAAGAATAAAAAGAAAATTGTAAAAGGCATTCACCACTCAAGGGATTTTGTTTTTTGTTCTGTTTTGTTTTTGTTTGTTTTTTGTTTTTAATTTTTTTAAAATTCATTTTTAAAGTAGCTTTTTTTTTTTTAAGATTTTATTTATTTGACACACAGAGAGAGAGAGATCACAAGTAGGCAGAGAGGCAGGCGGAGAGAAAGGAAGAAGCAGGTTCCCTACTGAGCAGAGAGCCCAATTCAGGGCTCGATCCCAGGACCCTGAGATCATGACCTGAGCCGAAGGCAGAGGCTTTAACCCACTGAGCCACCCAGGCGTCCCTCAAGGGATTTTTGAATGAAGGGACTTTTCTCTACTAGAAACTAATTTTCTTTCTTTACATTTGTTTTAGGAACTAGGAACTTATTTAAAAACTGAGATGGACCAATCCTACACTTTGAGATTGTGGAAAGACCCACGTTGATGGCCATGGTTTTATTTTTCTGCTTCCATTTTGTCTCCCCGTCTCCCCGATCCTCTCTCCCTCTTTTCCTTCCTTTTCTCCTTTCTTTCTTTTAGAGTCAGCACCAGACAGCTTTGCTTCAGTTCCTGCTTTGTCTCCCACCACTCCCTTCTTCTTCAGGCTGCTTTCCCACGTTTCACAGTGAATTTCAATGTGCTGGGGTGGGCGAAAAACAGGGAGGGCCATTAAAAACCACTGTTCTAGAAGCTTATGTGTTTGAGAGCCTGTGAAATCCTCCCTGGCCTCAGAGATTTTAAATTGTTTCAATCTATATTTTCTTTGTCTTTTATGCTTCTGAAGCTTCACATCCAATAGCCACATTTGTATCCAAAGCATGGATTTTTTTAGAGTTTGACAAAGCTGATGCCATGGATTCAATTTCCATAAATCCCTTAAAGTGTTCGACCAACTTTTTTCATTTTGCAAAAATGTCTAACAAAATCACAGGGGAAAACAATTGTTCTTGACATCACAACAGTTTAATATGTTAACTTATTCATTAAATTGTGCTTCACATCAATGGAGATCCTCAGTTCTACAAACTATTGTTTTTTAAATAGCAATAAGGGTTGATAATGTCACAATACAATCTCCTAGTACCCGAGTTCATACATATTATTGCACAGAAACAAAAGGAAATATCTCTTAGGTGAAATAATTTACTATCTATTGAATAACTACCTTTACATCTAAAATGGGGCACCAGATAAAAGTCTAGATTTTTCTTTCCAACATGTTTCATCTTTGATACATTAAATGAAAAATAACGCAAGCCCAGCCCAGAAAGTACTTCCAGGGGACACACACACACACACACACACACACACACACACACACACAAAAGAAGGGAAGGAAAGAAAAGACAGCCACATGATTATAAACGTAAGAAATTAAAAACATGAGAGGGTGGTGGAAGGCAAATAATGCGGGAATGAAATCACACCAACTCTGCTTCCTTAGAACGCGGTTTTCCCCGGCAAGAACTGAGGTTGTTCAGCACTGACATCTGGCCCTTGGATGAGTTCCCACAGAGCAGCAGAACACGTAACGCACAGAGGCTCGACTTCACACGTCGAAGGGTGACAGTCGCAGTCTTTTCCATAGACAGTTTCGAACACAGGCTCAAGAAACACCTGTGCTTTGGCGTTCTCAGATCGGGGGTCCTGGTAGGTTACCTCGAGTCCTTGCCTGGAAGTCCCGGGGCTTTTGTCTCGCAGACGTTGCTGGTGTTCATGGCAAGGCCAGTCGTCTGCAAATCTCAGCCCTTCTGCAAGGAAGGCTGGTCCTGTTGATGGGCGGGGCGGACGCGTCCATGTGTGTTCCATCCACGAGGCTACAAAACACACAGGTCTCACAAGCCGCCCACTTGCCCAGAAGGGCTCATTCAAAGTTTTAGGGAATTAGTTCGGATGTGTCTGGGCGAGTGTGGTGAGAGCATAGCAGGATAATGTCCCAGGGAGAGTGGAGGAGGGGGCTGGGGCAGGTGACCTGGAGAAGGACACAGGGCCTGCTCCCCAGAGGTGTGTTGGCTGGCTGGAGTCACACTCACTCAGTCAGCTCTGAGACCCAGCCTGGAGACGTCCAGCTGCAGTTCTGATGACCAGGGGAGGCACACAAATTATGGGAAAGGAGAGCCTTGGAGCCCCAGCTGTGATCAGACGAGGGTATCCTTTGCCTCAGTCCACTCCAGCTTTCCCTTGGCTCCCACCCCACCACCTCATTCAGCCTTTACTTCAGTCCCTAAAACGCTGCCAGTGCTCTGGTCCTGTTTCCTGAGCCTCATGCCCTCGGCAGCTCTTTGAAATGGCCAAAGAACTCTAGTCCACATCTCTCCAGTCTGCCCTTGTTCTTGAGGACAGAAACCATATGTCGTTTTTCGATTTTTCAAGATTTCCTGGCACATATTTAATTCCTCATCTTTCCACCTTTGAAAGACCTGCTTCACTTTTAAGAGCCCTACTTTCCTCTCTCATTACCCGTGCTCTCCTTAACTCCCACCCCTGCGTGATCCCATTATACACACTTTCTTCCCAGCAAGAGGTCATGGTGGGAGAGGAATCCGATAAACTCCGTGTGAAGACGTTAGTCTGTGACAGCCATGGCTGCGTTTCCTCTCTCTGGCAAATGGCCAGGGTGCGAAGGGACTCATTTAACACCAAATAAAACCTTTAAGAACCAAAGCAGTAAGTTGCTGATGAAATTCCAGAGACCTGGGGAAGAAGTAGGGAGGAAGGGAGGTGGTTTTTTTGTTTTTTTTTTTGTTTGTTTTAACAGGGGTTCTATTGATCATCCCTTATACCTCACTATTCAGGCTGCTACTGATTTGAGATATTTCTGACACTGAGCTTCCCTAAGGAGTTGCGCGCACATTCCCTCAGCCTTCATCTTGAATCGATGTTGGATTGGCTGGGGTGAACAGCCAGCCTGAGCTGTTTGAAGGTCTGTGCTTCTCGATCTCCCCAGAAACACTGCCTGTCTCTTGGACATTTCACTCCTAATGAGATGATTCCTCAGTGGAGGCAGGGGTAGAGAGCCAACTCTACCAGTGTCCTTGGCATCTTCTAAGTCACTGCACTTCTACAAGAAGGTAAGGAAAGACATAAATCAATAAAGACTGAGATTTCATATTCTTACAATTCCCAATCCTGATACTAATGCTGAGCAGCAAAAAGTCACTGCGAAGGCTATGAAGTCAAGACTGGGGCTCTGAGCAACTCTCTTGTTGACAAACTCGAATTGAGAAATCTGTTAACATCCTTAAATCTCCACTGGAAACTACCAGTTGGGATAATGAACAGAGGCCCTATGTATCTAACATATGAGAAAGTGTTGACGATGATACTAAATGTACAAATGTTTTGAGAGCATTAAGTACTATACAAAATTATGAATTTTAATCTTCTCCTTTGCAAAACATATGATGAAATAAGTAATTGTGAAAAGCACTTGAAAGAGTTTTCAATTCCCTTTTGTGTCAGAGACTGGTTATTTTATCAATATTCATTTTCATGTTGTTTCTTTAATAATAGAACCCCCCTCCCCCGGTTTATCAAGGCACATGGCAACCAATAATAGAGACATTTCCTGGGCTCCTTTGCATTTACTTGTAGCTAATGACTAGGTTCTAGCCCATGAGATGTGAGTGGAAGTGATATTTGTAACTTCCCTTCACGTCCTCTCTGCTGCCTGAAATACAAATGAGATGGTAGGAGCCTCAGCAGTCACTCTGGACCATGAGAATGGAAGGCATATGTTAGTATGAAAGAGCAAGAGGAAGGAGCCTGGGATTCTTTAATGTCATTCACCAGAGCCATCCAACCAGTTTGCCTTTCAAATGAGAGGACAACAGCTTTGATCTCATTGAAATCACAATTATTTTGAATTTCTCTCTTAAAGTGGCCAAATGGGAATCTTATGCTATGGATTTAATGTTTGTTTTTTAATGATCTATGCTTGTGTCTGTGCCAGGTCTCCCTCTGGTAGACTTTCTTGCCCATATAAATACTATGTCTCCTCAGACTTTTGAACAAGTCCTCATATTTCAAACCCTTAATTAAACTATGAAAAAGTTACCTCCTTGAGATGATAAGAAGAAACACATAGCACACATGATATCCTTAGCTGTTGCCCACACTGATTGCTAATGTTACTAGTTATTAGGAGTATCCAAAGGTTTTCTCTGGTTTCCAAGAGTAGGCTGCCAAAAAGGTAGAAGGAGACAGAAGAGATAGTGTGTACCTCAGTCCAGTATGATAACTTAAACACACCCACAAACGAGGTCACTCCATCCCGATCTGGGGCTCCCCTTGTCAAGAGAAGGGAAGGAATGTCTACATGGGAGGTGTAGGAGTCAGTAGGATGTGGAAGTCCCTGGGGAAATTTCCCCCCTCCTCTTGGGCTCTTAATACCAATGTATCTGGAATTGACTGAGTTTTGGATCTTAAAGCTGCTGACTCCCCATGGATCCCAAGGCCCAGATGTCTTCTGTTGGCAACCCTTCTCTGAGCATCACTCAGCATGTAGGTGTGCAGTCAATTTTTGAAGAACAAACTCTGTCCCTACCTCTTCATTTCTATCAACATAGGACCCCAGGGATATGACAAGCGTGCTGCTTTAGAATGAAATGATATGAGGGAGGAAGCCCGTGTCGGTCTTTTTAATTTGCTCCGCACTGGCCTCGGGCCAACAGAAAGAGATGGTTTCTCCTGTGAACATCCTGATATCTGGTCTCAAGTGGAGCACCATACATCACGCCTTCAGCAGCAGGCCAAGAAAAGTCTTTTGATATAAATCCCGAGATGCCTAAGGAACAGTGTGAAGTTAGCAGAGGCTGCCTCCAAGTCTCAGCTATGCATGAATTCCCTGCCAAAAAATTTAAAGTGAGTTTAAAAGAAACAATCCGAATGCTTTCTAACTTGTTTTGATTTTCCACATGACAAAACACTGGATTGTTATTGTGTGTGTGTGCATGCGCGCGCATGTGTGTGTGTCACAGCGGCAGGCTGAAGGATAATTTGCAGCTCTGCCATTCTAGGCAGAAGATTAGATCTTAACATCAAAACGCAGAGAGAGAGAGAGAGAGCTGCTCATTAATTGTAGCTGTAATCCTCTTCCCTCTCAACCTCAGGAACAAATCGGCGGTAAGGGAAACGCTAATCTTTCGTGAGTCTAATTTCTACCAACTAACAAGCAATATTGACTTGGTCCCTTGAACACAGAGGTCTCAAAAAGGACAAGTGCCTAAAAAATCATCAATCTCTCAGCTTGTTGGTGGGTCAGGGAGGTGCAGAGGGTTGGACTCACCCGAGGCAGCGTGGCTCTGGGTCACTGCGGGCTCGGGGCCATCACAGCTGTGCCCCGAGCATGGGTTAACCACAAATCCTTCTAGGCTCTAATAGCTGGCTTCTTGCATGATTGGCAGGAAGCTTTTGATCCACATGGAAAACATGATGGAGTTAAAAGAACTTGCATTCTGCAGTCAACCAGACTTAGCCTACCATCCACAAGGAAGCTGTCTACTGTCTGTGGGTTTCACTTTTCTTATCTACATAATTGGGCCTAATAATATCTACCGTGTTGTGAATAGATTTAAGGTATGAATAGGGCCTCCCACAGTAAGTGACCCCCAATAATGCCTTCCCTCACATGACAGATGAAGCCAAGGATCATGAGAGAAGAATCAAAGCCGCTTCTCCAAATCTCTCTCTGACGGAGACCCTGGGCTCCCCTCTCGGCAGGCAGGCTCTCCATGAATGCTTGTGGGTTGATTGACTCTCAACCCCAGCGAGAGTATTCTGGAGGCTGCAATGTGGCTTATGCAAAGCTGGCTTAAACATCAAACATGCTAGATATCAATGAAATAGGCTTTTCAATCTGATTTAGGGGTTTCACTCATTTTGCCTTGAGCTTCTTGAAAGGATTGATCAGATCAATGTTGTGAAACTTTCCACCCACTCTGATCCTGCTACTGAATGCCAGGCGAGGCCTTTCTATCCCCTTTTCCATACTTCTCCCCTGATTATTCGACAGACTTTGTGTTCTTGTCCTGGTGACTGGAAGAAATGGAAATTAAGAAGCAATTGTTGGGGTGCCTGGGTGGCTCAGTGGGTTAAAGCCTCTGCCTTTGGCTCAGGTCATGATCTCAGGGTCCTGGGATCGAGCCCTGCATCGGGCTCCCTGCTTGGCAGGGAGCGTGCTTTCTCCTCTCTCAGCCTGCCTCTCTGCCTACTTGTGATCTGTCTCATCTTTCTCACTCTGTCAAATAATAAATAAATAAATAAATCTAAAAAAAAAAAAGAAGAAGAAGCAATTGTTAATGACGTCCACTTTCCTGTCCTGCTTTATCCACTCCAGCCCGAGCTGCCAGCTACAATCACAGCCGAACCGTAGGTGAAGGTCACGTGGGAAGGAGAAGGTTACCAGGCTGGGGATATTCAGAACCGTGGGAGGTAGAGTCTGCCTAAACTCCTGGGACAATTGGCCCGTTGAGTTCCGCGTCTCCTGGCCTGAATCAGTTATCATTTATTTAGTAACCTTGCAGATCGTTTGCATATGGGCCAGCTACACTCCTAATCTTCAGGCCAAATTCTTTTTACACATCTTTGCCTCTGTCATAACAGAACATCAAACTTGGCAGTACCATATCGAAGAGGATGACTGCTCCAAAGAGGTAAAACAGAAACATCCCTGAAAAAAACCTAGAAGTTCTGTAGCCCATTTGGAAATGTGAGACATCATAGAGTTATCCTCCGGCTTCTTCCCCCCTTAATTTATTAGTCAATTTTTTTTTGAATGAAAGTAAAATCGATAAAGTGTGATCTCCTTAGGCCTTAAGAAGCACATTTTCTCTTAAATACCCCTACCAATGTTCACTTCTCAGGGGCCAGGCACACCTGTCGTGATTCTACTAGCTGTGCCCTAAAAGATGGGAGAGGAAGCATGGCTCCCAGCTAAGACTCAGGGACTTTGTGATGTGTGAGTCTTTAGTGATGATCAATAGTAGGGTAATCTTGTTTAAAAACAATCACAACAACCAAACACTGCTGCTTATGATTAAACCACATTCAAACAGGGTTCAAGATGAGAGCTAAGAGCCAAGTGAGAGTTGGCATAAAACCTCATCTAAGGTCTGAACGGGACTTCTTTCTTTCTTTCTCTCTCTGGACAGGCCAATATTTCCATAACAGAGACAGTGAAACAGACCAGTTTCAGCAGAACATCCAAGCCGTAATTTGGCTTTTCATGTGTGTCTCTGTGGGTTCCCATGGTGCTGCAAAGGATCTCTTCAAGAACTGTGTCCTTCCTGGGGCTTCTCTCCTTGACCTCCTAAGGATGTCGCTATTGGATGCATTCCTACCCTACTTAATATCAGGGATTGAAAAATGTCAGGGAAAAAAATAAAAAGAAGAAGACAGATCATCTCCAGCTGGATAAGGATGAAGACAAAGAGGAAGCAGGTGTCCAGATCAAGCTACATACAGCCAGATGTCCTCAGAATGGCCCATCATCCTCCAAGGTAACCAACGCCACAGAAGTTCAGTGTGCCTGCTCGTCCTCCCCCTCCCGAGGAAGGAGAGGGCAGGGGGTCACCATCTCACCACCTGGCTGTTGTAGTCCTCCGTGACCGCCCCCTCTGTGTTCCCGTCCTCTTTGGGCCACCGGTGGCCTCTGTGCTCCCGCTGCAGCCTGCGCTCCTCCCGCCTCTTTTGCCGGTCCCTCTGGTGCTCTAGCTGCTTGGTGTGGTGGTAGCGCTGCTGGAAGAGATCTTTTGCGTACTCGTAAAGCTGCATGTCCAGGAAGTTGAGCTCCTCGATGCGCTGGCGGGCGCCCTCGTTGATGTCCACGTTGGAAGCCCGCGTGATGTTGAACTGCGTGAAGGGGGAGATAAACTTGAGGTTGAATGTCCTCTCAAAGAGAAACTGTGTCTTCCTCTGGAATTCCGTGAGCCCAAAGAAGGCCATGTTCTTCAGGTTGTTCTTCGCACTCTGCAGCAGGATGGTGTTTCTCTCGCTCTCGTTCATGAAACTCAAGTTGTAGCAGCCCACCAGGCTGAGGTCGGCCAGCATGCGCACCTGGCGGTTGTTGGCCAGGTTGTAGGTGCAGTCCATGAACTCCCGCAAGCTGACCCCAGACCAGTCATCCCCGGGGTAGCAGGTGGGCAGCTCATCAGGGGTGGGGCTTCTCCCATCACACATGTGGAGGGAGGTTTTCCACGTGGCCCCTCTCTGGACGTGTTTCCACTCGCTCAGGTAGCGTGACACCGGGTCCCGCAACATGGTGATGTAATAGAAATTCCTGGAAGAAATGAGAAGGAAGAGCATCAGTCTTTGACAATGACAGCTCTGGGATTCTGAACCTCCATAGTGTTTGTGCATTGAGTCAGCACTGAGTCAACGGGCTCTTCTGCCAAGTGTTCGTGTGAGAGTGGTTGCCTGCATTTGCACCTATCAGGCAAACGTTCCCATATGTGCGTATTTTCATAAACACGCGTGGACCGGGTTTTCAACAACGTTTGTTGAGTTTTTCCTGCCTGCTCTGGCGTGGGGAGGGATGCGGTGGGGACAAGAGGTAACTCATTCATTCAGCAGTTTATGCACTGATAAATTGCTACTGGAAATAATACCTTACGATAAGAAAACACACCAAGGTTTTTGGAAGTTATACCCCAACCAGTATTTTATTTGTAGCCGATATGGGACTCTGTGATAGGGAAACATGCAAGGAGGTGGAGTGTTTTACCCATGGGTGTGGGACTAAAAAGGGCAATGCTGGAAGCCAAGGTTCCTTAGTCTTTTCTGTTTACACAGCTATTCTGGATTACAAGGTAGGTAGGGTTGGGGAAAGATGTGTTGTATGTGGAGAGCACTATTTACTGAGGACCTACTATGTATTGGGAACTGTGATAGATGCTTTATGATACTAGCACAGAAAATCCTCAGCACAATTTCATAAAATGGGCTTTATCATTACTTTTTTTTTTAAGCTGAGAACATAGAGACTGATAAAGGTGAAAATATAGCCCAAGATCCTGGAACAAATTAATACTTGAACTGCAGTGGAGTCCAGGTCTACTGATTTTAATGCCTCTGTGCTTTCCTGGGCACCCTATTGATATTTTAAAAGCAAAAATATAATTAATATATATTGAATGCCTATTGTCAGGTACAGTGGTTATTATAATCGTAGGTCTTATCTAACAGCATCAGATGGAACCTTGAGAAGAAATATATTTTTTTAAATGGTTCACTTCAGGATGATCCAGTAAAGATCAGGGTGCTTCTGGCTTCAAGGGGCAAGAAAAGTGTAAAGAGGCAAGAAGAGAGTTGGAAAAGCTGGCAGGTAAAAACACAACCCAAAGCATCAAAGTAACTACTGATTGAAAATGAGGGAAATGCTTCTCATAATTGGAACAGCCTGCCTATGGAATGGGGTGCCCACCCCACTGCTGGCACCAGGGGTGACCCTCAGAGGTCCCCCGAGCAGACAGATGATCCTGAAGAACTCTGAAAGGAACACTGGGCTTCCCTTGGCCATGCTAAACTGGCTTTAAAAAAAAATTAATACCCAGCAAAAGAAATGACAAACATAAGGGCTTTAAGGGTGTAGTGCTTTTTTTATGGTGCTTTTAAAAAAGGAATCAATGAACTATAATATTTAAAACTCTACATTTACTATTTTCAGTTCTTTTGAATGCCTAGCCAGACAGTTTTGAAATGTGCTAAGGGAACTACAATATCTTAAGAAACGCCAGCTTCTCCTTAAGTTAGAAAGAGGAACGTGCTGAAACTGCCACAGACAGGCCAGCCTGAGCCCTTGCTTTTGCCAATCATCATTTTACATTACTCTGTTGTCTTTTGCAGTGACAGAATGACAATTTCATCAGTGGAAGGAAATTTCCCGAAAGGTCAGTAGGGAAGACAGAGAAGGACTGACACAGTTTCTGGGCTCCACAAGGAAATGTCGACGGGAAAGTTTTGTTTGGAGTGGCTATTACTATGGTTGAATATTATATGACAGGTCATTATTAATCCTGCTTTGGTCCTATGTCAGGACTTGTTCATGTTTCAGTTTTACAAGCAGAGACTGATTTTTATTTCACAAAGCAAGTGCATAATAAATATAGAAACACAGTAATGATGATAGTGATGTAACTCATGTGGGTTAAGGATGCCAAACACAACAAGACAGAAGAATTTAAATCAGAGAGATCTTTGCATGGAGTCACAAATGGAAAATTTATAATCTTCCTACAACTGGACAAAACAGATAACACACACACACAAAAGGATTTAAGGAGAAAAGATGATGATGGTCGATGGATAAGTCTCAAACTCATTCATGTATCTCAGATTTAGAAATGATCCAGATTCTTAAAATAATCATAAGAGCTGGAGGATTTTAGGGGCAAGAATTACAATGGTTTATGACATAAAGGTTTATCTGGAACTTGTTTGTGGAATCTTAGTGGCTTTTGTCTCACTCGGAAAAACTGGCCATAGACTTCCTGGGGTCTTCATTCCATTGGAAATTTACATGGTCTCAAAGCTAACTGAAACTGACTTGGCTTAAAATGGAATTGGTTTCAAATTTAACTTCATTCAATTTAACATTGTACTTAACAATGACTAGCCAAATCGCAGGATGATGTTTACATGAGTAAAATAAGTCCCAAATGTCTGCAAGGTCTACCAGCCAAATAGATAAGAGATCAATTTGTAAATAAAGCTCTGACATCAAGACACAAAAAGGTACTGGTGGGACATTTATATTGATGAAGTATAAACTTGTCCCATCTTGTGGTTCCAGAGGCTCATATAGCATTTGGGTATTGCTTTAGTCAGATATATTTTCATGTATGTTTTGTTTATTTGTTTAAATTCTGCTAAGGAATCAAAATAGAAAGTTATGGGATGCCTGGGTGGCTTAGTTGGTTAAGCAGCTGCCTTCGGCTCAGGTCACGATCTCAGGGTTCTGGGATCAAGTCCCACCCCGTCTGCCTCTGCCTGCCACTCTGCCTGCTTGTGGTCTCTCTCTCTCTCTCTCTGACAAATAAATAAATAAAATCTTTAAAAAAAAAAGTTAGCGGGCGCCTGGGTGGCTCAGTGGGTTAAAACCTCTGCTTTCGGCTCAGGTCATGATCTCAGGGTCTTGGGATCGAGGCCCACATCGGGCTCTCTGCTCGGCCTCTCTGCCTACTTGTGATCTCTCTCTCTCTGTGTCAAATAAAGAAATAAAATCTTAAAAAAAAAAAGTTAGAAAAATAGGAAAAGTAAACCAACAGGGTTGAAGAGCACTCGACTACTGGAAAAAGCAAAAACACCTAAAATTGATCAACGGAATCATTTTTTCTCATTTCTATTTCTTTCTCTTTTTTCATTTGCTTCCCTACTTTCAGACAAAAAACTGCAAAGATCAATGTTGAAATGATGGCTACGTCCAGACCACACACTCAATGGTCATTGTCTACAAGCTTTATTCCAGTTTGATGAATCTCTAAAACAACACGAACTTATTTTCTTTGGCTCTCCAAACACCTAATTCAGTTTCTAGGGAGAAGTCTTAGAGGGTTCTGTACTACTTGAATGTGAAAGTCTCTTTTTTTAGGCTTTACTTGTTCAACAGCATAGTGGAAGATAAAACAAAAAACAGAGAAGGACAAGTGGCTCCCCAGCAAAGGAATTGATTAATTCTGCAAATGTTAATTGAGCCTCATGTTTGCCAAGCACCTGGGCGAGGCTTCGGGGACTCAGAGATTACTAACACATTGCCCTCAAGGGGATCGCCAGCACCCAGGGATTTGGGTGCAGTGAAAGAAATGCTAACCACACCTTAAGGGAATGTTCTTCCAATCTCCTGCGACCAGGGCAATCTCCAAGAGAGAGAACTTTATTTGTCGGTGACAGCGTCTTATCAGCAGGTCAGCTGTGTGCCACCTACTTCACTGAGAGTTTGGGCGAATTCATTTAAGTGCATCTCTAAAGCAATTGCAGCTCTTTATGACTGTCCTTCTTGGGGGCCCCGAGGTAATGATGGCAAATACCTGTGTACTCGGGAAGATGAGAGAACAGGGCACCTTGGTTAGTTCAACGATCGTTTTAACGGATGGTGATCGTAGCGGCCATCGCGGTGTCCTCAAGTTCAGAAGCACAGAACACACACTTTTTCACGGCTGCTTCAGCGTCTCGCTCTGCTGTGAGGTAACCGTATCGTGCAATGCTAAATGCGGCCGGGAGGCATGACCGCCTTCCCTCTGTCTTGGCCTTGTCTTTTGCTCATTTGCATACTGCAAAACACTTCCCGGGCCTTTCTGTCCCAACTCAAGCCTCCTATCCATCTTGCCTGACTTTTCTGTATCCAGGGTTTTACTGCATCACTTGATGCCTCTTTTAACTTGCATGTGAACATCTTGGTCACCTCTACCCTTGAATCTCCTAGTTGATAACTGGACTCACGTCCCAGAACACTTCACCCCGAGTCCTGCTCTCAGCAGAGGTTCAACACCCCATGCTCCGTAAAAGAGATTATCATCATAGAAGATGAATGTATTTTAATGACTAAGGCTAATTTTGCCTTTGATAAATACACCTTTCTGTCCTTTCCTAAAACAGATCTGATATTATTTTTGACTATCTAAAATGTGTGAAAAGAGTAGAAAGAGACATAATCTACCAATGTATCCATCATTTGACTGGGCTGGGTCCTCACCCAGAGGGAGGCAGTCAACACAGACTTTGGGTAAAAAGTAGAGTGTTTCAAACAACAGGTAATTAGGAACAATGAGGTGGCCTTTTAAAAATGTTAAGCTTACTAGTTTTCTTCCCTACGGCTTCAAGAACCTGTATTTCACCAAGCAGTTTATTGTATAATTGCTCATTTCTTTAATTAGCAAGCCATTTAATTAACACACGCTTATTGAGGGTCTGTTATGTGTGAGGATCTGCTCTAGCAAATGTGGAGAACATTAAAAAAAAAAAAAAGAATAAAATGCCCTCAAGTATGTGGGTGTAAGGATGGTGGATTAGCAAAAGACACCGGGTAGCAAGCTATGGAGGTAAAGAGCGTACAAAGAATATTGAAGAGAAGAGTTAAGAATGTACAGAGAGCAGAGTAGTCTAATTAGACCAGGAAGCTCACATTGTGGATTTCACAAAATGTTTGCTTAATAAATGAATGGCTGGAAGGAGGGCGTAAGCGAGAAGAGCTTGTTGAGCCAAGTAGTCATGGCCTCTCAAGACACTGTCAATCGCTAAAATGGGATAAGTGTTGATTGCAGAAGATTCATTAGATTCATTAGGCAACAGGGTTCAGGATGGACCGAGAAGGCAGAGCCAGGACAGACGCTTGGTAGCTGCAGTGAAGGGCGAATGGAAAAGAGCCCAGAATCATCGGTGTTGATAAGGAAGAAATCAGGGACAGATTCGCATCACACACCCATGTGTCATTGTTCCCTCCCCATTTCCACATTGCCAACTTCCTCCAAACTACCTTTCCCTCCTCCGTATTTTCTTCTTTCCTTCTACCTAATCCTTCCCTCTCGATTCCTCAATGAAAGAAGGCTGAGCTAGTATGCTCATCACAATGGTGGAATGAAGAGTATTTGTCTCCGGAATCACCCTGCCTGTGGCGATTCAAAAAATATTCACTTTTACGAAGTTATCACTCGCCTAGCCAATGAAAACACATCTGGAAGAGCCTACAAAATGCCACATTGACAGGGGAGATTTATTAAAAGTATTCCTTCCACCACTAGCCTAACCCTCATAAAATCAAGCAGTAAAATTAATATCATCGAGGTCCACAGTTCTGTGCATTCAGAAAAGCCAGCTCAAGTAGAAAGTCCTCCTTCTGTGATGTCCTCTGAGGAAGGGATTTCTACTCCCCCGAAACCTGTGTCACTTGTATTTTATCTCCATTGCAGCAACCAGTGACTGCCCTATCCCTTGAGCAGGTCTCATGCCTTAGTCCTTACCCCCCAGAGCATATGATGCATGCCCTCAATCAACATGGATGTTCCATTGTTCAGTATTTGTGGAATGAATAAATACTTTATCAGCTACTATTTCAGGGATTCTGATAGTCATGACCCAGGAAACCGAACTTGCTGCCTTCACCAACAAAAGTTGCTCAGGCTAATGGTTTCTCTTAGCCTAGACCTTGTGAAATGTATGGGAAATAATCCATTTCTCCACCTTCCTCTTGCCCTGCAGACTTTTTCACAGAGTTTTCCCTAGATAATCAAGTTTTTCCAAAGCTCAGTATCTCACAAAGAACATTGTGAGGTTGTAAGGTAGACCTGGGGGTCATCTGAAGGAGATCTTCAGTCTTCCCGTGGAGTAGTTCAGACATTTAACAGTGTACATCCGAAACACAAACTGATGTGTGCATTTTCAAATAGTGCAACGTAGCTCCCTCTTTGCCCCGGCCACTTTGCGCTGGAGTCATTTTCCAAATGCTCAGAATGGAATTAATTTCTTGACTCCCTTTAGAGCCGCACACTCATTATGGGCTACCCATTCTTCATTATCTCGGAAGAGCATTATCGGCGCTATCCTGTATCTGATAGGGGGAACTGTGGCAGTTAGAGCTTGGCAATCAGACTGCCCTTTGACACGGTGATGAAAAGGCCTTTTATTCAAGCCTTGAAAACAAATGAACGAATTTAAGAATGATGTTCTAAGCAAATGGGAAATTGGGATCTACGATTGTTAAGTATGGTAATAAAGAACTTTCAGAGGCTGACAATGGTGTGTGTCAGAGCGATTGGTTCCAAGGGTGTCCAGTATTGTGATGAGAAAATGGAGACACGCACCCGTGGGTGGTTATCTTACTTGACACAGAAGCCACACACCCCACCCCACCCCCGCCCACGCGGCCGTTCTGGCTAAGGCATTTTTATTTTACGTACTACCCTGAGATCTTGACTCTTTTCAATCGCTAAGATAGAGGGGGGAGAAATGCCTACTGCTCAGGGTGCTTCCCTCAGGAGGACAGAGAGGCTTCTTGTCACTTTTTTTGCCTGTGTACCTGAAAACTTTAGAGGGAGAATCCTTTTAGATGTAGCTGGTCTGGCTTTTTTTTTTTTTTTTAATCTGTGATTTCCCCCATCCTCCAGTTAGAAACACAACATAGAAAATAGGAGCAATGCTCATGAAACAAACTGAGGGTTACTGGGAGGTGGGGGGTAGGGATAGGGTGGCTGGGTGATGGACATTGGGGAGGGTTTGTGCTATGGTGAGTGCTGTGAAAGGTGTAAACCTGATGATTCACAGACCTGTCCTCCTGTGGCAAATAAAAAAAAAAATAGGAGCAATGCAGAACAAAAAAGAAAAAAATATTAAAATTATCTTTAAGCACTTCACTTCACTTCACTCCCAGATAACCACAGTTAAATACCTACTTCTATTTCTTCCTTTAGAGATTTGAGATCATAAAAGAACATTTTACTTTTAACCTGTATTTGTAAGTCAAATTACAGAGTGAACACTTTTTCTATTTTATTGAATAGTCTTCTCTAAGAGTGTAATATTCCAATTATAGATGGACTATAATTTATGTGACTAATCTCCCAGTTTGGGACAATTAGGCTGATTCTGTTTGAAGGAGGATACTATAAACAATAATCTGGTGACTATCCTAAGCCATAAATATTTATGCAGGGAATAAATTGCTGGGGTAGAATTTTGAGTCAAGAGAATTGCCCCCATGTCACGGTTGTAATGCCAAAATACAGCTGACCACAGTTAGCCTAGGAAAGGACATTCGGGGGAGCCTGCCATCAGGAGGCCCCCTGGACCCCGAGGCAGGGCCACCCAGAAGGCTCTGCTCCCTCCTGGGGGCCCCGGGCAGGTGCCCTGCCAAGAGCACGAATCTAAGACAGAAGTTCAAGGCCCGCCGGGGTGGGGCTTGTGACACGGCGGTGTGGAAACATTCTTCCAAAAAGATTTATTTTGCACTAAACGAGCAGCCGGACTATCAA
Source organism: Ailurus styani (assembly GCA_002007465.1). NCBI lineage: Eukaryota > Metazoa > Chordata > Mammalia > Carnivora > Ailuridae > Ailurus > Ailurus styani. Next base: position 6,824,156 of record LNAC01000006.1, read on the forward strand.
ACGAGAGACAAAACCTTGGTGGCATCAAATCCCGCCCATCCAAAAAGCCGACATCTGGATCAGAGAGACGGAGGTTCCTCGCTGGTTATATCGGGGCCAGTCCTTGGAGAAACAGCCTCCTGAGAGGCAGCTTTTCTGCAATTTGTAGATGTCAGCTAACTTCAATTATGGGAAGCTGCACATAGCTCCCAAACAACCAAACCAGAGCCTGAAATAAGCAGCATCTGGATCATACTGGTCATCTAGCAGGGACATCAACCTACCCTCCAACCGGAGGAAGAGGTAGCATTTATCAATAAGATAAAATTTTAAATCCGGTCACGTCGCTGCTTTATACAGACACGAACCCTGGGAGTCTCGGACTGACGAAAATGCCATGATTTTCAGGTGGTTGTCATATTTGCCTTCACTTTCCCCCAAGTGGCTGCTGCAAGAATAAATTTCAGGGAATGCATGGTCCAGGGGCTTGCTTTTGCTATCTTGCTGAGTACAGTTCCTTGCAGTACAGTTCCAAACGTGCCAGGGAAGGTCCTGCTCTCATGCATTATTCAGGGACTTCCGTGATTATTTGGTTCAGAGGCGCCCTGCTCTGCACTGCCTTGCTGGGATTTCGGCGTGAGGATGTCTCAAGGCGATCCGCTCTGCAGAGCTGTGGTTTATGCATGTGGGGGCATCCACCTGAAGCCTGGAGCGGCCCCAGAGTGAGATAAGGCCCAATTCCGTCTCACTTGCAGCTCTGATCCCAGTCGTGCAAAGCAGAACACCAGATAGAACACTCAGATTGTGTTATCAGGGCCGTGCGTGTTCAGCTGGGCTCTTTCTTAGCTAATTTCCCAGACGCTGCTTTTAGCAAATGTGAGAATTACACAGGGTAGAAGCAACGAGGTGTTACCGTTGCAATTGTTTGCTCTAGCAAATTTGGAAAGGAGAAGAAGTAAACCAGGATATTTAGGAGCAAGGCACGTGTTTCAATATTTAGGTTTATATCTGACAGTTTTGATACAGATTTTCCTAAAATATCACAGGAACTTAAAAAAAAAAGAAAAGTGCTCTCTGTCCAGATTTTGCTGTGCTCTTCCATAAAAGATTCTTCTGAGTTAGGATTTTCCTAGATTCTGCTATCAGGACTTGGCAATCATTTTAGGATATTTCGCGAAATACCCAACAGATGCCTGCTGGATTCCATTCCTTGCCAGTTCTCAAAGAAAGAGTGATTTGGAGGTCATCCCTTAGGCAATGATGAAGGGGCAAGCTAACCTAAAACATGCAAAGTTCCATGTGGAACAAAAATTGGTATTAATAGCAATACAATGGGTAAAATGTACTGAGTGACATCTATGTCCTGGTACACTTATTAAGTGCTGTACTTGTATTTACCAATTTAGTCAATAAAATAATAGACTTTTAAACGATGTCTAATTTCATAAAGATCTCACAAAGAGAATTCTGATGGTCTCCTATCCTCTTCTAGGTCTCTGGCTGTCTTAGAGATGCAGTTTGTGACTGAATGCTGCAATGGTCCAGGCTTTGTTGAATTCAAAGCTCTAGAAGCAAAACCAGCATCTTAGGGTGAGGGGTTTGTGGTTACCTGGCAGGGGTGAGGGGCATAGGACCCGCCCGCACAGTGGAGAGCAGAGGGCTTATCTCAACCTCTGGAGTATACGGGTTCGGAGGGTTTTCTAGATAGTCACAGCTTAGCAGTTCAGAAACAATTCTCCTGACCCCAGCACGCACACAAAAGTGCATAACAAATTTGCACTTGAGCTACAGAGCCTAGTGGGAAAGACTGCAGTGCGTCTGCATTCCTTTTTAACACTCCTGAGGCATCTAGAAGCCGAAAACTGTAGTCAGCTCGGGACAATAATGGATGGTTGGAAATTGCGGCACGAGAGAATTCAGATAAGCCAGAACTCATGCAATGCCATAATTCTCTTTCTGGCTTTAAAAGAAGTCTTTTTTTGAACACAACGCTACAAAATCTCAGAAATGTGTTCAAAGGAGGTGGCTGAGTCCTGCAGCTGGCTTTTATTTAGGAAGAGCAGATTCGAGAAAATACAAGTCAAGCTCTACTCATTTGGACATGGCAAGAGCTCATACTTCCAAGCACGCTGGAAACTTCCCTTAAGGCGCAGTGGAAAGAGAGTAGGTTTGAAGTCAGAAAGATCTGGATTTCAATTTCGGATGCACCTCACTCTTCATGTGACCTAAATAGCCAGGGTATAGATGCTTACTTCATAGAGTTGCCGGAATAAAATAATGGGTGTCAAGGGCCCAGCGGGAGCTTACACAGCAGGAGCTCCGCACCCATACACACCCTCCCCTTCTCCCCTTCAATACCTGTCCTTCCTCTGTGATGACCAGAGCCTCAGAAATGACCCAAAGACGGTGACGTTTTAAATGTTAAACAAGCTGTGTTAATAAAAAACAAAAACAAACAAACAAAAAACAAGAATGCGTTTCTATTTGTGAACATGCTTACAGTTTTCAAAATACTTTCCTCATCCTTTATTTCATTTGATCATCAGGAAAAGACAACACCATAGCAGAATTTTACCGATGAGGTGACTGACACCCAGGGATACGAAAGGATGATCCCGGGGTAAAACAACTCAGAGGCAGAGGCAGTGAGACTTCTCTCTTTCTTCTTCTCCAGCCACTCTATTCCTTGATTTGTTTTACTTAAAAATATTTTTTAGTAAGTCTTTCATGCCAAACACTGTGCTAGGTCCTTGGGATGTAATCGCCCACAAGACTGCAGCCTGACCCAAGGCGCTGACTATGTAGTCTTCTTTGATGATCTCACACTGTTGTGTTTTGCTCCAACATCACTAAGGTAGAAAGAAACCAAGGAATTCGCACATGATTCTACAGTTTGGAGGTTTCATTGATTTGTGTATTAGCTCCTTTTCTCCTTGAAACACATGGAAAAAGGGGGACCCAGAAGAAACAGCTAGAAATGCCAGGATGTGGATATACCTTCAGGTAATACTTAAATTTGTAGAAAAAAAATCACTCTGAAATAATAGACTGGCATTTCTAAGTAAACAGTGTTGTGGACCCCAATCTGGAGGCACAAAATGCTTGGTGGTCTCTCTTTCTGTGATGCCAGTAGATCATTAAGAGGTGATCATTAAAGGACTGCAAGATGGTGATATTCTAATTCTATCATTTCTGCTTCATTTGTTAGCACGATGCTTCTGTAAGAAGAAACTTCCCCTTATCCACTGTTTGATCCTCCAAGGGATAGTCAATATAGGTAGGGAAAGCAGATGAATGTTTAACTCATGTTATTTACTGGTTTTCAAAAATAATAGATTGCTTTCCTGAAATCCCCCAGAGGAGATTCTGTAGATGTCATTTGTTTTTTGTTTGTTTGTTTTGATATCATTATTAGCTTGTGAATCTAAACATAGTGAGTTTCGATACGCTGCAGTCATTATACTTATTCGATGTTCAAATCATCTACTTTTTGGCCAGCCAGAGCTTATGCAAGATGGAACCTGGGTCGCTCTATACAACCCTTGTAAGCCTTTTATGCATATTCTTAAAGGATCTCGAACATTGCCAAAGTTCCATGTTAATTAAGAATGAGAAAGGTGGAGCCAGAGCTGGAAATAGGCTCACTCTCCCACAGAACAAAATGATTGCCACTCAGTCTCTCCCCCTGGCCAGCATCACCTCTCCTCCTGGCCAGTGTTACCTCTCTCAGTCCCTACCAGGAATGTAACTGCTGCTTCTGCTAATTACACCTGAGCATTGAAAGGGAAACAGACCAGACACCATCTTTAACTCTCCGATGTCCTATCTAGGTCCAAACATCAGGGGTTTCTACTTTCACTTCTTCTTTTTTTCTTCTTCAATGCACATACATGACATTTTCCTCTGTGGTAGGAACAATAGGAAGGGCTAGTGATTCATTTGTGACTGGGTGCCAATGTCACTCCACAAACTAATCTAGGAAAAACCAAATTATGCTGGAAGTAACATGGAGCCCTCATCGGGTTCTCTCCAAATCCACTTATTCATGATAACAGCCTGAGCTCCTTCCAGAAGCCCAGCTTATCACGTGGACCCTGCATGGGATTTTTCAGCTGCAGTGGGCTCTAAAGCACTGTTGTAATTCTGCCTAATTAATAAAGCAATGACAGAAATGTAGAAAAATATATACATGATAATTTAAATCTCCCAGGAAAAAATCAATTCGTTCTGTCTAAACTTTGCCTTGGGTGCTCCCTTCATCAATTCAAGTGTGGAGCACAGTGACCTTAAGTTGCAAATATTTTTCTTCGGGCGTGATTGAAGCATCAGAGAGGTAATAGCTTTCAACATGCATTTTTAGAGATTTGAAAACACTCAAATGAGGACACTTATTTTCCCACTTTGCTATATGTAAATCAGAGAAAATAATCTTTAAGATGTTCAAAATAAATGTAGCTTGGAGCTGCTAGAGTTAGCTTTACCTTTGTGCAGTCAATAGCTGGATTAAAAATAAGAGGAGGCGTCCCTTAAGAAGCAGAACGATGCAACGGTAATGCCCTTGCTTTGTGAATTTCCCTCAACATGCCCCCTCTGCGTTTACTATTTCTCTTGGTGGTAAGCATCTGAGTTTAATAATCAGGAAAAAAAAAAGTAGTCTGTCTTTTAAAAACCAACACCCCTCCCATCCCCAGGTCTTCCATTGACATGATGTGAAACATGCTTATCTTGATCTCAAATGAAAACGGGTTCAAAGCCATAACACAGGCAAACGAATGTAACCAAAAAGAGAGAAAGGAAAAAAAAACAAAAACAAAACAAAACAAACAAAAAACATCAACAAAAAAACTGCCAGAAGCATTTCATCAGCTTTCAGTTGGGGTTTATTACAACCACAAGAGGGCTCTCAAATCTTTCCAAACACTAGGTAAGTGCTGAGAACTGTTTCTTTAGTAATTAATTTCCACAAATCAATATTACCTATTAATGTATGTTACAGAGACAAGCTACAGACTTCTGACGTTTTATGCTCAAGGTAAAGAGAGAATTTCCTATAAAAATTCTAGGGGCCTGCCGTGATTCTAAGTCAAAACCAAAATGAGTTGCACCTGTGATTTCCTGTGTCTGCTCTAGCATAAAAAATCCCAACACTGCACATTTCATCAAAGGTTAAAACTGAATTTGAAGCACTGTGTATATAATGGAATACATTGACCTCCAATACATTTTAAAGGCTGTCTGCCTCCTTCTACCACATCAGACACCCCCAAAACAGCCAAGGAGGCTGATAGACAAAAGTTAAAACACAGTGACCCTTTCCTGGGGCCAGGGGGAAGTTGCCAGAGCCATTAGTCCTGGAGGTTTGCAGCTCCTGCTGAGTGCTTTATGGGGTTGATGTTTGCAGCCTGCACCACAAAAGACACTTGCAAGGAAGGAGGGTATTTTAATTTTTTGTTGAGGCAGAAGAGAGGGGTAGGATCTCTTGTGGTACATGGGCAGAAAAGGAGGTTTCAGCAAATAAGAACAGACCAGAAAGTCTGCTTTCTTGAAAGCTCTCTCTGGCCGAAGAGAACAGCACCTAACACCCCTACCACAGGCAAAATATGGGAACAGAACAGAAGTGCTCCCAGATTCATTAAAATATCAAAATCATCTGTACACAAACTCAGAAGGCCTCTCTGAGCTTTGATATGAAATGGCTTTTGATAACTGCCTTTTCTCTAATGGTGACATAGTCCCAGTGAAGGGTAGGAATTGGTAACAGCTTTACTGCCAAAGGGCAGGAGTATTGCCATGACATTTTGGGATGTGGACCTTCTCCTTCTAGAACTGGCAGTGCAAGGAGGGTTGAGGGAGGAGGGAGACGCCAGCTAGGACAGCTTAATTGTCCCTCTTGATCAGAGTTTCCACACACTCATTTATTTCCGAAATTAAGACTTAACATAGAGTAAATCCCTGGTTCAGGAAAGGCCAGTGTCCTGCCTTGGACTTAGGCACCTAAGAGATGTGCTATGGAGAAACAAATTCTCTCTCGTGAAATCCTACACTGCTTGTCATACGCCCCAAATGCAAACTGAACTGAACCTTGATGTAAAGTGTGTACATTTTTAACTAACACTCTTTAGAGTTACTGGTTCCCCAAGTTTTTTTAAATTGAAGTTTAACTGACACACAATACAGTTGACACTTGAACAGTGCAGGGGTTAGGGGCACTCACCCCTGGCATAGTTGAAAATCCGTTTATAACTTTTGACTCCCCCAAAACTTTACAGATAGTTTACTGTTGATCAGAAGCCATACCAATACCATAAGCAGGTGATGAATGCATATTTTGTGTGTCATACGTATGATATACTGTATTTTCACTGTAAAGTAAGCTGGAGGAAAGAAAATGCTATTAAGGAAAATCATAAAGGGGGAGCCTGGGTGGCTCAGCCGTTAAATGTCTGTCTTTGGCTCAGGTCATGATCCCAGGGTCCTGGAATTGAGCCCTACATCGGGCTCCCTGCTCGGTGGGAAGCCTGCTTCTCCCTCTCCCACTCCCCCTGCTTGCATTCCCTCTCTCACTATCTCTCTCTGTCAAGTAAACAAATAAAATCTTAAAAAAAAAAAAGAAAGAAAGAAAATCATAGGAACAGAAAATACACTTACACTACTAAGCATCCATTTATTTAAAAAAATCCACCTGCAAGTGGACTGGTATGGTTCAAACCCATGTTGTTCAAGGATGAATGGTATTATGTTAGTTTCAGGTGTATAATGTAATGATTCAACATTCATATACATTATGAAATGCTTGACATGATAAGTGGAGTTAGTGTCTGACATCATACAAAGTTACCACAATATTATTTGACTATATTCCATATGCTTTTTTACCCTTGTGACTTATTTATTTTATAGCGAGAAGGTTGTACCTCTTAATCCCTTTCATCTAGTTCATCCATCTCTATCACTTTTTTCTCTGTATTTATGAGGCTGTTCTGGTTTTTGTTTATTAGTTTGCTTGTTTTTTTAAAAAATATTTCACATATAAGCGATATTATACAGTATTTGTCTTTCTATGACTTATTTCACTTAGCAGTATACCCTCTAGGTTATCCATGTTGTTGCAAATGGCAAGATCTCATCCTTTTTTATGGCTGAGTAATATTTCATTAAAAGATATATATGAATATATATCTCACAATCTTGATTATACATACACACACACACACACACACACACGTCAAACATCTTCTTTAGCCATTCATCTAACAATGGACACTTGAGTTGCATTGGTATCTTGGCTACTGTAAATAATGCTACAGAAAACAGAGGTGCATATGTCTCTTCAAATTAAATTTTTTGTTTTCTTTGAGTAAATATCCAGTAGTGGAATTGCTGGATGGTGGGGTAGTTCTATTTTTAATTTTTTGAGGAAACTCCATACTGTTTCCTACAGTGGCTACACCAGTTTGCATTCCCAACAACAGTGCATACAGGTTCCTTTTTCTCCACAACCTCACCAATACTTATTATTCCTTGTCTTTTTTATTCTAGCCATTCTGAAAGGTGTTTTTTTGGTTTTGATATGCATTTCAGTGGTTCCTCAAGTTTACTTCCCAGTTTAAGTAGCCGTAGTCCCTCTTAATTTGCCTAACTCATTTCTTTTTTTGGAATTTCAAAAGGTGCCTCCTAACAAGTCATGTTTTTTTCAGTTCTAATCCAGAATTCCATTCAAATTCCTCCTCTTTGTTACTTTGCATGTTACTTTTGTGCTGTCTCACATCTATCCCGGAATATTTTCACTCAGAACATTGACCTTCTCATGGGACATTGCTTGTTAAAGCACTCTGGCCATGACCTGGGTTTGGAGTTTAGTCTAGGACTTAGGTGTGTGCATGACGGTCCTCAGCGTGGTCTTGACTCAGAGTCCTGTCCTTCCAGAAGGCAGCTGGACTGAGCCAGACCTTGTGAAAGAGGAGGTCAAGCATTAAGGAGGTAGAAACATACCCTTAACTGATCCCAAGGCATTTTGCTTTTGGACAAAGCCTATCTAGTCAAGTTTAAGTATAATTTTTTGAAATATATTTTGATCTGTATACTTAAAATCACTCAAGGTTATAAAGAGATGGAATTTCCCATCTCTCAGCAGAAGGCAAATGTGGTAGACTGTGTGCTTGTGCCCTCCCCCCCCCCGCCAAAATTCACATGTTGAAACTGTAATCCCCCCTGAGATGGTATTAGAAGGCAGGGCTTTAGAGTGGAGCCCCCATAATGGGATTAGTGCTCTCACGAGAAGAAAAAGAGACCAGAGCTTGCCCTCTTTACCACGTGAGGATACAACAAGAAGATAGCTCTCTGGAAATCGGGAAGAAGGTCCTTACCAGATACCAAACGGGCACCCTGGTCTTGAACTTCCCAGCCTCCAGAACTGTGAGAAATAAAGTCCTGTTGTTTAAGCCCTGGTCTGTGGTATCTTATTATAATAGCCCAAATTGATCAAGATAGCAAAGGTTGATGTTTTTCAGAAAATAGGGAGCACGTTGTCCGTCATCTTTCCCCTCTCATAGAATATCCACTGCAACATATCTGACCATGCTAAAACCTGCTTTCTAAAGAAATTAAATGACTGAATGATCTGCCATGATGGGCTGGGGCTAAGGTTTTGCAGGACTAATCTTTCTCAATGTAGAATTCACCAGCCCAACTGCTTGTCTTCACTAATCAAATAAAAACCTATCGCTGATCTCCCATGGAAAGGTGTTAGAAGTTGAAATATGTTGCTGCAGAAGATGTTGAAGTCCTTACCCCCACCCAGTACTTGTGAATGTGACCTTATGTGGAAATCCCGTCTCTGTAAATAATCAAGTTAAGATGAGGTCATTAGTGTCTTCAGTAGGGCTAATCCAGTATGGCTGGTGTCCTTGTAAAGAGGACATTTGGACACAAAGACAATGTGAAAAGGGAAGACACTGTGAAGACACAAGGAGAAGGTGACCATCTATAAGCCAAGGAATGTCTGAACACACTAGAAACTAGGAGAAAGGCATGGAACAGATTCCCCCTCACACAACTAAAAGGAATCAACCCTGCCAACATCTTGTTTTAGGCTTCTGGACTCCAGAACTGTGAAATGATAAATTTCTGTTGTTTCAGCTACATAGTTTTTGGTACTTCAGCTATAGCAGCCCTGGAAAACGAATGCAGAGCAGATATTTATTAGAGAAATAGAAGAATACAATGGCAGAGGAAACTCACACTAGCTACCCACATTAATAAGCCTAGTTTTTCTCTATAAATATGGATGGACCATTAAGGTTTACTAAACATTTGAGGGGGAAAAAATGAACAAACAGAATAACTGCCTGGGAGAAATAGGCAATTTAATAAACAACATGCATTATTCTGACTCTCCTGAAAAGTTATTGCATCCATTAAATAAGAATGGGATAGTAGGAAAAAGAACATGAAAGACTTTTTAGAAATTAATTTATATTCATATATGTGTTTGACCTGAAAAAAATCATTAGATGGAATAAGCAATAGGATCCAGGAAACCTGGCAGATGGGGAGGGAGCAGATGTGGAAAACATGAGAAATTAAGAGACAAGGAAATGGATTCTATAAGTTCAATACCTGTCCAGAAAAAATTGCCAAAAGAGAGTAAAGAAAAAACAAGAAACTACAGGAACAAATAATGAAAGTAAAAGTAGAGTATTTCCTAAGCCTAAAAAAACACGAATTTTCAAATTGAAGAGTCCTGTGGAATTCAAGGAAAGTAAATGAAACCTTAGAGCCCCAAAGATAAAGAGAAACTCCCAAAAGATTCCAGAGAGGAGGGATATAAAAAGAGATGGGCTAAAATAAAAATTAAATTGCTAACAATTTTCTTATCAGAATTCTGAATGCTAGAAGTATTGGATCATTGACTTCAAAATTCTGAGGGAAAATGACTTTTAAAAGTGGAACTTTCTAGGGGGTACCTGTGTGGCTCAGTGGGCTAAGCCTCTGCCTTTGGCTCAGGCCATGATCCCAGGGTCCTGGGATCAAGCCCCGCATTGGGCCCTCTGCTCAGCAGGGAGCCTGCTTCCTCCCCATCCCCACCCCCCACCCCCGCCTGCCTCTCTACCTACTTGTGATCTCTCTTTCTGTCAAATAAATAAATAAAATCTTTAAAAAAAATTTTTTTTAAAAAGTGGAATTTTCTACCTGGTCAAACTATCAGTTAAGTATAGAATAAAAAATATTGATATGCTCAGGAAATCTACCTCTTCTAGACTCTCCAGAAAGAAAAATCTATATTCTAGAAAACATCCAACATAAGTAAAAAGAAATCCATGAAAAAGAGGTGGGATCTAAGACACTGAATTAATAGTCTGCAAGGGAAAGATTTACTAGGATGACAACTCGGATATCTCCAAGAAAAGGAGAACAGTGGGAGGTGAAGTAAGAGAAGACTGGTTTCCTTTCAACAAATACCAGGATTCATAGATTGTACATTTTAGTTAATAATGGTGAAAGAGGCTAGAATTCTTCTCTCCATAAGATAAAAGAGAGACAATGGACAATTTAAGGGGGAAAAAGCTGAAAGAGAAAGTCACACAAGATATGAAGCAAATTAAAACATGGCAATATTTTAAGGACTAAATAGAATGCGTGAAAGGAGAATCCATTTGACTTGGCGTGATTTGGAGGGACCAGTGTGCATCTCTCTTTTTTGTGAGTCCAATCACACCATTTGTGAATATTTACCGGGTCATATCAGGCATGTTGTTTACTGTAGGTTTTTTAATCTTTCATTTTTAGAATCATCTTACAGAACAAGTTCAGAAGCTTATGTTTTGTTGAAATCCAGAAGGAAAATATTCGTAAAAACCTTCCAAGACGAAGGTAAGGCTAACAGATGTTGAGGGTGGAGTGGATTGAGGGGGAACTAAGGGAACTAAATGTGCCTTGATGTCCCCATTTTCCATAATGGAGAGTCAAGACAACTTCTGGAGACAGAGAAAGAAAGAAACTTTTATTCACTGAGTAACAAATACTTGATGAGCCCCTACATACCAGGGGCAGGAGTAGAAGTGGCGCACCAGTAAAGAAGCTGTGGTCCAGGGTCTTATTCCTTATAGCACCGTGACACCATCAGTGACAGAGGGCATAATAGAGTGTACCCTTCTCAAGAAGGAGAAATGCACATGGATGCCTTTTCCCACCTTTGCATTCAGTTGAAATGGCACGGGAGAGGTTCTCCTAAAGTCAGAGGTAGAGTCCACCCCATACCCTTTTTCTGTGTTGTTGTTGTTGTTTTACATTTTCTTTCCTACTTATTTCCTATCTATTTTTCCTATTTTACATTTTCTTTCCTATTTCCTATTGTATTTCCTATTGCCTATTTCTTTCCTACATTTTTCCTATTTTCTTTCTTTTTGTCACATCCTGGGATAGCTATGGAATACATAAACCTACACATAAGCTACCATTTTTCTGGAAGTAAACTGTGAATTTATCTTGATGGCCAACTCACTTCAGAACCAAGGGCTTTGTATATAGTTTCTGTGCCAGACCATATATCTGATTAGAGAACAGGCAGGGCTGATTTCACAGGTACTATGATCAGAGAAGACCAGAAGAAAGCCAGCCCTGCGTCCTAAGAAACTCCAAAGATAAGAAGGTGATAATCCTATGCCGTATTCCTTCAAGTTCAAATATGCAGAGGTCACTGAAAACATGAAACCTTCCAGCAAATCCTAAGTCAGGGTATCAAAGATTTATCTCCATTGTCCAGTATCAGTGCTTAAGAAGGGTGTGTGTGTGTGTGTGTGTGTGTGTGTGTGTGTGTGTGTGTGTGTGCGGTTATGTATGTGTGTATTCATTTTTAAGTACAAAGATAATTCCTCATATTCAGAAGGAGAAAAGACACCATGTGTGATATTGTGATTTATAATAAGAAATACATAGTTGGTGTTCATCTACTTCCTGGCACAGAGCTCCTAAACCCTTGGAATTTCCTGAAGTGATGAGCCCATAAAGGTGTCTTTTGTTATGTTAATGAGGTGGCTGTTGGAAAGCCCCTAGGTAACCTAAGGATGGGAGATGGTTGCCAGGAGAACCAACCATGTGTGTAGTTCCATCTGGACCTTCAGTTCTAGACCTGAACACTCAGGAGGAAAGGGTTCGATCGCCAATGGACAATGATTTCATCAATCAAACCTGTGTAATGAAACCACCATTAAAAAAAAAAAAAAAAAGAACCAATTTCTGAGAGCTTCCAGGGTTGGTGACAATGAGGAGATACATAGAGAGAGTGGCTACTTAGATCATAGAAGCTTTGCACCCTTTCCCCATACCTTACCCTATATATACATCTCTTATACCTGACTATTCCTGGGTCATATCCTTTTATAATAAACTGGTGATCTAGTAAGTAAAATATTTCTCTGAGTTCTGTGAACCTTTCTATCAAACGAATTAAACCCAAGGAGGAGGTGGAAGGAAACTGATTTGTGTAGTCAGTTGCTCAGAAACACAGGTAACAGCCTGGACTTGCAGCTGGTGACCGAAAAGGGGGTGGAAGGGTGGGGCAGGCAGTCTTGGGGGACTGAGCCCTTCACCTGTGGGATCTGATGCTCTCTCCAGGTAGATGGTGTCAAAATGGAGTTGAATTGTAGCACACCCAGCTGGTAGCAGGGCATTACTCGGTGGTGTGGGAAAACCGTCCACACATAGTGACTAGGACAAGAATTATACCATGATTGGTTGACAACTTTATAATGAGCAGAGCTTCACCCAATAGTTGAGAGTAACTGATATCTCCATGCTTGAAGGATAAAAGGTTAGCGAGCTGACAACTGTTAGCAGGCAAACTGACCTTCTATGCCAACATCATTGTTCTTGTGTGCCAGTGAGGAGGGGAAGAAAAATGTTGAAGGGTTCATTTTAAGATTCAGCTTCCAAATTCTTCTTAGGAAAAGAACTGTTCTAGCTTAGTGGGGACTCCTGGAAGAGGCTTGCAGGGAAATAGTGGCCAGCAGGAATTTTCCGGTGGTAGTGTAGTTGAAAGATTTGCAGAAAAGAGATGACTAGTATTAACTCTTAAATTGATCTCTTGTGATTCTGCACCGTAAACCCTCCTTGCCACACCAAGCCATCAGTAATGTCTGGTATACAAACAAACGTTTTGTGTGGGTGGTGGATTGGGGCAATCCAGGACAAGAAGCCGGCTTCTTTAGCTGAGTCAGGATTGGAATGCCACTGAATTCAGGCCATCAGAGCCAAAGGTGACCTTGAAGAGGAATGAAGTTCTCTCAGCGCATGGAAAACCTGGGGAAGGATATGTGCTCCTCTGCCTATCCCCAGACCCTGATTCTGACAGGATGATCCCAGCCCACCTGGTAGACCTTACCCCCCCAAGCACATGCACTCTCTGACCAAGAGTCCCCCATGCCCTGAGTTTATTCTGAGCATATACTTTCTGATCTAATAAAAATTGAATCTTCTAGGTTGGCTATGACTCGGGCTTGGGACCCACATATTCTTGGTTCTCCCACACTTCCCTCTTGGATTTCAAGCTTTGATATTCTTCATATCTTTTTTTTTTATTCTTCGTATCTTAAACAAGGCTTTTTTTGGGTGTAAAAAGACTAAATTACAGTGGTAGGTATAAATGGTTATTTATTATATGTGTTCAACTTTCTAATTTGTTTTTAATGAGGACTCCTATTCATGTTTTTTATTCATTAATTCAGCCCACAGATACTTACATACCTACTATGTTGCAGCCACTGTATGTTCTAGTCTATGAAGTAATTCCACCCTTTGGTACATTGTAACAAATGTATTTGCTTCCTAATATAAAAAAAAAGTTGAATAATATTAAGCTTTCTCTTTGGTATTCTTTTTACAAATAACTGCACTTTTCCTATTTACATAGAGCTCCAGACATTTATTGAACATTTTCCAACGGTTCTTTAACACTCCAGCCAAGTGGGTAAAAAAGAATTGCTATTCTGATTCTAAGATGATTTAGGAACAGGGCCCAAACCATATCAGAAGTAGAAAAGCCCTTTAAAAATAGGACTCTTTCTTTCGGATTCCTCTCTCCCAAAGCAGAGCAAGGCAGGGTCTCGTGATGGTGCCTTATCACTTCCTGGCTAACGTGCTGAAGAGATTTCCTTTACAGCCTCAAGGTAAGTAACAAGAATGGCTTTTCATTTCTACTATTGGTTTTACACCACAAAAAAATGTTCATTTTGCTTCATTAACAAGGAAAAGATTCACACCATCTAGGGGCCTGCTGCTCCTTCATACAGAGCATTGTTTCCTTATCACTTGTCCTAAACAGACCCAACAGAGTTGGGAGGTCTCTAGAGAGTTTGTTTTTAGATGGCCCCTATTATTAGTACTTAGTGTATTGTTCACAGCACAGAGGCCTATAATTAAGCTGCAGGAAAACTTGAATGGTAATTTTTATTTTTGACCAACACAAGTAATAGAGAAGTTACCTCAACTCTTTTGCTACACTTTTGTTGTTGTTTTGTGTTTCATGGACACTTTTCCATTAGGTAAAGGCAGAGAAGATTCCCTCACCCCAAAACACACCCAGTCAAATTCCCGAGAGTCAGGGCAACTCCTATTTCCTTCTATTTAAACTTAACAATTAATCCGTCTTTAAATTTTTCCTAAGAAGATTTGCTCATTAGACAGAATCCAAGCTGTGACACCACCTACTTGAACAAATTATTTAACCTTTCTGAGTTTTACTTTCCTTGTTTCTAAATGGTGATAAAAATAGTACCAAGCTCACAGGGTTTCCTGTGAGGATTTAGTGAAACACAATATGGAAAAATCTTGGTACAGAGACTATCACATAAGAAGCATTAAATGAAGGTCAGCTATTCTCATCATTCACTACGTTTTATGATGATGGTGATGATGATGATAATAATAATAATAAATGAAAACAACCCAAACAATTATCTTTCATGGAGCACTTCCATGTGTCTGGTGAGGGGAGGAAATAGGTCTGTTTCCTCCTTTTCTCTTCCATGTCTTTGTCTCCCTCACTGAAGGAAGGAGAGGGATTTCTAATCAATTGGTTTGAGCCCAGAAAGTGATGAAGCCATGTTTTCCTGATAAGAAGGGCTAGCAGACCTCCAAAGGAAGCCACCGTGGTGAGACCACCCTGTACAAGCTTCCCTCATGTGGGGAGCCATGACGTCTCACTGCAGCCTCCAGATCTACATCACGTTCTCCAAATCAGCTTCGACCTAATTTCAGCCTTGCAAGGTATGGGACGCCATCTCAGTCTTTAATCAAGAAGAACTTTACCTCTTACTTGGCATTTCCTCCCTCATCAGGAAAGCTAACTGTAGCATTCTTGTGTGTCGGTCATAATACCATCCTAATAGTACCAAGATCTCATTCTAAATCCCTGGACCCAGGCACTGTAACAGGCTGTATGGAAACATGAACTCATGTAAGCTCCCTATTCCTCAAAGAGAAAGGCATCATTATCCTCAACTTTCAGAAGACCACACCAGGTTTAGAGAGGTAACAGCCTCTGTTCCAGAACTAATAAGTGTTAGAATGAGCATATAAATCCGGGCCTTCTTAACTGTGAAACCAGTGTCAATATGTGTTACTCATCATTGCCTTGAATGTGCCAGGATTCATAATTAGTGCCAGGGATATCAAGATAATTAAAACACATCCCAGCCTTCACAAAGCTTATGGTCAAGTCTAGAAGCTCAAGGCTAGTACTGTGTCCCCCCAAGTGTGGTCTGCAGACCTCTTGCATACATGACGTGAGCTACTTCTTAATTTGTAGGCTCCTAGCCCCTGTCTGAGTCCATTCAGACTCCCATAATAAAAATACCACAGACTGGGTGGCTTAAACATAAGCATTTTTTTTCATAGTTCTGGAGGCTGGGAAGTCCCAGATCAAGGTACTGGTGGATTCAGTTTCTGGTGAGGACCCACTTCTGCTTCATAGATGTCTGTCTTCTTGTGTCCTCACAGGGGGGAAGGGATGAGAGAGTTCTCTGCCATCTCTTCTTATCAGGACACAAATCCAATTCATGAGGGCTCCACCTTCATGACCTAATCATCTCCAAAAGCCCACCCCTATTACCCCTACGTTGGGGGTTATGTTTCAACATATGAATTTGAGGGCTGGATATAAACATTTAGTCTGTAATTGCTCCTCCCCTACTTATGCTGAATTAGAATCACTCTGAGGCAGATCTGAGGATTCTGCATTTTTTTTAATGTGTCACCAGGGGATTCTTAAAGTAATTAAAAGTTGAAATCTACTAGTTTTAAATTTAAAAGTAAAAGACAAGACAGAATAAGAAATAGCATATTCTTAGGAAATCCTCCTAAAACATTCATCCATAAGGGTGTTCTTTTTGCCAAATGTATCTTTTTCTGAATTCTTAGCCTGAATATTTTCTGGGGTTGCTTAAATCCACCAAACATAATTCTTAGTTAGGAAGAATCATGTTAGCATCGGATTACAATAAAAATTTTATTACTAGGCTTCACTTTTAAAAAAAGAGGACATTATTACAGGCCTAACAAGGACCATTACTCAAGCGTGATGAATGCGAAATCAGAGGTCCGAGAGCTTTTTCCTTGAGTCTAAAATATTAAGCCAATAGCTCAAATGGTTAGAGGTGAATCTATAAATTCTGCCCAGATTAGCATGTATTTTGTTTTGTTCTGTGTGTGTGTGTGTGTGTGTGTGTGTGTGTGTGTGTGTGTGAGTGTGTGACTTAAAAGAGAGGAATGCTCCCAGTTTAGGAAAATTCTTCTCCCCTCCCATCTGCACTTGCAGGAGCCTGGCGGGGGCTCCCTTCCTGGGTGCCCATGGACCACTGCCTTCATAGGAATCATCACATTAACTTCTCACAGCGAGCCTCTACCCAAAATCTGTACCACGCTCCTGAAACAAGTCCCCCCTTCTTACTCGGACATACGAAATCCACAATCTGGGCTCCTTCGCCTTTTTTTTTTTTTTTTTAGAAAATACTTCCTTTCAAAATTAAGTTTTTTCAAGGAGTTGACCTACTTAAGATTCAACATTCCCACAATTATGCTTTCTCTTTTGTTTTTTCTTCCATAAGTGCCGAGTCAGTAAGAATAGGCTGGGTTATATGCAGTAACAAAACAACCGCTAATTCTCAGTGGCTCAAAACAACAAAGGCTTATTACTTTTTGCACAAGTCAGGTGCCTCTCAGGAGGTAGCACAGAGCTGGCCTCATCGTACACACTAGAGTCAGCAGGCGACGTAGCCATGTTCAACACTGTTGGTCGCCATGCCAGGGGAAGAAGAGAGCTCAGGGAGACTCACATTGGCAGTTATGTGTTTTGACCTGCAAGTGACACACGTCATGTTTGTTCTCCGCTCATTCATTAGAGCTAGTCACATGGTCCCACCCAGCCACAGTGAAATCAGAATGTACAAGTCCCTCAGCAGCTCAGATGGGAAAAATATCAGTGAACAACATTCGTGACCAGCAGAAGTATTTTTTCAAATTCTATCAGTACTAAAGGCTGAGCTCAAATGCCCCCTCTGTTGCTTTTCCCACAGAGCCCCGCTGGATGACAGCAGGGTCTTTTTCCCTTCACTTAGAACTTGTATTTTTTGGTTTTGTTTATTTGGCATGGTCAAATCCAAACATATTTCAAATGACTATTTCACATACATGTGTCTTATCAGAAGTTGTCTTTTTGGAAGTCATTCACCTAATCTACCACAGTTAAGAGCGCATAATAGATGTTTAGTACATAGTACATGCAGGCATTGATTACTGTTCTAAATTATATTTAAAATATGACATCTATCCTACCATACTTTCACTTCATACCACTATACATTACAGCTTTGAACTCGTTTACCCAGTTTAATTCTTACGACAATCATTTCAAATACTACATCCTTAGTTGTTGGTTTTATCAAGCACTCAAATTTTATCAAACTCTCATTTGATGTTTTCTAACATTTTACATGTATCCCAAGCGCATTGTACAGTGACTGACAAAAAATAAGCACCCAACAAGTGCTGGTTGAATAATTCATTCTATGTTCAAAATGACCCTAGAAGAAAGTATCTCCATTTTGCAGATAAAGAACTGGGTTGGGGCTTATGAAACTCTGGTAAACAATGTGCAGTCTAATATTCTTATAAAAAAATAAAGCTTCTTTCACCAAAACTATTAAAGGGATGTTGTTTTGATTTAGGATGCAATCGATATTTCTAAAGCTTTCTAGCATTTTGGCTGGGTTCTTGATGGCAGTCAAGAGAAGCCAACTCCAGCTGACTTAGGCAGAAAAGGAATTTAGGGAGAAGAGGAGGTATAGGAAGCCTGTAGAAATGATTAACTGGTTCACCGACAGGCATATCAAGGAGAATAATACTAACTGATACAGCCCGTGACCAGGGACAGTTCTCCAAACACTGACTTCTTATTTACTGTGGGCCAAACTGAGTGGTCAAGGCAGAAAGAAACAGGTCAACATGCATAAGGAGCTCAGATTTTCATGGGGAGACACAAATATAAGCCAAAAATCACAATGTACTGTGACACAGCCACAGGGCAAGGAAGGCCCACAGCCACCAGATGCTGGGAGAGGCTAGGAGCATAGTGTCCCCTAGAGCCTCTGGCGGGACCACGGCCCAGCTAACACCTTGGTTTGGGCCCACTGATACTGATTTCAGATATCTGTCCTCTAGATCTGTGAGAGAATACATTTCTGTCATTTTTAGTCTTCAAGTCTGTGATAATTTGTTATAGCTTTAGCTATATGTTTGATTGTCAATTTGGGAGTGACGTCACTCAGAATTCCTTTCTCTGGATGGGCCAGGTTAGAGGTCCGCAAAGCAAATGATGTGAGATTTGGCGCTGGAGTTGAGGCCGAATTACACCCTGACGGTCATCATTGGTTAGGAGCTGAGACACATGCAGAGGTGCGGGCAGGGTCTCCTCTGGCCCGTCACCCACTCTGTACCTGCATCTTGGTCCTGACAGTGGCCCTGCTGATTGCCAGTGCCTCCAGACGCACATCTCATGGGAACTCCCAGAACCAAGAACCATGAGGAGTCTGGAATCTTCCATAGGCTTCCTACACCAATCACCTCATGGTCCCACTGAGCGACTGCTTGTGCCTTCCTTCAAGATCTCCCTTGCAAGCTTCCACCCATTCGGCCACACCAAGACTGGTTAGTGATTTTCCTTTGATTTTAAAGTTCTTCTTTTCAGATCTTCATTTTTCCTAACTCCTCTCACAGTTTTGAAAGTTCTTATTCCTATGATAAATCCCTTAATACGCAGGGTAGTTTACTTCCCTGATTGAATCCTGATGGATCCATCTGTGAGAGTTGAGGGGATAGACATCAGCTAAGGTACAGGATGAGTGAGCCAGGGATGGCTGAACATGGTCACTGGATGGGGTGGTTGACAGAGAGGGAGAGGGTCAGGGTGGTTCCCAGGTTTCTGGCTTGGGAACGGTGGGTATCAGTATTAGTTTTCTAGGTTTGCCACAACAAAGTACCAGACTGGGAGGCTCAAACAACAAAAAATCTCTTGTCCGGCAGTTTGGAGGCCGGAAGTCCAAGATCAAGGTGTTGGCTGGGCTTTGCTCCCTCGGAAGGTGCTGGGGGAGGATCTGGTCTAGGTTCTCCTCCAGGTTCTGCTGCTCTGCTGGCTATCTGTGGTGTCTCTTGGCTTGTAGATGCACCCCAATCTCTGTCTTCAGTTCACGTGACACTTTCCATGAGTGTGTGTCTGTGTCCAAATCCCCCCCCCCCTTTTTAAAAGATTGTATTTATTTATTTGACAGAGAGAGAGAGAGATCATAAGTAGGGAGAGGCAGGCAGAGAGAGAGGGGGAAGCAGGCTGTCCGCCGAGCAGAGAGCCTGATGCGGGGCTCGATCCCAGGACTCTGAGATCATGACCTGAGCTGGAGGCAGAGGCTTAACCCATTGAGCCACCCAGGTGCCCCCAATTCCCCCTTTTGATAGGGAAACCTGTTACATTGCATTAGGAGCCCACCTTACCGCAGGATGATCTCATTTTGGCTAATCACATCTGCAAAGAATCTATGTCCCAACAAGTCATGTTCTGAGGTACTGGGGTTAGGATTTCAACATATGAATTCAAGGGGGACATAATTTAACCCCGAATGGGAGGGTCAGGACTCAATGAGGACTTTAGGAAGAAAGATGGGGGAAGACAGAGTTCAGTTTCTGACATTATTGGAATAACAACCATCACCTTCCTGAATGCTCACCATGTGCCAAGAACCGTGTTCATTTTCTCGTGTGCTGGAGTTCACTCGTTCTGCACAAGTGATGCTTAACAAATGATTAAAATTGTCATTTTCACCTTCCAAAGGCTTAGAAATCAAGCTGGAGGGAGTTGAAATCATTTGGACAAGGCCACACAGCTAATAAGGAGCAGATGAACCCAGATATTTCTGAGACAGAACCCTTGCTCTTAACCTTTATGATATTCCTCCTGCAGGTAAGTCCGTGTAAGAGGGGATCTAGTAGGTAATTTTATCAGGTGAAGATACAGACTTGGCAAATAGGAACTTAGAAAAAGCTTTGACATCCTAGAATCTGTCCAAATCTAAGAACATAGATGAACAATTATAATCTGCAACTGAATAACCAACACTCAACAGATTCATAGTTATTTTATCCTATATGTACATCAATCCATCTAGTTAATTAAGACTACACTTGACAGTCTGATAACCAAGCAGATGGAAGGTGTATTGAGTGCTTTACTGGTGCTGATTTTTTTAAGTGACCCAGATAAAGATTTTGTGATATTTGCTTTAATATTTTTTCCAAAACCAGGGTTATTGTGATCATTACCTGACTCAATCCTAATATTCTTTCCCATTTCAACTTAAATGCCATGTCCTCAGAAAGTCTTCTCTCGCCCACTCCCCAAATAAAGAAGTGACCTGTGACGGGTGCGGCCCTGCACCACAACTCTATCTGATCCTCATTTGACTGTGCTTCGTGTTAATCGCTTATTTAATTATCAGTCTCCATTAGTAGATCATATGCCCAGTGATGAGAGGGGCTGGATATCTTTTGTCTCCATTATGCCTCTAATACCTGGCACATCTCAATAACGTTTCCATGAGTGCGTGCATACATAAATTAATTGAACTTTGATTATTCATCATTCAGGGGCTTGGAAACACTTCAAAAATGCTTTATGAAAATGTTTTTGTTCTACCCATGGACATGCTCTGGACAAGTTTATAGTGACCTGTTTGCTTATGTGTTCTTGTTAGTCTACCACACTTACAAGATGGAGTCAATCCCTCTTCTAGCTGTGGGCTATATTTAACAAGTGGTGTAGACATCTATAATTCCAGGTATTTTTCAGGGAGCATGAATACTTAATAAACACTCTGAAGTAGGATTTGTGGAAAAGTGCTCTGAAAATAGAACTCTCATGCCTCTAGGTACCTTAAAATAGATCCTTGGGTTAGACTGCAGCAGGAGAAGCCCTCGTCCCTGGAATGAAGCTGTGTAGCTTCTAGAATCTCATTAGCAAACTTCACCTGGATATAAATGTAACACTGTGGCAGGTGAATAATCTCTCCAATGCGTCTTGACTCAATACGATTCACCAGAAGAATATCTTTGAGGGTATCGTTCACTGTATCGCATTGTGACTTCTGGTTAGTAGCCTGTGCAACAGTACTAAGCTCCCTATTTTACTTCCTTTGCAAATCTGTTTATTTTTTTTTTATCATACTGTCAAGTCTTGGCTCCTTATTAGAAAGATGCGGACAATAACACTATCTACTTCAGAAAGTTTGGGACAATATAAAATGGGATAACACCAATAAAATGCTTGCTTAGCACAGTGCTTGGTGCATGGTAAACAATGAGTAAGTACTGTCTGTCACCAACATCACTGTCATATGACCCTCTTGACATTTGTGACTGGAAGGTGCCAGATCACCTTCTGACCGCCTCTCCCAAGTGAAGTTACTTTAAGGACAAAGTAACTTTAACTTCATCCTGATTTCTGTTACTCTTACTTTTTCCTTGAACCATTTTTCTCATTTACACATTTCTTTTTTTTTCCTCTCACTTTTCTCATTTTACACATTCCTAAGTACTTTTTTGTTCATACTATTAGACGCTGCCTTACAATCTTTGTGGAACCAAGTGAGTTATCAATACGCACATACGTACATACATTAGTTTTCAAAGGGCAAAGACGGATCACAGAGAACTGGAATGACTTGCCCTCAAAGTAGCAAAGCAGAAAAGAATTCTCGTGTTTTAAAGCTTAGTTCTGCCCCTTTTTGTCTAGAAGACCCCTGAAGCTTCTCTCTCGCTGAATGCCTACGTAGTCGCGTCACAGAGTTTGATGTGCTTTCTGCCACGTTCCATGCGGCTTATTGTTGACATGAAAGCTTTCCTTCTTATTCGGTGCAGAAATTTCATCGAGGGAAGGAGGGACCCTGATAGAACAGACCATAAGAGCTGGAAAGAAAGAGAGGCTTCCTGGGGGTGTTGTGTACAACCCAGGTAACCTAGTATCGCACAGCCAACGGATAGAGGCAGGGATTTTAATATTATTCTTAAAGAAAGAAAAGGTCGATTTCTTCTTATTCCCAAAGGTGGCTGTGATTAATCTGTGGGGGTAAGAAGAGGGAGCAGCCAGACACAGAGCCTTTGAAGATGTATGGCTTTGTATGGGTAACGAACGTAAGTGTGTAAATACATCTGTAAGCCCCGGGCTCTACCCTTAAACGCTCAAGACACTTTCCTCCTTCCTCTTTCTACCACACGGCTCAGAAGCCAAATAAAGGACACTGGGGGCTGCCATCTGCCCTCCATTCCTCTACAGAGACTGCCGTTTCTCTCTTCTGATCACATCAGCTGCGTGTCTTTCCACCCCCACACTACCACCCCATTCTCTGGCTTTACACTCCTATTTTCTCCGTTTGGATTTGGTAACTGGACCCCAAACCATTTGGCTTGGCACAAGAGAACCGGAAACCCCACCAGGAATGCCGACACGGGCAACGGCTCTGCTGCCCGGCCTCCAAGCTGGTAAGCCCGTATTTCAGGTGCGACTCTCTGAGCAATGCCAGGTGCCCCGGATATGCGAACAGGCACGTCCGGCCTTCTGCTACATTTAGAGGGAGAGATGCATCCTCAGGGGTTTTCCTTCAGAAAAGCTGCAGCCTTTGGGGGCAGAACCCACTTCACGGCCATAGTCCTCTCAGTTCGGCAGACCAGGAACCATATTGAAAAGGTTTTTTTTTTTCTTTTTGTACCCCCCCCATTCAAAGCACGAACACCATCTAGAGTTATATTCCACATGACTTAATAACTGCTCATTTAAGCAGACCGTAGAGCAAAAAGGAATCCTAATTTTTCTCTGCTGCTGGGGAACTCCAGTGATAGAATTACCCATGCCCCAGCATAAAATTTCTTGCATATCCACTCTCAGTATTGGATCTCAAACTATAAACAAATAAACAAATTCTGGCAAGATTTCAAATTTGAATGGAGCTTGTTTGCCAGAAAATGTTGAGCTCCAATTTTGGCTTTTAACTCAGAGTCTATTTTTGTCTTAAAAGCGAAAAACAAAATGAAATACATTTTCTCATCAATTTGTGCAAAGTCATTCCTACCTGCCCCTCTGGGTACAGTGAGGATTAATGACTTCTATTCCCTAACAATACCCGAGTCCCTCCCTGGTCGTAAGTTAGGGATATGGGCCCATTAGCTGCAAATGTTGCTCCAGTGGCCTTAAAGGATTAATATACCTCCCAAAGCCCTTAACTTTCTGGGACAAATCTGGCTCAATGAGTTAATTGACTAATTAGTTAATTGTCAACTCTGCAAGATGAGAAGTATTGTTATTTTCACTTTATCAAATTCTTGAGGATTAACAACTATAGGGAGTACAAGCTAAGAGGATTTGAAGGACGCTGGATCTTGGGACACAAAGTGTTGGCGCTTGTCAATAAACCCTTGTCCAGCCTTCCCTGGGGGAGGAAGGGAGATGATGTCATCCACTCTAACCCATGGGTAACTGACAACTAGAGTGTTGGGAAGAGATTGGAATCCGTCGTATCAAAGTCCTCTTGACGTAAAAGACCGTGTCCTAAAGTAGGATGAAGAGGCAGGGTGGGAGAGTAATTGTCAGTTTCCATGCCTTTGAATGAGAGAGAGATTCTGTAGCGTTGTGTGAAATGAGGAAAGATTTGGTCCACAGTACAACTGGACATGCAGAATGGTGCGAGGTACTTATTAGGGAGGCTTTATAATGCCACTTGAAAATATGGTTCGCTGTAGAGTCAAGGGAAAGAGCAAGGGGAAAGTATTTGAAGATGTGAATATTGTATAAATAAAAATGAGGTGAGACCAGCACAGGGCATCTGAGTCACAGATACTATTAACAAGGGAACGTCACTGGAAGGTGTTCAAATTGTTGGTTATGATCAGAGATTATGAAACTCAGACAACTTGTTTCTCAGGACAATCGTTAAAATTGCATGAGCCTCTGGATGGTTTGGGAATGTGTTCAATCCCATTGCAGATCAGTGTGTTTTGAAAAATTGGAAATTCTACACAGAACAGTCACAGACCAAAATGATGGATAAGTAACCATTCCTGGTTCCACAGGAAGCATGTTTTATTTAAGACTGTTGACAGCATAGTTAGCTAATTAGACTTCTAGGAAGAAAAAAAAAGGTATGTAAGATGAACAGCTGAAAAGTTGTTCTTAACAAAAAAAGGTTTTGTTTTTTTTTTAAGAGAAAATGGCTTCAAAATGGAATATACACAAACACAGGTGGGTAGTTACAGATACTGTACTTGAAAGACTCTTTGAGACACGGAGTAGACCCTCTTGGTTGTCTACACAGTAGTCATCTTCCTTTCTTTCATAATCTCCAAGCCTTGATTTTCTTCCAGTTTCTAATCCTCTCTTCTTCCCCAAGAATCAGGAGGTCCTGCTAAACCTCAGCCATTAGCAGTGGTTGCCAAGGTGGAGAGTTCACAGGTGGGTATGAAGTCAGTGAGATGTGAACAGATGTCTACTGGAGGTCTCCTGAAAAGTTTTCCTTCTTGATACATTTCATAAGTCAGATATTTCTGAAATATCTCCTTTTCTACTGTGGGATGATGTTGTACTTTGGTGTGCTTCTGTAACTCCTTCAGCCATCTTACAGTTATATGGGAAAACTGCCTTTAGTTGAAGTCAACACAGAGGACAGCAAGACGAGAGCTGGAGGGAGATTGGATCCTTGATGATATTCTAAGCTACCGATCTTACTATGATACAGCTCTGGAGTTCCTTTCATGAAGATGATAAAGCCCATTATTTATTCCAGGTGAACTAAGTTCTCTATTGCTTGCAGCCAAAGGCACTCTACAAGTCCAAAACATATGACCCCAAATTCCTATTTACTCTAGAAATGCTCAGTGTAACACTACGCATTTATGGAGAGCAATGGCAATAGAATAAGACATGTGGTTTGAGCCTGACTTTGCCATCGACTGTGTGAACTTGGATAAGTCACTTAAACTCCTCAAGCTTCAAATTTCTGTCAATAAAGGAATAATAACCACTATTTCCTAGGGCCCTTGTAAAGATTATGTAAGAGAACACATGCAAAGTGTACTCAATAAATATCTGAAATACAAGCACACATACATTCTAAAGGCAACTCTGACAGCTGTTTTCAAATAGGAAATAAATCAAGTGAGAAAATAAACACCATTCAAGCAGCAGGATAAATAAAACTCGAAAGACATATGGTACATTGGACAACATCTGAGTAGAGAACTTAAAGCCTATTTTTTTTTTTTACATCTAATCCATGATTAAGCACAGAAATATTGGTATTTTTTTTCAGATCTCTTAGGAACCCAGAATCTGAGGGGAGAATCCCTTAGAAATCTAGGATTTGGGGAAAACTCAATGTTTCAGGTCCTCGAGATGGTCAGAGAAGGATCCAACAATGAGATTGAGATAGAATACCCAGTGATGATAAATAAGGCAAGAATAAATTGAATATTGAGACTCTGAAGCCAAGAGAAGAAAGTGTTCATGAAGTCTGAAGTGGACAACAGTGCTAAATAATGCTACGAGACCAAAGAGTATAAGAACAGAGAAGTGAACATATGGATTTCTGCGGAGGACAATGATGAAACATGGTGGGAATGGCTGAGTGGTATATGAGGGCTGCAAAACTGGAAACAATGACTACATGTACATTTTCTATTTTACTAGAGCTGTTTAAGATGAAATGGGGCAATAACTAGTGAGCCACCAGAGATATTTTTTCCTTTCTTTCTTTTAAGATAAGAGATGCTAGAGCAGAAACTGACAAAGCAGAGAGAGAGAGAAGGGGGATGATCCCAAGAGTGAAATGAAGTTCTCGAGAAGAAGGCGTAACAATGAGACATCTGGCCTTAGGTAGGAGGTGGGAAATTTTATTCATTATAGTTAGATGGGATATATGGTTATATATAGACAGATGCAGGTATTTTGTTGGATTTGGAAGATGAGTGGATTTCTGTCTGTTAGCTCCCATCTTGGACAATGGACAATAAGATATCAAAGTCAAAAGATAGAATTTCCCAGAGATGGAAAAGTGTTACACATTTTCCTTGTTCTAGATTTCAAAGTTTTGACCTTGGGTTAAAATCTGCAAATTCTGAAAAAGGAAGAGTAGAGTTTGCCTTAATTAGAGAACATTCTAATTGCTTAGACACTGAGCTGCTTGGATGAATAGCTTCTTTGGCATAGATGCAGTATAAATTTTGGGGGGCAGGATACTCTTGAATTTAATAGGAAAATTAATTCTCTGACAATTGTCCAACTACTTTGTGGCAGCACAATGTGGTGGAAGGAAAAGAGTTTGGAGTCAGAAGAAATGAGGTAAACTCGCAGCTTTAAAATTGACACCTTATGTAAGATTGGGCCAGGACTTCAACTTCTCTGTACTTTAGTTTCCCTACCTACATATAAAATTATTATGGTAGTATGTATCTAACATAATTGATATGAAAATCAAATTATGTAAGAATAACAATAATAATGTCCCCAATTTTAATAAGGGCTATTACTTATTGGGTGTCTACTTTGGAACTGTTATTCTAAACTCTACTTTCTCTATATACTGCTGTTGGCTGAATCATGTCCCCCCACATTTATATGTTGATGACCTAATGCCCAGTGTCTCGGAATGTGATTGTATTTGGAGATAAGGCCTTTATGGCAGTGATTAAGTTAAAATGAGGCCATTAGGGTGGGTTCTCATCCACTCTGACTGGTGTCCCTCTGAGAAGAGGACATTTGGACATACACAGGGACACCAGGGGTGCATGCACATGGAGGAGGGACCAAGTGAGGACACAAGGAGAAAGTGGCCATCTGCAAGCCAAGGAGAAAAGCCTCAGAGGAAACCAACCCTGCCAACATCTTGATCTTGGACTTCCAGCCTCAAGAACTGTGAGGAAATCAATTTCTCTTGGTTAAGCCACCCAGTCTCTGGTATTGTATTACAGCAGCCCTGGGAGCCCTATTTTATTTTAACTATAAAACCTCTTATCCTTACTCCAGCTTGACAAGATAAGTATCGTTATCCGCATGTTACAGATGAGGACGCTGACACTCAGGGATATGAAGTGACTTCCTCAAGGTCACGAGTGACAGGAAAATTCTTAACAGAGTACATATTAACTTTAGAATCCTTAAAGTTAATCATAAAAAACTGAAGTCATAGAATCAGAAATTAAAAAAAAAAACTTTGTTTCTCATAACCACAATCTTAGATTCCTAATTTATATGCTCTGATTTCATTGCTGTTTGCTGTTGTTTGTTTTCAGAGCTCTTATACCATGATCTCTTCAAGGTTTATTAGAATTTTTTAAACATCCTTCTTATTGCACCTTTTATTGGTCCCTCATTGCAATTCTATCATTCAAACTCAATTAACCAGATTGTTTATTCTCTCGGCCTTTGTACCCTTCTCAGCTGGGATCACTTTAAGGGGTTGCAGCTTGCCAATTCCGCAATGAGGTGCTTAGATCAGAACTTCGAGGGGGACCCTGTTTACTGGACAGTGTTGCAATTAGATGGCGCCATGTCAATGCAGCCTGGGACCTCATTCGTGGCTTGCAAACATCTGCGTTCTCTGCTTTTCCCCTGCAGCATTTCACTTCCATTAAAGTGGAGCCTCAAATCTCCCTTGTGCATCCATGTCTACGTACTGGGTGACTTCCAGTTGAAGGGTCAATAAATATAATTAAAAGATTCATTCAACTGGATCTCATTTTCTGAGTGTCTTCTCTTGGAGGGCCAACCCTTTCCATGTTATAAATGGATTTAAAAAAAAAAAAAAAGAGGGCTTTGAAAAGTTGCAGATGTCCTCAGCCTATTGATCTGCATAGTTGAATGTCTGGCAAATTGTAGTCGGGGCCTTAGATTCAACTTTTATATGTGGATCGTGGTCCTCTACTGAAGAATTTTCACCCACTCAGATCTCCTCATGGACAGGTAATAATGATCATGACTCATCGGGAAATAACAATGAGAGAAAAACAGTAGTAGCCAGTCTCTTGGACACCTATCATATGACAGGGCATTTCTTTGTATTCTTATATACTTCAGTCCTACTTCTTCTTTTTTTTTTTTTTAACTGGATATTTAGTAAGAACATCAATTTAAGGGGCGCCTGGGTGGCTCAGTGGGTTAAAGCCTCTGCCTTCAGCTCAGGTCATGATCTCAGGGTCCTGGGATCGAGCACCGCATCGAGCTCTCTGCTCAGCAGGGAGCCTGCTTCCTCTTCCCCCCTCTCCCTCTGCCTGCCTCTCTGCCTATTTGTGATCTCTCTCTCTCTCTCTCTCTGCCAAATAAATAAAATCTTAAAAAAAAAAGAACATCAATTTAATACAAAAGCTCAACAACTAGGTAAAAATATTACATTTCTAGTTTCCATTTTTTAGGTAACCTAGTGTTTGTTTTTATAATTGTCATAATATGCTTAATCCTTGATTTCCTGAAGTGATCTTTCAGACAGTTGTATTGTTACAAACACAGTAAGCAGACACTAGCCACACGTAGCTGGTAAACACTTGAAATGTGTCTATTGATATGCTCTCAGTGCAAAATTCACATTTGATTTCAAAGACGTCCAGAAAAAAAATGTTAAATAACTCATTCATAGTTTTTATATTGATCATATGGTCTGAAATGATAATATTTTGGATATAATGGGTTAAATAAAATATATCACTAAATTTAATTTCACCAGTTCCTTTTTAATGTGGCTACTAGGAAATTTAAAATTATACACGTGGCTCACATATTTCTATTGGCATTGCTACTTTATTTTTTTTTTTGAGTACTCTCTGATAAAAGGAAAGAAGCTTTTTATTTTTAGTTTATTTTATTTATTTTTTGTTATGTTTAGTTAGCCAACATATAGTACATCATTAGTTTTTGATGTAGTGCTCAATGATTCATTAGTTGTGTATAACACCCAGTGCTCATCATAACACGGGCCCTCCTTAATGCCCATCACCCAGTTACCCCATCCTTCACCCCTTCCCTTCTGTAACTTCTTATATTAACCCAGCAAGCTGCCAATTATTACTTCTCTCTCATTACTAAGGAAAGCAAATCTTGGTGAATTTAACTAATGTACCCAAGGTTTCAGAATTACAAAGTGTCTGAGATTGCCTCTCCATCTCCAAGGCTCGTGTCTTCTCACTCTATTAAATTTTCTCTCAGCCAATCATCACTGACATTCCAAAAAATATGAGTTTTCTTTAAAAAGTTACCCTTTGAAACTTCATTAAGCTGAATGTTGCTTTCTTAAACCAACAGTCTGAACTCCTCTCCTGTTTTAGAAGTCTAGATGTTCAGTGATCCTTTGAATTATTGGTTTATTGCCATATCAGTCAAAAGAAGTGACAGTATGGTTCATTTTAAAAATTTCTTTTGCATCTGAGGTTTTGCCAAGATCTGTTTATCGCTGTCATGTGGAAAAGGGAAATATGATGAGGCTTGAAACATTCAAATGTGAAGTTTTCCTTTTCCCATTCAAATAAGGGCCAGCAACAAATCAAAAGGCAAGATTTCATTTTCAGTGATTGACTCAGACAAACTAAAGGCTGAATAAATGCCAGGTAAATTAGATGTGATGACTGCCACTTAAAATACGTGCATCTTGACGCTTCGGGAAGGTAACAGATTAGAAAGAGATCTTCTATCAATACTAATGGTAACATCAAGGATCATGATGATGGTAATTTGGGTTTGTGTTGCCTTTTTCCTTCCTACCATCTCAAAGCTGTCAACAGATATGTCAGAGAGGAGAGACCACAGCTGGACAAGTCCGGCAAGCACCATCGGGCTGGACCACTGTGCCTCATCACCAATGAACAGCAGCCCCTCGAGGAAGCGCTTCTCCTTGCCATTTGGTAGAGACTGCAAAGGAGAATTCAGTCAGATGCTTGTTGCCATGGGGATAAGAGTCAGGAAAAGACCTGTTCAATGAAAACTGGTCTCCCAACATAAAACCCTTCCCTTTAGATATAATTCTCTTCAGAATCTCTGGGGGCCAGGCTGAAAATAATTTGCAAAAGAGTCAGAAATCGGAATGAGTCAGAGCGCAACTTTCAAGCACATTTTTACTAGTTAAGTCTTACTGGATTTTTGTTTGAAAAAAAAAAGGCTGGTATTAATAAAGGAGTCCCAACATCATCAAGTTTATACAATTTTGATAGCTTAGCAGTTAAAAGAATGAGATTGGGATCCAGAGACTAGCTTCAAGTCTTGCATCTGCCACTTATTAGCTATGTGGCCTTGGGGAAGATACTTAACCTCTTTTTGTCTTAAGTCGTCTCAACTGTATGATAGAAATAATAATACTTAGCTTAGAGAACTGTTGGAAGAATTTAAGAACCATCATGAATACCAAGTGTATTTCGAATACCTGGTATAAAGACAACATTAAAAATAGTTGATTTCAATATTAAAATTGATTATTAATATCATTATAGCATGGTGATGACAAGAGTGGGTAATAATGTCCTCAGTCAGTTAGAAAGGTAGGTTTACAATATGCATTTCCAGCAGTAATAAGGAGGATGGGAAAGAGAGAAGGGTTTGAGTGATAAGAAAAGGATCTATGCAGGAATGCCTTTAATATAAATAGGTTTGTTTTGGACGTGGGGTGTTTTAAAACAACTAAGCAGAACACTTTTTAAAGCCACACAGTAGGATACTAAGGTGGAAGTCACAGACGAAAATCAATGTGCTTTGCCAAAAATATAAATAAGAAAATTTATCAGCTGGAAGAAGCATTGCTACGATGAGCATGTGGCTTCCATCTGGAAGAAAAATGCTAGAAAGAAACTTAATATTCATGACTGACACATTTTCTTTGTACTGTCAGTCAGCCGGAACCAAAATACACAGCTGGTTAGAAAGCCCATCTCTAACTCATGTTTCATCTGATGACCTTATACATCAACTCAAGAATCGTGGGCTGAAACAACACTCTTCACCTAGTTTTATTATTATTATTATTATTATTATTATTATTATTTTTGCAGAGGATGGTACGGTGACCAAAATCTGCCATCATGTAGGCTGTTTCCTTTCTTCGCTTTTCAAGTTCTTATCAGAAATCAATACCAGAATTCAGTAATATAAGTCTACTTATCACTCCAAGAAATAAGGGAGAAAAAAAATACACACTTGGTCAAATACCTTATTTTCAGTCAAAGTAATTTGTCAAACAGAAGATTCATTTTTGTTTTCAGAATGCTGAAGTTATGTAGAGATATCTTAAAATACATTCTTTTTGGAGGCTTGGCCATAAATATTCAGGAAATCTAAATGTTGGAAAGACTCTCCATTGTTAAAATATGTCTATTTTTTATAGAGTATAAATTTCTGGAGTCAGAGCCCACCTTTTATTACACAGTTCCCTGGAATTGTTATCTGCACAGAGGAGTATTTATCAGACAGTTTTGCGCACACACACAGACCTCATGTGCCTAATTATAAAGTTCAGAGCTATTAATTTTCACCAAAAGATGAATGTCAAAAGTTTTACTGTTTAATCTATTGTCAGGGATTAAAATAAATGTATTGCACATAAGGAATGACACTGAAGTGCCTGGTCTCAAGAAAACAAAATCAGTGGCCATTGCCATTTGGTTTAGTGGAAACTGTCCTAACTGCAAAATCAGTAGAAACAAAAGTAGGTAAATGCACACCTAAATCTTCGAGGATTCCAAACCTTCTTAGCATGTCGTATTCAATCAATAAGAAAACATTTGGCCGATGATGAAAAACTGAAATGAAATGCATTATTATCTTTCAACAATATGTTATGAAGGAAGGAATTCTTAGAGCCATAATCATATCCTTATTCCCTCTCAAGGGATTACTTCAAACTAGCATAGAAGTCCTAGAGCACTGTAGTGGAAATAAATTCCTAGCACTCTGGTCTTGATTGATTGCAGATTTATGTATCTTTGCTTGCTATGGTATGGAGCAGACTGTAAAGATCCCCGGATGACAAAGTGTGGTTGTGATCCCGCGGTATGAGAGATTTAATTAGATACCCAATGTGCATTGCCTAATGATGGCGGTTTAAATTATCAAGGCGCACACTGCAATTCTCCAGCCCACACACTGGAAGGAAGCATGAGGTAAAAATCCAGTAAATCCCCTTTTGACATAATGGGATGCAGGGGACTATCATGTTATCTTTGTCAGGCACACAACTCACCACCTCTCCTTCTCTAATGTGTGAGCTGTTTTGTATTTCACAGACGATTGCTGCTCATTCTCTGTCTCTCAACTACCCAGTCTGCTCGCCAACACATGGATCAGTTTAATACCTTTGCTAATTTCACCCCAGAATAATGTTTCTGTTTAAGGAAGTCTGGCCTCTGTGGCCAGCAACAAATACCCAGGAGTTTCCAGGGATGCAAGGACAGGGGATGCTGGAATGACGGGGAGAGCCTCTACAATCAAAAAATAGCCCCCACTTCCATGTCTTGTCCTCCTCACCCCCACCCTGGGAATTGGTGATCAGAGCCCTGTGTGCACAGCTATACTTCCTCATGCAGGCTGTTAGGAGTGAGATGGCACACAGAGGGTACCTCGACCCCGTGACTCTCAGACTGTAAGGTCAAGAATGATATGAAATATATCCTTTTAAGCCACGGTTGGGGCTACTAGGGTACGTCAGCAAGACATAAACTCACTTACTTCTCAGACCAAGGGATCTGGTTTTTTTCCCTCCATCCTTCTAACTCACCCTGCATGGACCACACATGACCAAAAGGAAGCAACTCTTGGTCGCCTCGACAAATTGGTGTGGTGCCAGGAGGGAAGAAAAACTTGCTGATTAGAGAAGGATTGATGACTGCAAGTGTTTTCCAGGTATAAACCATCTGGGCAGGTGTCTTTTAACTAAGATTAATAAACATATGCCGCTGCAAGTTTCTCATTACAAGAGGCATGATAATGGAGAATCAAAAATTTCCAGTCAAATTGCCAGGCTGCCACAGAGCAAAATCACTCTGGATAAACAAAGCCATGCCAGCTCAGATGGGAAAAGCTGCCCTTACTGCACCTGAAATATTATGCCCAAGGTAAATAGTCCTCTTTGTTTCTGGAATAGTGAACATGGAACCGAGGTCTCTCGGTCCAGGCCAAAATACAGATTATAAAATTTTCTCTCAATTGGCAATCTATGCTCCTATGGACAAAGCAACAACCTCATCTCTAAATTAATGCCTGAAGCCAAATACGGAACTATTTTAGAGACTCTTGCCAGAAATGGCTGGCCAGGATATTGAACAGATCAACCATTTCATAGGGTAACTGAACAAAAGTTGAAGGCCATGGTGACAAATGTAGGAAGGGTTCCACGGAACACCAGAAGGGAGCATACGTGGCCAATTCAAAATTTCGTTTCTCCCAAAATATCAAAACAGGCCAGGGCTGTAAGCTTCCAGGGAACCATCTGAATCATGGTTTGTGTTTCAAATCCAGGATCAACGTGTATTTCCATTTCACAGCTCACGTGTGTAAATCCATCACTGAACATTCATTTAAATCTTGCTGTGAAACTGTGGGCAAACTGTTTTCACAAAGACTATTAAAGGCTCGGTAAATGGAACATCTAATCTCCTTGCCTACAAAAGATAATTAGTAATTTTTCCATTTGCTTGAATTGTTGGTTGACTGACCCTTCATTTTTCACTTGAGATGTAGAATAATGTTTGTGATACCTACACGTTAACATATATGGTATAGTATGTGTGTGTGCTGTTTATAGATAAATATATATTAAGACACAGGGAAATAGTAACTATATTATTTTGCCTAATAAAACCATTATGTTGATAAAAAGTAGACAGGAATACCCCTCACAAGTACTTACAGGGAATCATCATTAATTTAAAATGATTATCTTGAGCAGTAGAGATCTAAAATACACTCTGTTACTAAAGAATGACATGAACTGTGAAATAAAAGCAGATAAAAGAGAAGGACTGACAAAGGAAGAGGTGGTCAGGGTCATATTGTCAAGGTAAAGACACTCCTTCCTGATCTACCCTGCCATACAAAATAAAGATTTTTAACATAAAAATGAGAACAGGTGCTATTTTCCCAGATTATACTCATTATTACCTTTTACCACCTGACAAAGTTATGGCAACTAAACTTTATCCCATGTGTCAAGTTTGAGGGCTTGATGTGGCTGCCTGGACCCCTGCACTGAGAGGGTTTCTGAAGCAGCATCTGTGTCAAAGAGACCAAAGGTAATCAACAAATAGTTCTTGCTGTGGCTACAAGACTGGCAGATGGCGATTACACATTATACCCCTGCCATAACTCACTTGGTGCATAATATGGTGCTTATTAAATGTTTACTATTGATCATAAAGAATGGAACATTAGCATCTGAGATGCCAAAAAAAAAGGTCAGAGGTTAAAGGATGGTAAGGATAACAAATGCTAAAATTAAAGAAAAATGGGATTATGTCAAACTGAAAAACTCTCACACAGTGAAGGAAATGATCAACACAATGAAAAGACAAGCTACTGAATGGGAGAAGAGAAGATATTTGCAAATCATACTTTCAATAAGGGGCTAACATCCAAAAGATATAAAGACCTTACAAACAATCCTAAAATTTGTATGGAACCAGAAAAGACCCTGAATAACTAAGGAAATATTGAAAAAGAAAAACAAAGCTGGGGGCATCACATTGCCTAATTTCAAGCTTCACTACAAAGCTATGATCATCAAGACAGCATGGTACCAGCACAAAAACAGACACATAGACCAATGGAACAGAGTAGAGAGTCCAGATATGGAACCTCAACTCAATGGTCAAATAATCTTTGACAAAGCAGGAAAAAATATCCAGTGTAAAAAAGACAGTCTCTTCAATAAATGGTGCTGGGAAAATTGGACAGCTATATATAGAAGAATGAAACTCAACCATTCTCTCACACCATACACAAATATAAACTCGAAATGGATGAAAGACCTTGACGTGAGGCAGTTATCTATCAAAATTCTAGAGGAGAAGATAGGCAGTAACTTCTTTGACATTGGCCACAGCAACTTCTTTCAAGACATGTCTCCAAAGGCAAAGGAACCAAAAGCGAAAAGGAACTTCTGGGACTTCGTCAAGATAAAACCTTCGGCACAGCAAAGGAAACAGTCAACAAAACAAAGAGGCAACCCATGGAATGGGAGAAGATATTCACACATGACACTACAGACAGAGGACTGATACCCAAGATCTATAAAGGACTCCTCAAACTCAATGCCCCAAAACCAGATAATCACGTCAAAAAATGGGCAGAAGACATGAACAGACACTTCTCCAAAGAAGATATAAAAATGACCAACAGACACACGCAAAAATGTTCATCATCACTAGCCATCAGGGAAACTCAAATCAAAACCACATTGAGATACCACCTCATACCAGTTAGAATGGCCGAAACCAACAGGACAGGAAAGAACAAGTGTTGGAGAGGATGTGGAGAAAGGGAAACCCTCTTTCACTGTTGGTGGAAATGCAAGTTGATGCAGCCACTTTGGAAAACAGTGTGGAGATTCCTCAAAAAATTAAAAATAGAATTACCCTATGACCCTGCAATTGCACTACTGGGTATTTACCCCAAAGATATAGATGTAGTGGAAAGAGGGGCCATATGTACCCCAATGTTCATAGCAGCAATGGCCACAATCGCCAAACTGTGGAAAGAGCCGAGATGCCCTTCAACAGATGAATGGATAAAGAAGATGTGGTCCATATATACAATGGAATGAATATTACACAGCTATCAGAAAGGATACATACCCAACTTTTGTATCAACATGGATGGGTCTGGAGGAGATTATGCTGAGTGAAATAAGTCAAGCAGAGAAGTCATTATCGTATGGTTTCACTTACTTATGAAACATAAGGAATAAAATGGAGGATATTTGGAGAAGGAAAGGAAAAGTGAATTGGGGTAAATTGGAGGGGGAGACAAAAGATGAGAGACTGTGGACTCTGAGAAACAAACTGAGGGTTATGGAGGGAAGGAGGTGGGGGGATGGGTGAGCCTGGTGGTGGGTATTAAAGAGGGCACATATTGCATGGAGCACTGGGTGTGGCGCATAAACAATGAATCTTGGAACACTGAAAAAAATAAAATTAAATTAAGATGTTAAAAAAAGACCTTACATAAATTAATGTAAAAAACAAACAACTATATATTTTTTTAAAAAGACAAAGGATTTTAACAGATATTTTACCAAAGGAGACATGCAAATGGCCAAAGGTATAGGAAAAGGTTTCAACATCACTCATCGTCAGGGACGTGCAAATCAAAACCACAATGAGATATAACCTCACACCCATCAGGCTAGTATTGAAAAGAAAAGAAAAGAAAAGAAAAGAAAAGAAAAGAAAAGAAAAGAAAAGAAAAGAAAAGAAGGAGAAAGAAAGAAAGAAAAACCAGTTTTGGTGAGGATATCGAAAAAGCAGAACATTCATGTACTGTTTGTGGGAATGCAAACTGGTGCTGGTGCAGCCACTCTGGAAAACAGTATTACAAAATTAAAAGTAGAACTAAGGTACTTTCCAGCATTCCCACTTCTGGGAGTTTATCCAAAGAAAATGAAAATACCAATTTGAAGAGATATATCCCTCCCTATGTTCATTGCAGCATTATTTCCAATAGGCAAGATATAGAAGCAACCTAACTGTCCATCAGTAGATGAATGGATAGAGAAGATGTAGTATATATATGCAGTAGATTGTTGCTCAGCCATAAAAAAAAGGATGAAATCTTGCAATTTGCAACAACACAAATAGACCTAGAAGGTATTATGCCCAGTGAAATAAGTCAGACAAAGACAAATACCAAATTATTTCGCTTATATATGGAAACATTGTAGGACTCCATAAATGCTGGTTGAATTTGAATCCTGAGTTACTTTTCAAGACGTCCTAATACTAAATATTGAGTTAGCTCTTGGGACTGATTTTATTTTTTTCTTTCATTTGAAATAACATTTATAAATAAGTGCTGCATATAGTGTAGAAGAGGTGTGTGTGTGTGTGTGTGTGTGTGTGTGTGTGTGTGTGTGTGTGTTAGAATCTGATTATGGAGTTAGTTTCCAGGAAATAAGCTTATAAAAACAAGGCTTTTTTTTTTTAAGATTTATTTATTTATTTTGAGAGAGCAAGAGAGAAAAGGGGCAGAGAGAAAGGGAGGGAGAGTCTTAAGTGGACTCCTTGCTGAGTATGGAACCAGATACAAAGTATGATCTACCTGAGATCATGACCTGAGCCAAAACTAAGAGTCAGAATCTTAACCAACTGAGCCACCCAGGCACCTTGAAACCATGAATCTTAAAACACAGAAGTACTTGTCCACTGAGTGTCAGACTGTGACAGTGCTTATCACTGAAGAGGGACCTACAATTTTTCCACTGCACAGTCTAACACTTTTCTAAAAAAGATGAGATGATCAGAGTAGGAAAGTTGCAACTCAGAATTCCTACCAAAGCTGGTCGTTCACTTGACTTCTTTTGCTTAGGATTAGAAACAATAACCCTTGTCACTGGTTTCAGAGGCCATTTTTAGCTAATCTGACTTGTTGGTTATAGTTTTGCCTAGAGTTGGAAAACATGACACAATTTTAAAAAGTATTTTTTGAGGTTCCAGCACTGCTTAAGATGGGTTAAGCACACCCTACCCTGTGTCTCCTACTAAATACAACTCAAAACCTTTGACAGAATACATGGAACAACTATTTGAGGATTTGGGAAAATAAATGATAACAGGCACATTGGGGAAGGAAGACAGATCTTGACATACCATCAAATCAGTGGGGACTTTCCCAATGATCTTTTCTCTGGTTCTCCTGGCATGGACTTGAAAGCAGTCTGAATCACCCAGAATGGCACACTGGTTAAAGATGGAAAAATCTCCAATGAAAGTCCTCTTTTTATTGTTTGAGGGGCAGGAAAGAGACCCCTGCCCTGTGGGTCAGAGAGAGTGGGAAGAAATCTCTGTTTTGTTTTGTTTTTTGTTGTTTCTCTTGCCCAAGCTTCCAGACAATCTTATGGTTTAGGTAAGAGCCTAAAACTCTGAGAGCAGGTAACCTTTCCCTCTGACCAGAAGAACTGTGATCCTGTGGGCATGGGGGAGGGATTCCTATTGCTTTCATTTTGCTACGTGGCCCCAGAGGTGGATGCAGTTACAGAAAGTTTATGACAAAGAAGCCAAATTAAGTCCTGAGTTTCTCTCCAGCATGCCATGAAGGGGTGCCTTGGAAGGAGGAATGTATAAGGGAGATCCTAGAGATGAGCTGCCAAAGAAAGTGATCTCATAAAGAGTTTATGATCTGAGCTCACCACCAACCCAGGCATAGATAGATCTGAATCTAGACAGCTTTCCAAAGCTTTGAGGACTGAAGTATGAGCTAGATGATGCCCAGGTCTTGGACTGCCTATAAGGAGGCCCATATATGTGACAAATCCAAAGAACACAGCAAAGATTTTTAAAAATGAATTAGCAATAGGACCATAGCTCACAGAAGGCAGGTAGGAACTTTTGGCCTGACCATAATCTGGTTAATTGCCTGCTAAACAAACAAACAAAAAAATCAACATTCTCCACACGTTCTCCACAGAGTCTTATAATATGACATCCAAAATGAGGGGTAGAATCCCAAATTATTGAACATGAGAAGAATCAGGAAAATGTCAACATCTTTCAAGAAAAAGGACAATTAAGAGATAACAACAGATGTTGTCAAATGTCAGAATTATCAACAAAGACTTTAAAGTAACTATTATAACCATGCTCTAAGAAGTAAGAATGAATATCATTGAAATGAGTGGAAAGATAGAAAGTCTAGGCAGAGATATAGAAGATACAAGGAATGACAAAATTAAAAGTTGAGAATTAGAAAATATAATAGCTTAAGTAAAAAAAACAAAAACAACTGCCAAGTGCTCTCAATAGCTGAGTGGTGATGACAGAGTGAAGTCAGTGAACTGAAAGACAGAGTAACAGGAAATATGCAATATGAAAAATGCAGAGGGAAAAAAATTGAAAAACTTGAGCAGCAAATCAAGGACTCATAAGACAATACCAGGAAATATTTTTATTATCAGAATTCCAGAATGAGGGGATAAAGGGTGGTGCAAAAATTTGCTTGAAGAATTAATGGCTGCAAAAATCCTAAATTTGGTAGCAACAAACTTACAGATTTAAGAAGCTCATAAATCCCAAACAAGACAAACTCAAAGAAGTCCATACCCAGACACATCATAATCAAACTTCTACACACTAAAGGCAAAGAAAAAAAAATCTTTAAATCAACCAGGGAAGACTGTTGTTATTATATACAGAGGAAGAAGCAAACAGCTTTGGGGGTCTCATCAGAAACCATAAAGTCCAGGAGGCATGCATTTTTTCAATGTTTAAAGAAAAGAATGTTAACCTTGAATTCTATATCCAGCAAAAATACACTTCGGAAATAAAAAAAAAGAAAGGAAATTTTAAAAAAGGAAATAAAGACATTCTCAGAAGAAAAAACTAAGATAATCCATCAGCAGCACACCTGCTCTAAAAGGCAAAAGTTCTTCAAGGGAAAGAGAAATGTCATTGTTGGGAAATTTGGAACTTCAGGAATGATGGAAGAACAACAGAAATGGTAAATATCTGGTTACTATAATGGACTTTTCTCATCTTACTCTTTTTTTGCTTGTTTTTGTTTTTGGTCACTGTTGATTTTTTTTTTATTTTTTAACATCTTAATTTTATTTTTTCCAAGATTCATTGTTTATGCACCATACCCAGTGCTCCATGCAATACACGCCCTCCTTAATAAATGATGGTTGAAGGCAAAAATTAGAATGTTATCTAACTGGAGCTTCAATGTATAGAGATTATGATGATCTCGAAATGAATAGTGAGAACAACATAAAGGGAGAAGAGAAAAAGGATTTCTATGGCAGTAAATTTCCATATTCCACTGGAAGTGATAAAATAATAAGTAGACTATAAAAAGTTAAGTATATATTTTGTAATCCCTAGACAAACATAAAAGATAATGTAAAGAGAAATATTTAAACTTCAGTAAATAAACTAACATGGAATAATAGAAAATATTCAAATAATAGAGAAGAAAACAGGAATGAGAAAAGAGAAGTAGAGCCATGGGAACAAATAAATAAACAAAAACCAAATAATAAAAGTGGTAGACCTAAATCCAAGCATATAACACACCAAATGTAAACAGGGCACATATGAATTAAAAGTGAAAGATTATCAGAATATATAAAAAAAAAGACTCCATTATATTAAACCTACTTTAAATATAGCAGCATAGGTAATTTAAAAAGGTATCCATGTAAACACTAAACAAAAGAAAGTAACACTAAACAAAAGAAAGTAACAGTGACCACATTGATTTCAGACACAGTAGAATTCAGGACAAAGAAATTTACCAGTGTTAAGGGAATTATATAATGATAAGAGAGTCAATTCACCAAGAATATATAACAATCCTCAATGTATATGTACCTAAAACATAATTTCAAAAATTTTGAAGCAAAAACTGTTAGAACTGAAAGGAAAAATGGACAATCCACAATTCAAAACTTTCCTTCGCCTATCACTGTGACAAGTAAATAGAAAATCAGCAAGGATATAGAATTGAATGACATCATCAACCAATGGATCTAACTGACATTTACGGAACACCCCCAAAAAGAGCAGCAAAATTGTATGCTGAAAACTACAAAAGCCTGATGAGAGAAATCAAAGAATAATTGACCTGACATACCATGTTCATAGAGTAGATGACTCAATATAGTAAAGATACCACTTGTCCTCAAATTGATCTTCGCATTTAATGCAATTTCAATAAAAATCTAAGGAAGGTGTCTTGCAGATATAGGCAAGGTGGTTCTAAACTTTAAATGGAAAGACAAAATAATGTAGTCAAAACAATTTTTTAAAGCTAGGTTAATGTTGGAGGACTCATACTATTTGATTCTAAGACTTACTATAAAGCTATAGCAGTCAAGACTGTGTTATTTGGCAAAGGGATAGACATGCAGATTATGGAACAGAACAAAGAACCCAGAAATAGACCCATGTAAGTATGCTAAACTGATTTTTGAGAAAGGGTCAAAAGCAATTCAATGGAGGAAGAATAGTGTTTTCAACAAATGGTACTGGAGGGGCACCTGGGTGGCTCAATTGGCTGAGCATCCTATTCATGATTTCAGCTCACGTCATGATCTCATGGTCATGAGATTGAGCCCTGCTTCAGACACCGTGCTCAGTGGGGAGTCTGCTTGGGAGTCTCTCCCTCTGCCCCTCCCCCAACTCGCATGTTCTCTCCCTAAAATAAATAAATCTTAAAAAAATGGTACTACAGCAACTGGAAATCCATAGATGAAAAAGAAGAAGATGAAGAAGAAGGAGGAGGAGGGGGAGGAGGAGAACCTTGACCTAAGCTTGATTTCTTATACAAAAATTAATTAAAAATGGATCATCAGGGTGCCTGGGTGGCTCAGTAGGTTAAAGCCTCTGCCTTTGGCTCAGGTCATGATCTCAGGGTCCTGGGATCGAGGCCCGCAACGGGCTCCCTGCTCAGCGGGGTGCTTACTTCCTCCTCTCGCTGCCTGCCTCTCTTCCTACTTGTGATCTCTCTCTCTCTGTCAAATAAATAAATAAAATCTTTAAAAAAAAAAGGATCATCAACCTAAATATAAAATGTAAGCTGAGAGGGCGCCTGGGTGGCTCAGTGGGCTAAAATGTAAGCTGAGAAAACATATAGAAGAAAACATAGGTGGAAACCTTCTTGACGTTAGGTTAAGCAAAGAGTTCTCAGAAATGACACCAAAGGCACAATCGATGAGGGGGAAAAAAATGAATAAATTGGATATCATCAAAATTGAAAATTTTGACAGTGCAAAACAACACTGCCAAAAGAATGAACAGATATGCTACAACCTGGGGGAAATATTTGCAAATTACATGTCATACCAAAAAAACCCGCTTACAAAGTACATAAAAGATTCTTATCATGCAATTATAAGACGAAAACTTCAATTTTTAAAATAGGCACAATAACTGAACAGACATTTCAGTAAAAAATATATAAAGATAAAAATAAACACATGAAAAGATAAAGAAATGCAAATGCAAACCAAATGAGATACCACAACACATATTAGAATGGCTAAAACAAATAAGTACATACATATGTACATACATGCATACATAAATTATCACGCCAAGAGCTGGTAAGGATGGGGAGCATCTGTCACTTTTGTACACTGCTACTGAGAACGCAAACTGTCACAGACAATCTGGAAAACATTTTGGCAGTTTCTTACTAAGCTAAACATGAATTTACCACTCTTACGGTAAGAATGGACTGACCCA
The DNA here is from genome assembly GCA_002007465.1 of Ailurus styani. Taxonomy (NCBI): domain Eukaryota; kingdom Metazoa; phylum Chordata; class Mammalia; order Carnivora; family Ailuridae; genus Ailurus; species Ailurus styani. The sequence continues at coordinate 6,867,140 of LNAC01000006.1, forward strand.
GCCATCCCATGCCTACACATTCACCCCAGAGAAATAAAAACTTATGATCATGCAGAAACCTGTATGCAATGTACAGCTGTTGAATCCATCACTGTCAGAAATTGGAAACAACACAAATGTTCTTCAACAGGTGAGAACAGATAAACTGTGGTGCGCGCACACAATGGACTATTACTAATGATGACACGTAACAATCAATACACACAACAAATTGGATGGTTCTCAAGGGAGATATGCTAAATGAATTAAAGTCCATTTCAAAAAGTTATATATTATATGATTTTATTTATGCCATTCTGCAAAGATCATACTCCGTGATGGAGAAGAGATCAGTGGTTACCAGGGGTTGGATTAAGGGAATTGTTCCACTTATACAACTTAGCAGCTTTGGAACTGTCTGTGCTCTGGCTGTGGAGATGGTTACAAGAATCTACACATGTGCGAAAACTCACAGAATTGTACATTTTTAAAAAAGCCAATTTTAACTGGAGGGTATTATGCTAAGTGAAATAAGTCAAGCAGAGAAAGACAGTTATCACTCATGTGGAACATAAGGAACAGGGCAGAGGACAGCATGGGCAGGGAGGGAAAACGGAAGGGAAAGAAATAAGGGAGGGAGACAAACCATATGAGACTCTTGACTTCAGGAAACTGAGGGTTGCAGAAAGGGAGGTGGGTAGGGAGATGGGGTAACCAGGTGATGGGCAGTAAGGATGAGCACTGGGTGTGATCTGCAACTATGAATCATCTCACAATATATCAAAAACTAATGATCCCCCATACGTTGATTAATTGAATTTTAATTAGAAAAAAGTCAATTTTACTTTATATAACTTTTTTTTAATTTTATTTTTTCAGTGATCCAAGATTCATTGTTGATGCACCACACCCAGTGCTCCATGCAATACGTACCCTCCTTAACGCCCACCTCTAGGCTCTTTATATAACTTTTTAAAAGTCTTTTTTGATCACATGTCAAACTTTCCTAAGTCTGTAATGTTTTCTCATGCAAGTGTGGGGGTTGTGTGTGTGTGTGTGTGTGTGTGTGTGTGTGTGCGCGCGCGCGCGTGCGCACATGCGCGCACGCATGCATTTTGACCCCGTGTGTCATCATTCTCTGTACATCTGTGCAACCACCCATAGGAGATCCTTACAGTCTAATGGAAGGAACACATGACTTGGGGGCAAATCAGAATTTGAATTCTTGCCTTCCAAATTTATCTAATTATTAGTCACTTACTATTTGGCTAGGGATAAGCTGGGTTCTAGGAATAGAAGGCCAAATAAAATTGATGTTTTGACAACAAGAAACTTAAAAATCTCATGACAAATTCAAACAGTAAGCATATAAACATGGTAGTAGATAAATAAAATGGTTATAGACTGTTTAGGGCTATCCAGAAAATAAACAGGGTAATGAGCTAGAGCAGAATGAAGGAGGGGCTGAGCGGACATTGAGACCTGAAGGGTGACCATGCACCATCTGTTCAGAGCACTAGGAAAAGAGGCATTCTTGCTGTAGGCAACAGTGAGTGGAAGGCAGCAGAGGGGAGAAAGTCCCTGGTGCATTCAGAGAACAGTAAAGATGTTAACGTGGCCGGAGTGCTAGAGGAGAAGAGAAGCTGCCCCGTCATGGACCCCAAAGGACTGTTGTGCACAGTCTGGCTGATTTTCACTGTGATGGGCAGCCATTGGTATTGGGGGTTGTTTTTTGTTTCTTTAAGCAAGGGAACAGCCGTGATCTGGTCTATGCTATCAATGGGACCTTTGGAAAATTCTTTTAACTGTGAATCTCGGTTTTTGCATACGCCAAATGGGAGTAAAACCTATCAAACAATACTTCTGTGAGAAATATACGTGTGTGTCTGTGTGTGTGTCTAGAATTGTGCAGGTGAGTGCTCAGTAAGATACGGGCTTCCCTTCTCTCATCATGTCCCTTTCTCTCTGTGCATTTGTACCCCTTCATTGTTTATTTGTTTGTGTGAGCTTCTCTTTTTTCTGCCATTCTTTTGTTGAACTTCATGTGACCTTGGAAGAAGAACCTAAGCAAGTCCTCATGCACTAGCACAGTCAAAGCCTCTGGTTTCTGCTCTCTTTGCCCACTTGCTGCTCAGATTCAATTTGGGTAGAATCTTGTGAAGCGACTGTGTTGGTAGATCACATCTGACTGAATCAATTTCAGGAGACTAAGCTTTGTAGCACACGAAAATGTGACCATCCCAGATCTCGGTGGCTACTTCATTGGCTATGGATTAGATTATTTTTGAGACCCATTATGGTTCTAAATTCCGTAATCAAGCCCATGCTGATAGAAGACATAGTCTTTCTCACTGGTATAAGTGGGCATCCATCTGTCTTGCAAACTGCCTCGATCACCGACAAATTTCTGGGAGGCTCTTTCCAGAGTCACAGTGCCGATACACGAAAAGAGCTTTCCCAAATACTGTATTCTATGTCAAAAGCATTCAATCCTTGTTATCTTTCTATTAGGCAAATTTTATGGTTTCATTGCATGAAACACTATTTCTATCACTTCCTTGAGGATAGGCTTGATAGAGGGTACAATAGGATTAGAGAATCAAGTCTAACGAATTCAGTCAGTTGATAAAGTTCTAGTTTTCATGTTCAATTTGAGGCACCTAATTTATGGTTCCTCGAGGATAATGTGTAACATCTATAAAATGCATTTTGAACAATGCTTTTTAGCCCACTAATCAGTTGTTGGAAATAGAAATCCATTCCTCCACTGCTTTCTAAGCAAAGCCAAGTTACTTTATCTGTCCATGAGCAAGAATAACATTATTGTGCATTCGCTGAACACTGTCATACATTGAGGGTAGGTGTACATATAATACTACAGCCCAGCATGACAAAATTAATGCTTGACATTATTTTGGCAAAATAAATAGGTAAAAACTTAAAAAGTTACAAATACCAAAAGTTCATTTCCTGAAGAGCCGATTGCAACTCCTTCCCCATTCTCCCACTCCCACGTGAAATCCCCCTTTGTATGTTTGCTTCCCTCCAGTTCCCAAAGCACCGACTTTTCCCAGACAGGTCAGTTAAGCAGGTCATATTAATTTCCAAAGGGTTTTCATTACCACCATTAATCTTTCCCCAGATCCTCACGAGGAGATAAAGCAGATATCCATACAAATAAATATGCCGCTTATTTATTCACATCCAAGCTCCTTTCTTCTCAGCAGGAAGTGAATTTTGGCCTGAGTCTCCCATCTCCCATTAGCGACCAATCAAAGGACTCCAGCAGGGAGAGCTTGAAAAGATTAAGGTTGAGGAGGCCTCCAGGGCCCAGCTGTCCTCTGCTTTTTCTACTGAGTCTTTCTCACTTTGGGGTGTGGTCATTGAGCTCATTGGTGAGTGCTGGGGTGTTACACGGTGGGAGTTCAGAGTGAAGATCGATGACACAACATATAGGACGATTTTAAGGCACCCTCTTCTTAATCCAATCAATAACAGCTTTAATGTGATCTTGTGATGCAAGCTTCTTCCACACATTGCTCCCGGGCTCTGTTTAATCATGCCTCCTCTTCCTACTTGAGTTCTCCTGGCTGAACCCTGTGCTGCTAATCCCTCAGCAACAGGAATTGCTTTGTATTGTGTCAAATTGCTTTGCAAAGACTCAGTGGCTCCATTCTGTCCATAAACTAAGATATCATTGCCAAACCCCTCAAAGATTCTTTGTCCTTTCGCAAGAGAGAAGAAATACCTTTTATATGTCTGATACCCCACAGTTACGACGAGGCATGGTGATGGTAATGGGATGTGGGATTCACAGTTTCCTTTTTTTAAAAATTAATTATTTATTATTTTTATTATTCTTTGCCCCAGGGGTACAGGTCTGTGAATCATCAGGCTTACACCTTTCACACCACTCACCATAGCACAAACCCTCCCCAATGTCCATAACCCAACCACCCTATCCCTACACAATTTCCTAATAGAAAAATAGAAACTGTTTTGAATTTCAAGCCCAGAGAAAGAAATGAAGACAAGAACATGTCAGAGATCGCTACAGTCTGTATGACACTAAAATATTGGATAAAAAATGAAAACTTCAGCCAAAAATGTTTTCAAAAATGAAACCAGTGGTAATGAAAACTTCGTGATGTTCAGCTGGTAGGGTACTGATGGCCACATGGGACAGGTGGCTAAAGAAGGCAGGGTCACACCCATTATGTAGACAAATCAGGCCAGGTCAGAACCTCAAAAACTAGCTACAGCCGTTGGTTGCTAAGAAAGAAGTGATCCCAGCCCATAGCCTTTGTGCACTGAGATTAAGCACTCATTCAGTGCCATCCATTCTGTTTTTATATGTTTGCCTCATATCCACATATCCACCTAAGATTCTTAGTTTCTAAGCCTCTTTGTCCCTTCGACAAATAACGCATTGTATTTTGTCCTCATGTGAGCACATGGTTTGAAATAATTTACTCAGCTCACTTATAAATTACTCTGGGTCTAGTGTTTCTGCCTGTTTTTCCAGAGGAGAATTTCTGGCCTTTCTCCGAGTTTATCTTTCCTACCATAGATAGTTTCTGTGCATTTTCTTCTTCTCCCTTCACCATAGGGACCCAGAAATTTTAGTATTGAGGTATTTGGAGGGTTTCTCCTCCCTCCACTTAGAAGGAATGACTTTAAGAGAATCATCAGATTAGCCTTATTCCATAAAGCCTCCCAAACTCCAAATCCCCCTTTGTACGTCCACCATTTTAGAGTTGGCCAGTGGCCACTCAGCAGCTCATGGCCACACATCTATGTGCAAGGAAAGACACTAAAGCTGGATAGGAACAAAGGAAATTCATTTTGCCTGGCAATGATGTGACATGTTCGTGGCAACCCTTTTGGAGAATACAGAGAAAACTGGCAATCCTTAGCTCCAGGATAATTTTACTGCCTTCAGTTTCTTAAATAATTCAATGCCCTTCTTCACTTGAACATCCACATATATAACCAGACTGAACTTGAGGCAGCATCAGGGCTAGACTGGTGAATTGATTGTGTTTTCTGAAGAAAAGCATCAGACTCTAGAAAAGCAAGCAAACAGTGTAGCCGAACAAGCTTGAAAGTTCACAAGCAATATGGATGCTTATATATCATGAAATACATCTCAAATTTCTATTTATTTCCCCAACAGATTTCTAAGTTATCTACAACCATTACTATTCCACATGAGAAGTTTATATTAAGGCTATGTGGATATTGGACACGAGATAATTATTCGAGAACATATTTATGAAAATAAGATTACTTTTTCAAGGTTTTAGTCCATGATTTTTCCTTCAAGGTTTGACAACTGACTAATAATAATGCCAATAAACACCAACAATGACATATTTGTCATTCCACTATAATAGCTAAGTGGAAGCAATTTTAGCTAAACATGATCATCTCTTGAAAACAAGATTTGGATTTGCAAGAAATGAAAAAAAGTTTCACGTTTTCCCTAATAATGGGAAAGAGATTATTTTTGAGGCCCAAAGACAACATAAGTTGTTTTGAATTGGGCTTCATCTCATTATTGATATATTTTCATTTGCTGAACTGCAGCAGAGTTATGATCTTCTCTGGTTTCCTGTTGAGAGTTTTATCTTTCCATTTTTATAGCGTATGCTTTTTCAAAAGGGTAAACTTCCAGAGCAATTTGTTTAAGAAGATACAGCTACTGAATATCAAGATCGCTGAGAAACTGTTATGAATACACTACAGCTTTTCCTGAGAACAAAGCTTTGTCTTTGGCTCTTCACCTCTGATGGCATTTTGGAGAATTTGGCTCAGGGCTGCTATGTACAGTTGGGCAGGTTGTTCACTGCACAAGGACATCTGGCCAAGAGACAAGGGGGCTGAAATCTGGCCCATGCTTCCGTTGCACAGCTGTGTGTCCTGGCATTGGGCTGCATCCACCTGGAGGAAGGAGTGCCTTTTCCTAATTCTCACAGAGACATTTAAATATGCACTCATGGCAGCTTTTATTTAGCTTGGCAACTGACATCTAATAGGAAAACTCTCACATGTTAAGATAAATTTTTGCTCCATAAAGTGCTAAAAGAAGAGACTGCCTCCACAAGTAAGATGTGGGATTGTAGGTATGAAAGGAAGAATTCCTCATAGTGAGACAGACATAGCTCTCAACCTCAGAATAAGCCAAAACTCCTTCCAGACTGTTTCCTTATCAGTAAATAAGCTGTAATCATGTTTATATAGCTTGGTAAAGTGTATCCTATACTGGCTGGTACTTAACAGACCTGCAGTGCTTAGTGGTAGTTGTGGTTGCTGCTGCTACTGTTTTATTGTGCTGTGATGAATATCTCTTCCTTCCCCTCACTTCCCAGTTAAGATTGTCCCTCTGCCAAAATTAGCTCTCCCATACATAGATGTGCAGTTAGGAACACTTGGAAGGCAAGGACACAGCTCAACCCCACTCTGTCTTCTGTCTCCCAACCACACACTAAGACAGGAGGGCAGAGCCTTTGACCTTTCCCCAGAAAAGCTAGGGTGTGCCACAGAACAGCTGACTGTTCATCCTGGGCTTGTGTTCTCAGGCTGAGAGGAGTCTGTGAACTGCTATAATGATGGGACGTATCTGAGGGTTCTTGAGCCCCCACAGTACCGTGAGGAGTGGGTCTCTAGCATTCGCTCCATTCTGAAAGTGCCTCTCACCCCACGGTTAAGACCTGCAGCTCTGGACTAAAGAGAGGGAGAAAGAATTGGGGAAGATTTGTTCTCTCTTTTTCCAGGAAATGGAGTTTAGAACTGGAAAGAATGTTGTCAAGAACTGCCCTGTCCAGCTTTTTGCCTCCTATTTATCTCTTTCTATAAGACTTGAGCTATCCAACCAAGGCTGCTCGTTCTTACTCATGAAGGGCAATCACCCCTAACTTTTTTTTTTTTAAAGATTTTATTTATTTATTTGACACAGAGAGAGAGATTACAAGTAGGCAGAGAGTCAGGCAGAGAGACAGGGAGAGGAGGAAGCAGGCTCCCTGCTGAGCAGAGAGCCCGATGCGGGCCTCCATCCCAGGACGCTGAGATCATGACCTGAGCCGAAAGCAGAGGCTTTAACCCACTGAGCCACCCAGGCGCCCAATCACCCCTAACTTGAGCTGACGCAAATACTTGGCATACAGCATCAACAGTATCGACTGCTGTTTTCTATGTATACTGTTGGTCCTCTGCAAGGATCCTTAATCTCTACAATCCACTTTCTCTTCCTTGATACTTATTTACTTCTTCCACTTGGTATATCCATTCTCCCTCAGTTCTAACTGCTAGAGTTCTAGATCTCAGCCGTGGCTTAGGAACTGTGCTCCATGCCTGCCACTGAGACCAATCTCCACGCTTTGCCCTCTGTGCACTCTGCTTCCTGATCTTGTGGTTCTAATTCTTCACCTTAGTCTCCTATTCTAAGCATAGGCTTTTAAAATTAATCACGTTATTCAGCAATACATTCCAATAACCACATTTCCATTCTGGGATTGGACAATAGGTCATTGAGGACTCAAGTTTATGATTCATCTTGGCTTCTTCCCAGTACCTCAACTTGAGTTGCAATCTTGGTGAGCTAGACAAGGATTTAAATGACCTTCCAACAAAACAAAACAAAACCAAAAAGTGTGAGTAAGATCGGAGGTTTTAAATAAAGCAAATACACCTGCTTGATCTTGGGGGAAGTCCAAGGGTCAAAGAGCCATGTGTTACATCACTTGTGTTCATGGATCTGTCCTCACATTCTCTCCCACACTGTGAGTGGAGCACTCCACTACTTTACATTTTCATTTCTCATCTCTGTACCTCCTGCATTTTCAATGAGGATCACATTTATCCTTGCATGGGTGTTCTGCCAGCTCCTCACTCTCAAAATGTCCAAGCCCTCAATTCACTGTCTTCTCCCAAAATGACCCATAAGCTCAGATCCATTTTTCACATCATTGTCAGAACAATCTTTCCAATACGCAACTTTGATAGCGTTGCAGGCTACTCCCAAAAGTTCCAGTAACATTCCATTCCCATAGAACAAATTCCCACGAAATAAATTCTATGTCCCTTCCCGTAAAAGGAATTCTCATCCAAACTTCTTCCAGTCCTAAAGAACAAACTCCAAACTTCTCAAGATAGCATTTGAGACCGCAGTCTACTTTAGCGGGGAGGACCTTGCTTTTGCCAATCATAACTTGGAAGGATGCTCTTCTTACTGAATGTACATTCCATGCCCATTCATAAATATCAATGTACCTACCTAATTTAATGATGCCTCTCTAAACTCACTGTCTTCTGGCACCATGCGTGGCCCATGGAAGATGCTTAATAAATATCATTTTATTTCCTCATACCTGTGCCCTGAGGACAATTTTTCAATACGTAACTCTAACATAGAATCTTTGATTTCTAATTCTATTTATTATAAATATTTTTATATTATAATATTCTGAGTGTTTGATGACCATGGCTCAACAACCACATGGGTTTTTTTTTGTTTTTTGTTTTTTGTTTTTTTTGCTCTGAGGTCCATTTTCTTCCACTGACAAATTATTTGTTTCCTTGTTTTTCTTTAACTGTGTTTGCTTAGAGTACAGAATAGCACTGAATCTACCATCCATATTTCTGATATACACTGGAATTAGGCATCTCACATCCTACTAATAGAAAGCAAACCTTTACTTCCACATAATGAATCTCCAGATTGGGTATGGGTAGGGGGCCAGTAGCAGCTGGTCTAAATAGTGCCAATTCTGATAGCCTTGTTGAATTTCACTTCCATCTTGGGTCCCTCTCACCTTGATGAGAGTGGCCTGCACCCATATCTTGGCTGCCAATGTGTGCGACTGCCCATATACAACTCTGGCTAATGCAGGAACCCAATGGTCTTCCCTTGTAACCCCTTAGCAAGGCAAAGCTGAAACACCATGAAATAAAACAAACTATAAAGACTTCACCAAATATGAAAGAGGAACAAAAATACAAGAAAGAAAGAATAAGAAGCCTAAACTTGGTCATGATTATACCCTACAGACTTGTGGTATTTCATAGCTAGTACTTCACTGTTGCTTTTCATTGCCCTTGTAGAAGGGCAATGTACATCCTTGTAGGAAGTAGAAGTTAATGGCAAGATGGCCTCCTTGAAAAACATAAACACACACACACACACACACACACACCCTATATATAAAGTATATAAATTGTACTTCTTGGTAGTCTTGTTTAAGGTTCATGCCTAAACTCTTGAGGACTTTTGTTAGTCAAGTTGGGGTTATGAGTATCCAAAGCAGTCATGTCAAGATCTTCTCTCACTGCATGGGAGAGGATGGAATGTCTTCTGTGTAACAGAACAAAGCTGCCAACATCTCGCGAGGCTGGGCACCTTGATAGGGAAAGTGATGAACATTTGTTTATTACAACATTCCTAAAATGCACATATGCTCTCTGGGATTTGGGGCTGGAATCATTAACTTTCTTATCCCTGAACCCCTCAGCCATTTTTGGTCTGCTTATTTTATACTTCTGTGAATAGTTGAGTGATTACTTCATTAGAATGTTTACCTAGGTTTCTCGAGTTCTTTCAAAACTCACTCTTGCTTTCAGTGAACAAGTTCCCCTCGCTATCTGAATGTAGGGTGTTCCTATGAAAACTTTCATAAGCGAAAATGGCCTAAAACAAAGAAGCAATTACTAGTAATTTTTATGGGAAATTTTTTAAGCATTCCTAGGTCTGAAAAATCACCTCTCTTAAGCTTTTCTGATACCGTAGTGCAATCTACGGCCATACCACCCTGAACGCGCCCGATCTCGTCTGATACCGTAGTGCATATCTTGTTAATGGGTGCCCAAAATAAGTTGAGATAAAACACAGATGCTCACAGACTCAAGTTCAAAGCTCTGGCGGCTGGATGCCCAGATGCTGAGTGTAGTTGCCAGGAAAGGCGCTAGGCGGCGCCACGCCTGCCGCTCGGTCCAGAAGGCGGGGCTGCCTCCACAGAGATGCTCACTGCAAAACCCTTTTTCCTGTTTGGCCTCTTTTTGTAAAAGTGAAAATCCTCTTCGGATTTATTTCGATTAATGACTACACACGTACCTATGTAGGTCTTTTCGCAACACAGACTTCCGAAAAGTGGGGCGGACGTGTATCACCGAATTTGCTGACCTAACCAGCATCTACAGCACTGCCTTCCTTTCAGAGACATAGTGATCAAGCACGTGTCACCTCAGCCAGTCTGCTCTTGATGGCATGACCAGAACACCTGCAGAAAAACTCCCTAACTGATGATCTCAGATCCTAACTGAAGTTTGATACAAGGGAGTGCTGTTTCCAGCTACTATTGACTCCTGACTGTTATGACACAATAATCAATCCATAATTCAATATCAATCTATTGAGTGCTCCCTGTGCCACAGAATCTATTAGGTTTCCCCCCTAATATCTCCTCTTTCATCCCCACCAAGATAATCACGTGCTTTTGGTTTTGCATTATAGTTTTTTACATAGTGTGGCAAGCAAACTGTTGCCTTATAACACCACTACCCTTATGAAATAAATATGATGTCCAGTCCAGAATCCCTTACTTCTGTAAGGCAGGAATGTGAGGAAAACATGAAAGTGTTAAGTTTAATTTATATTTGTCTAAGTTTCTGGTCATTTAAAAAAATAAGCACATGTCAGAATTAAAATGACACTAAGGAGGAATTGTTTGAGAATTGCCAAATGACAAAAAAACACAATGAGGATCCATTTTCAGTTAATAAGTTCATCCACTGGAGTTCCAGTCTGGCTTCTACAAACAACTGAACTGCATTGAGCAGGAAAGCCAATATTTAGAGCCAATAGCTGTGTGCACACACAGTTCTGGACAATTTATTATTCTGTACAGTAAATGGCTGGCCCATAATTCACAAGCTGAGAGTTAATGAGAATATCTGTCCTTAATACCCATAAGAAAGATAAGGACCAGCATAATGTAGTTTATCCAGTACTTCTCAGCCCTTCAAGGGCAGGAGTGAAAGCCTCTGACAGCAAAATGCAACAAGAAATATGGTACTGACCTACAGACTTCCCTCTCTTCCATCAAACCAATCCATGTGTACAGGCATTAAGGAACAATTCATTCTGAATAACTGTTCTCAAATAACTAGATCCTTTATAATTGCTGGCATAATTAACTTAATTATATAATTGTGTTGCTCCAAATAAGAAACGGGTGGAGTACAGAGAATAATTTATTTCCCCCTCATAACTTAGCTGGCAAAACTAGAATATATATACACATATATAATATTATAGAATTACATTCAAAACTATATGTAAAATATATATCCTATATATATTCTCTTCAAAACTATATGTATCTGTCTCTATTATATATCTATATATATACACATGATCCATAATATAGACACACATATGACATATACGCAAATGCCCGTACACGTAACTTATATACACAGAGGGAAAGGATAGCAGCGAGAAACAAATTAAACAGGGAGAAAGTCCCCCAAGTGACTAATTGTTTATCAGTTTATCTGATTTTATTACCAGCCTTTAGAAAGTAAATATATGCTGGGGGTTTCATCAGAGTAGCAATAAATATTAATAATTACCAATTGACTACAGGTTTTAAATGGTCCTTCTAAAGCCATGTGTCAGCAATACTGTGTTCCTAGTAAGCACAGAATGGATGTCTGCATTAACGGCTTCTCCGCTGCGTGGGGTTTTAAAGTCAGGGATGTTCTCAACGGTCTATTCTAATGGCCTCTAACTCTCTCTGCTATTTCCTTGAAGGCAGTTGAAGTGTCTTGTAAAGAAGATGTGTTACCACTCTGTGTTGAAATGAACCTACCAAATGCCCCGCCTTAAATAAAAGCAGACTGTGTGTGTGTGAGAGAGTGTGTGTATGTGTGAGTGTGTAGATGTGTGTGTGAGAGTGTGTGTGAAAGTGTGTGTGAGAGAGTTGTGAGAGTGATACGGTGTATGTGTGTGTGTGAGAGAGTGTTGTGTGTATGTGTGTGAGAGTGTGTGTTTGTGTTTGAGTGAGAGTGTGTGTGAGTGTGTGAGAGAAAAACAGAAAGTGTGTGAGAGTGTGTGTGAGTATTGTGTTTGTGAGAGTGTAACTGTGCGTATGTGAGTGAGAGAGTGCGTATTGTGAATGTGTGTGTGTGTGTTATGTTAGGAACCCGGTTGTGAGGGGTTCAGCAGGACCAGTGTTCACACACCAGCAGCATCAGCACGCCCTCAGAGTTTGTTAGAGCTGAAAATTCTCAGATCCTTCCCATTGTCAATCTACTCAGTTGCTGGAGGGGAGCCCAGGAATCTGTGTTTACAAGCTCTGCAGGTGATGCGTTTGCTCACTGAAGTTTCTGAAGCATCGGTCTAGAGTTTTTCTTGACTCAATATTGTGCTGTGAATAAAGTGGGTATAAGCAAGCAGGTGCCAGAGACTTCATAATGTGATCGCTGGCACTTTAGATTTTGTATAAATGGTCCACAGGATCAAAGGCATTGCTTGTATACTAACGGAGGAGTTTGATATTGCCTTTTATGAAGGACATGCTCATGGGATCCAAAAAAGTAAAGCGGTATTAAGAGTCTTTTTGTCCCCCTCCTGCATTGTGGCTTACGTGGCAGGAAAGAATTCATTTTCTTCTGAGTTTAATCACACTTCAGTCAGACTACAAGAAATAGAGTTTGAGTATTCATGTTAAAATTCTATTCCCTCAAACAACTGCGTCTGAGGAGAAGTGAAGAAAAAGCCAGATAAGAATACAAAAGTGACATGGTCAGAGTTTGTGATCATTTGCTAAGAAAGGCTTATGTATGTACTTAAATGTACTGTCTGCAAAATTCAGGCCCCAATCACCGTTGGCAATCACTTTTCTACACGGTCAACTAGCTGAGGGAGTGACACTGAGAATTCTCCGTTTTTCATAGACAGTGTTTGCTCCCCTCCCCCTTAATCTGTTGTCTCAAAGGCAGTCAAGAGTGGTGTCTACACACTGAGCAAGTGTGACCTACGTTTTAAGCAACGGCAAGGTAAACAAAGAGAGGGCGAAGTCGAAGGTAGTGACTGGAAAAATCATGACAGCCTTCTTCTCAAGCCATCGGAGAAGAGGATGAGCACCTAAGACTCTACTGTGTGTGCCTGAGTGAGAAGAGAGAAAAGAGAACAAGGTACAGAGTGACCTTGGAGATGTTTTCCTTTCCAGTCCCTGGCCTCGTCCTTCATAGCTAAAATGGGAACGAAAAAACATTAAGGCTTCCAACTGAGACAGAAGAACAAAGAAGCCACCTCATTTTTAATTCTAGCCCCTTGGAAGCCCCTTCCACAGTGTCCTTGGTTTTAAGCCAGGGCTGGGTGAGGAATATCTCGTCAACAAAGTTGTGCATCCAAGGTTTTTCCTTTTTCTCTTTTAGCTCAGGGTGTGTACAGTTTTTTGTCCGCTTCTCCCTTAATTTCTGGGCTGTTGGAGGTTTTGGTAATAGGGGAACGTGGCTGGCTTCATGCCACAGCCCAGGAGCCACAGTTCCCAGTCTAATTGCTCTGACCCATTCCACATGGTTTCAGCCACATTTTAACACCGACTACTACCCAGACTACCAATGGGCAGAAATTTTTAACAAAATCATGGTCTCCACAGCTTGCACACACCCAGCTATATTTCAGGCTCGCAATTCAAGACTCCATCAGCTCAATGTGGAAGCCGGATGCAACGTGGGCCACAGGTTACAAATGGGCGACAGTTTGTGTTTTCCCAACTCTCACCCCTTCCCCCCAGCAAAGCCATCCTTCCTAACCGCTCAGTATCACACATTTTCCCAGAGTCATGGTAATGAGAACGAGCAGACCGAGCTTTTGTCAAACAGACTGAGACACAGATGATCTTCATTTTCTTAAACCTTAAGGGTGGGGTGCGTGCGTGCGTATGCGCACACGCCTCTGCACGTGCGTACAGCTGTGTTTGTCACAGTGCACCACATACAGGGGTCTGTGATGAATGTTTATTGAACGAATTGTTGAAAATATTTGTTGGATACATGGTACCTAACTAGCAAGGACCCGTAGCAGATATGAAACAAGAAGACCATGGATAGTACTTTGATGTTGGGATGAGGATGCCGGGAAGGCTAGCATCACTGTAGTCTCACAGTTAATGGTTATTTATTAACTAAACTTATAGTTTAGTTTTTCCTAACTTCAGGAAAGTCTCTCAAAACCTTTGACGAATAGATGCTAAAAAAATAGGGGAATGATTATACTCTGCATAAAAATACACTAAATTTACAAATGTTTAAGGCACTTCATTCCTGGATCACCTCAGCTCAAAATCTGTACCACACTGTGCCTAAAATTGGCAATATTGTATTGAACACGTGAACGTTTGTTAAGAGGGTGTCTCTTGTTAAGGATCCTTACCATCATAAAAATAAACAAACAAACAAATGTATGTATGTTATTCATAGCAATTAATAATAATAAAAAGCAAGCTACTGCTGGAGTGAGTTACACCTGTGTGCTAACTATCTTAATCAGTAGGGACCTAACGAGACACAGTTAGCACATAATTTCTAGCATGCAACTGGAAGAGGTCTCAAATAATTTTGTCGAAGGGCAAACATCCTAACAGGGGAGGGCCTCATAGTCATAAATTGTATTTTGGTGACAAAGGGGGGATTATTTTCATCAGAAAATAAAAAAAGACCAAAGCTGGTGCAAGGTTGCCTCAGAAATATTTCTCGGTGACACCCCAAAGGAAGCTTATCCTTAGAGAAAGCTGCAATTCTTTTGATGGATTACAAGTGGAAGGATTCCCCTTAAAGATGTTAGAGACTTACCAAGTCCCACAAACAATTAGCTGGAATCATGTAATCAGTCATCTCCAAATGTTATCCCATCTAGGCTCATAAAACTTCTACTTAATGACTTTGTCAGGCAACCCCACCCAAGAGAGTTTCTGCCTAAAGAAAGTAGTGGGGCAACAGACATGTGCTAAGAATCTTCCTAGTTAAGGGACTGAAATAACAAGCAAAAGACAATTAGTACATATAATCAGCACTTTGGAAATTTGTCTTCAAGGTTTTAAAATTCCTCCTTTAAAGATTTAGATTAACACCATACTGTCACATTTACTTTTCAAAGGGGTATAAACAGAACTTTTGTGTTATATGATTTTTTTTTAATCATTTGTTTTCATTTGTAAACTGAGGTTCATAAATGTTTCTCACTGGATAATTAATTGCTGCCTTTTCATGTAGATAACAGGAAGAGAAAGAAAAATTCTAGTCTCTATGATTTTAACATCGATTTTTCTTACTCTTTTTTCTTATCATCTCAGGGTTCAAAAAAAAAAAAAAGAATGGAACAGAGACCAACTTGTAGTTCTGATTGATTGACAATAGGATCTACTGCTGGTTTATGCTCAGAATGTGTACCTGGAAATTTGGAAGAATTTGCCTCATACAATCAAACAAAAATCAGTTGCTACCCTGATTTCATTAACTATAATAGCGTTTATTACAGTGTCATTTCTACATCTCAGATGAAGCTTTTATCTCAAAATAGAATGTGTCCTCATCTCTTACTGAGACCTGTTTCATAGTAAAACAGCTGCCAACACTCATAAAAGAAAAAAAAAGCTCTTTAAAACTCTGAGGCTATATTTAGTACACAAAGCCTTTGTTGAATACATTACCATATTCTTTGTCAAGCACTTGGTTCCAAAGTACAAGGTGAATATAAGAAAGGTACTCTTTGCTAGATGAAGAGAGAGAAATTGAGAGAGAGAGAGTGAGCGAGCCACTGTTCACCGAACCCAAGGCAGTACCGCCAAACCCAAGGAAAATGCCGGAAAAAAAAAAAAATCACAGAATGTTAGTGCCAGAGGAATCTCCAGCCATCTAGTGGAAAAATTACCAAATGCTAGTGCAGAAGAGGTCTTAGAGACACCTAATGCAATCTTTCCACTTTAGAGATGAATAGATTGAGGCTGAGGCTGAGAAAGATAGTATGTTTGCTACTGTGGGTTTGAAATATGGTTAGAGTAACTGAGAGATGAATTTTAAATTTTCGTTACTTAAAGTTCCAACTTCAATTTCAATAGGTTCATATGGCTTGTGGCTACCTGTCAGATAGGTCGGAGGCCCTTTCTCTTCAGCTGGGTTTAAAGTCATGGTCAATGGGTTAAAACTCGAATTAAAAAAAAAAAAGACAAAACTCATTCAAAACTAACGAAATCCAATATACTATATGCTGGCTAACTGAACAAAGTTTTAAAAAATTAAAAAAATTAAAAAAATCCTCAAAACCTTTTGAAACCATCTGCAAACACACATTCCCAGGGAAAGTGATCAATGAAACAAAGCCCTAAAACACCCAAAAGCATTTGTGAAGACTTAAGTTCTGCCCTAGGAGGTGCACAAAGGGTGAGAAAGAGGCAAAGTGGTCCCAGAGACCAGTCAGGGAACACACTTCCCATTGTGACCTCTCAACCAGTGAGAATTCTGCCTGAACCAAGATGGCGTGAAGGAAAGCTTCGTCGAGATGCAATTGACGCTGAACAAAAGGGGAGCCACTGAGCAAGATGGCGAGGTTGGAAAGTCCGAGAAGATCATCCTGTCCATCTCCTTTGCACATCACACTAGAAATCGATGCCGGGAGGATGAGTGGGCAGTGGACACTAATCAAGTATATTGGATTTTTATCGCTATGTTAGCAAGTTGGAGTATGACCTTGGGAAGCACACTTAACTGGCTATCTCACTTGCTTCATCGGCTTGAAGAAATGGTAATGAGACTTGGTTTCAGGTGCTTGGGGAAGCGTAAGATGAAAGTGTAAGATATCATCGTCACTTGTTCCTTTTTTCCTTTTCTATCAGGCCATACTTCTCTCTCCAGTTAATAAGACCAATCACTTTCAAACCACAGCCTAGTGTCTTGTTATAGAATCGTTCTTTGAAAACAGTCAGGCTTAATGCTTTTTTTAGCTTCTTTGAAAATATAACAATTGGAGCTAAAATTAGTGTTGTTCGTGTACTCAATATTTAAAAGAAGGAGCAGGGCTGTGTGAGGAAGTCTGCAGAATCTAAAGAAGTAACTGTGAGTAAACGTTGAATTAAGAATACTCTGGACTCTTAATTAAAGTTCAAATGATTGTGATTCTGGAGGTATAATTGCAAGTTACTGTAATTTTTTTCACTTCTACTGTTTTTCTGCACACCAGAAAATTCGCTTATTTTCTAACTTCAGGGTTACTATGGAATAATTATCTTTGAAAAGCACATTGTTGTAATATGACCTGCGTCTTACTTTCCTATCCAATTTTTCCCCACCTACTTTTTAAATTTCATCTGTTTACAAAACTAGGCAGTGCTTGCTATATATCCAGTGCTATTCTAAACACTTTACAAATGTTTAGGCTTTTCCTTAACACTGTTAGAAGGTAGGTGCTATTCTTACTTCCAACTTGTAGAGGAGGAAACTGATGCCAACGGAGATGAAGCATCTTGTCTGAGCCCTGGTGTTCTTCATGGCGAAGCTGGGGAATGGAACAGCCAGTTTGGGTCTCTCAAACGCTAGGCCATGTTGCCTCATTTTCTATATACGGTCATGTCAAGTTTAAAATTAACTGGTTTGAGAAACTTTTTAGGCCACATTTTTTTTTCTCCATGTTGTTTGCCCATGCTCTGTACCCCCACTCGCTTCGTTTCCAAAGAGTCTCATACACCTGAGTCATTTGTCTCAAAAAGAGCTAAATTGCCACTGGAACAAGGACCCTATCGGGAGAAAACATCAGTACCAGACTCTGTGCGGTGTGGTTCTTTTTGTTGGCTCATTTTGCTTTTTTTTATTTCATTGTTTCTGAATTGTAAAGACGGAAATGGAAAGATGGCAGAATAAAAGTCACGGGTGGAAGAGAGCCATGGAAGAGGAGAAAGAACGACAGAAAGAATAAGAAAATGTAAGAAAGACACGACACCTGTCGGCTTTGCAGAGCCTCCTAAAAGGTTCTGTTCTCACAGGACAGATTTAGTAAGCACTAATTATTTAGAGTCAGTGACTTGAGTGGTTAAAGCACAGGTTGGCCTTCAAATAAATATACCTTGTTCTCCCAAAAGGAAGCAGTGTTGGATGAGGCCGCTGAGCCAGTGAATAGTCTTTTGTTAGTTTTATTCGCGGCATGGCAAGGACAACCTGAAGCAGAAAGAGTAAGGCTCCAGCTGGAGTTCCACAGACGTCACGTAGGAGAGAGATCGGCATGAGGGCAAACGCCCCCCTCCCCCTCCATGCTAAGCGAATCCAATGTGAAAATTTAAAATTTGTACCCCACCATGTCAATATTTAGAACAATTTGAACAACTTCTTCCACTCTCATTGACAGCATATACCTAACTATCTACACTTGGGATTGCAAGCAATGTGACTTCCATCTCGTTAGCTTACATACATATGCATTACATATATACACAGTTCATTTTCATCCAATTTTATTGAGATACTATTGACATACATCATGTACAAGTGCAAGGTGTAGGGCAAAATGGCTTGACTCACACATACTGTGAAATGATCACCACTATCATTTTAGCTATTTAGCGCCCAACATCTCATACAGATACTATAAAAAAGAAACAAAAAAATTGTTTTTCCATGGGGTGAGAACTCTTAGGATCTATCCTCTTAACAACCTTCCTATTAGCTATTTGGCAGCATTAACTCCAGTCCTCATGCTCCCATTCCATCCCCTAGCACTTAGCTATCTTACACGGTGAAGCTTGTATCTTTTGACCACCTTCCTCCACTTCCCCTACCTCCATCCCCCAACCTTTGGTAACCCCCAATCTCATCTTTTTCTATGGGTTTGTTTTTGTTGTTGCTGTTCTGTGTTTTAGATTTCACACATAAGTGATAGTGAATCTCTGATATATATTAAAAAAAGATAATATATCATGAGCAAATATGGTTTGTCAGGGAATGGAAGATTTGTTTATCATCTGAAAATGAATCAATATAATTCACTATATTCTTTAAATTCTTTAAATTTCATGCTCATGGATCAGAAGAATAAACATTGTTAAAATGTCTATACTGCCCAGAGCAATCTACACTTTCAATGCCATCCTGATCAAAATTCCACCAGCATTTTTCAAAGTGCTGGAACAAACAATCCTAAAATTTGTATGGAACCGGAAAAGACCTCGAATCGCTAAGGAAATGTTGAAAAAGAAAAACAAAGCTGGGGGCATCATGTTGCCTAATTTCAAGCTTTACTACAAAGCTGTGATCACCAAGACGGCATGGTCTTTGCACAAAAACAGACACATAGACCAATGGAACAGAGTGGAGAGTACAGATTTGGACCCTCAACTCTATGGTCAAATAATCTTTGACAAAGCAGGAAAAAATATCCAGTGTAAAAAAGACAGTCTCTTCAATAAACGGTGGTGGGAAAATTGGACAGCTATGTATAGAAGAATGAAACTCGACCATTCTCTCACACCATACACAAAGATAAACTCGAAATGGATGAAAGACCTCAATGTGAGGCAGTTATCTATCAAAATCCTACAAGAGAAGATAGGCAGTAACTTCTTTGACATTGGCCACAGCAAATTCTTTCAAGACACGTGTCCAAAGGCAAAGGAACCAAAAGCGAAAAGGAACTTCTGGGACTTCATAAAGATAAAAAGCTTCTGCACGGCAAAAGAAACAGTCAACAAAACGAAGAGGCAACCCATGGAATGGGAGAAGATATTCGCACATGACACTATAGACAGAGGACTGATACCCAAGATCTATAAAGGACTCCTCAAACTCAATGCCCAAAACACAGATTATCATGTCAAAAAATGGGCAGAAGACATGAACAGACACTTCTCCAAAGAAGACATACAAATGGCTAACAGACATATGAAAAAATGTTCATCATCACTAGCCATCAGGGAAATTCAAATCAAAACCACATTGAGATACCACCTTATACCAGTTAGAATGGCCAAAATCAACAAGACAGGAAACAACAAGTGTTGGAGAGGATGTGGAGAAAGGGCAACCCTCTTTCACTGTTGGTGGGAATGCAAGTTGGTACAGCCACTTTGGAAAATGGTATGGAGATTCCTCAAAAAATTAAAAGTAGAGCTACCCTATGACCCTGCAATTGCACTACTTGGTACTTACTCAAAAATACAGATGTAATGAAAAGAAGGACCATATGTACCCCAATGTTCATAGCAGCAATGTTCACAATTGCCAAACTGTGGAAAGAGCCGAGATGCCCTTCAATAGATGAATGGATAAAGAAGATGTGGTCCATATATACAATGGAATATTACACAGCCATCAGAAAGGATTAACACCAACTTTTGTATCAACATGGAAGGGTCTGGAGGAGATTATGCTGAGTGAAATAAGTCAAGCAGAGAAAGTCAATTATCTTATGGTTGCACTTACTTGTGGAGCATAAGGAATAAAATGGAGGACATTAGGAGAAGGAAAGGAAAAGTAAATTGGGGCAAATTGGAGGGGGGCGACAAAAGATGAGAGACTGTGGACTCTGAGAAACAAACTGAGGATTATGGAGGGGAGGAGGTGGGGGGATGGGTGAGCCTGGTGGTGGGTATTAAGGAGGGCACATATTACATGGAGCACTGGGTGTGGTGCATAAACAATGAATCTTGGAACACTGAAAAAATAAAATAAAATAAATATAATGAAAGAGAAATAGTATATGATCATCTACATAGATGAAAAAAATAATGACATTATTTAATACCATTCATCACTTAAAAATCCCCAAAATTGCAAAGGTGGTTTTGATAGAAGTCTTTCAATACAATTCACCACATTAATAAGTAAAAGGAGAAGAAAAAAAGTCATGTATTCTCTCAAAAGATGATGAAAACTCTGATAAAATTGAGTTACTCATGATAAATATCATTGATAAGCCTGCTGGTGGGTATTAAGGAGGGCACGTATTGCATAGAGCACTGAGTGTGGTGCATAAACAATGAATCTTGGATCATTGTAAAAAAAAAAGTATCATTGATAAGCTAGAAATTAAAGGGAACTTCTTGAACCTAATAAAAAGCTATTCCAAAAAAAAAAAGAGTAGTTCCAAAAATCTAGATCAAAAACATTCTTAACAGTAAAATATTAGAAGCAATCACTTTAAAAACAAGAGCAAGAGTATTCGAGGTTCTTGCTTATGTAGTAACATGCGGAAACCAAATTTTAAACTATAAGAATTTGGGATGGGAAAAACAAAAAAAAGACATCACAGATGATATAATTAACTACACAAAAATCCAAAATAATTAAGAGATATTAATTTAGCTATCTGTCTAGAAATAAGATCAATATACTTAATCTATAGGTCATTAGGGACAATTAAGAAAATGTAGTTTTTTAAGAATATGGGCATTTAAAATAATAGAAATATACAGCACCCAAAAATCTAACGATGTGGGCCATTATGGAAACAATTTTATAAACTTATTGAAAGACATCGAAATCCTAACTAAATGAAGAGATAGAACATGTTCAGGGACAGGAAGGCTCACTATCATAAGATACAATTCTCTCCAAGTCTATCTAAAGATCTACACCCCATTCTTTTTTAAAGCAACTTACCTAGGGGATTCTAAATGTGCATTAAAAGCAAAATGGCAACATAGACTACTGGAAAAGATAAATAGTTGCAAAGACTTGCCCCACAAGGCCAATTTACGACAACAGCAATGAAAACACTGTAGGATAATTACAGAGATATATAAAACAAAACAAACTCTAATGAAACCGAATAGAGACCAGATAGTAGATTTATGACACAGATGGCAACGCAAATCTCTAAGAACAGAGATGCCTCTTCAAGAACATGCTCTGGGACAATTGGTTGGTGACATGAAGAAAGAAATGAATTTGCTTTTTTATTTTTTTAAGAATTTTATTTATTTATTTATTTATTTGAAAGAGAGAGAGAGAGCACGAGTGGGGTGAAGGGCAGAGAGAGAAGCAGACTCTGCTGAGCAGGGGTCTGGATGCGGGACTCGATCCTGGGACCCCAAGGATCATGACCTGAGTTGAAGGCAGAGGCTACACCTACTGAGCCACCCAGGCATCCCAAGAACTGAAATTTGAACACTACGTTTTACCCATCTACAAAAATAAATTCTACATGTTTAAGTATGAAAAGTAAACCTTTTAAAATCTTTAAAAGAAAGTACAGGGTTTTTAAAAGGCACAAACAGATAAACAAGAGTATTAATAAAAAAACTTAATAACATTCAATGAAGAACTTGTATCATTAATAGATATTCTAAACGTGGTGAAAGATAAGCTACAAAGGAGGAGAGGATATTTTTCATATATGTAATTGATAAGGTATCTAAAATATGTGCAGAAATCCTAAACGTCAGTATGAAAAAGACAAATGATTCAGTAGAAAAATGAGCAAAAGATGTGAATAAACATCTCACATAGTGGAGAACATAAATGATTTAAAATGCCTAACTCAGTTATTAATCAAAGAAATGCAAAATTAGATCAAAACTGGATCTCATTTTACACTCACTAGTTTGGCAAAATAAAGGAGCCTTATGCTATCAAGTTTTGGAGAGTATGTGGGACAACAGAAAAGTTCCCTACACTGCTCAAGGAAGTGTTAATTGCTGTCAACCCATTGGAAAGCAATTTGACATTACTCTGTACCCCAAACACGGGTGCACCGTGAGAATCTGCAAGTCTGGTATACAATGGTACATGCACAACCATGTTGTAAACAGCAACTATTAGCAAAATGCTTCAAATAGATCCAAAGTTCATCCACAGAAAAATACATACACAAATGAATGTAATACATGGATAAATCTTAGAAATGTTCATTAAAGCATTTCTAAAATGACTACATTGAGTATAATACCATTATATAAACTCAAAAGAAAGTCAATATAGTATTTAGGAAAACACACATATTTTTAGAACTTTCAAAAACAAGAAAATGATTTTAAGAAGTCAGAGAGTAGTTACATTTCAGGGTTATGTGGGAGCAAGAAGACCACTCAAGTAGTTTCATCAGTACTGGTAATAATCTTGACCTTAAATTTGGTCGTCAGCTTATGATTCTTTGTTTTTAACTTACTCGCTTCAAAATTTTTCTATATGCAGGTTAAGCAAATGATGCTATATTTCTGTAATTCATAATAATTCTATATATGGATACACATTTTAGATTATGTGTGTATATTTGTAATGTATATATATATAATATGTACTATATGTAGATGCATAGAACAATCTTTTTAAAGAGGGAGGATACAGTATACAATATACATACAATATGTATCTAACCTGGAAATCACCTTTTATTAAGCTGATAGTCAATAAAATCATTGTATTAAAAATGAAACTGATGATGTACTGTTTGTTGGTTAATTGAATTTAAATTTTTAAAAAAAGTTGCATTAACTATGATTAAACAAATGCCCTGTTCTGTCCCTTGCCTCTTCCAGCTTCTGGTGGCTGCATGTCTCCATTTTCTGTCTCTTCTCACTGGCCTTCTCGTCTGTGTCTTTAATTACCCTGTGCCATTCTCGTATAATGACAAAACTGGATTCATGGCCCATAGTCCGCAATGATTTTATCTCAACATCTGTAACTTAATTATGGCTGCAAAGACCCTACTTCCAATAAAGTCCTACTCATAGTTTCCAAGTGGACATATTTTGGGAAGAGGGGCACCATTCAAACCAGAACAGCAGGTCACTTGTACTCATTTAATTTAATTAATTTATTTATTTACTCATCTTATTTTAAATGTTATTTAAAATTCTGAGATAACATTCACAATATATGATGAGGGAAAAAACAGTTGTGTGATTCCCTTACTTCAAATATAGACAACATATACACAGATGTCTGGAAAGGGCATGGCGAGATTATGTTCCATTTCGTGTGTGAGAAAATAGCAGGTTTAATTTTACATTTTTCTGTATTGCTTGAAGGTGTTTCAACGAGCCTCTAATTTTTTCTAAACACAAAAAAATTAAGCTCTTTTATCTTTAACAACTAAAATACTATTGACATGTTTCTTTTTTATATTTTAAAATCTTTTACCTCCATTTCAACTCAGGTCAACAAAATTTTAAAGGAAGCTAACAATAGTACACTATGCCATGGCTGGACTCCTGCCTATTGGTCAAAGTTTCCAGGATTCCTTGACTGTCTTCTTGGTTAATTGGATCTTCTCAACAGAATGCAAAGGGGTCAGACTCAGATCTTAGTTCAGGCCAGTGGGACACTTCTTCTTTTAAGAATAGCTTCTTCTTGGGCGCCTGGGTGGCTCAGTGGGTTAAAGCCTCTGCCTTTGGCTCGGTTCATGATCTCAGGGTCCTGGGATCGAGGCCCACATCAGGCTCCCTGCTCAGCGGGGAGCCTGCTTCCCCCTCTCTCTCTCTGCCTGCCTCTCTGCCCCCTTGTGATCTCTCTCCCTCTGTGAAATAAATAAAAAAAAATCTT
The DNA here is from genome assembly GCA_002007465.1 of Ailurus styani. Classification (NCBI taxonomy): domain Eukaryota; kingdom Metazoa; phylum Chordata; class Mammalia; order Carnivora; family Ailuridae; genus Ailurus; species Ailurus styani. The sequence continues at coordinate 6,891,647 of LNAC01000006.1, forward strand.
AAAAAAAAAAAAAAAAAAAAGAATAGCTTCTTCTTTGTTTTTATTTTTGCTTGGTCAAAGACATACAGAGAATTTTAAAAGCATTATCTCATTAACAATAACACTCTTGTGGATATAATGGTATCATAAATTTAGTTACTGGGATGAAGTATGTGTCCATGCCTTTGTCTTCACTTCTCTATTAAAGACAGACAGACAGGGCAGTGAGTGGCTTGTCAAGGACACCCAATGAAGAAGAGGTGGTCTAGGGCTGGACCCAACGTGATGGCCACTGGTCCCAGGCCACTGGAAGTTGCAGCAGTGAAATGCAACATTTTTTTATAACCGATGGTTTTCCTTGGGACATGTCCAGAGTGAAGTAGCATGTATAGAAGCAATTTTCAAAGGATAGTATTTTAGTTGGGCCAAGTAACTATCACTTTGTAACTTTTTTTTTTTTTAACAACTGCCAGCGTATTTAAATGTGTGGTAACTGCTACAAGGTCTCTCTAATGGTACCAGGATGATTTAAATATGTAAATGAAGGAATTGGGAACTTCTGATTATTTCAACTGTCTTCCTATTAAAGTTATGGCAGTTATTACAGGCAAACACTTGTGGGAGATTCTGCAGTTACTAAAAATCCTCTACACAAAATAATATCTTCTTTGATTTCATTATAGAATAGTATACTGACTGCCAAGAATTTTAGGTTTGATTTATCCTCATGCCCATGGATTAGGGTAATTGATAAATCAGTATTTGTTAACTCTGGATTATGATATTTAGGAATATTATAAATTAAATAATAAGTGTAGTGATATAAAGCTAAAGAGAATGGAGAAGATGAAAGATAAAAGTAGAAATTAATTAACTAGAAAACTAAAAGACAATAGAGCTAAGTAAACATGAGTGTGAAATATACAGAATTTTGACCAATCTGATAAAAAGAGGGAAATATGAATAATAGAAAAAGTGGCATTACTATAGATACAAAGAGAATATTAGAAATTATAAGAGGGGCACTTGGGTGGCTCAGTCAGTTAAGCATCTGTCTTTGGCTCAGGTCATGATCTCAGGGTCCTGGGATCAAGCCCACCATTGGGCAACCTGCTCAGCAGAGAGTCTGCTTCTCCCTCTCTGTCCCTCAGTCACACTTGTGCTCTCGCTCTCTCTCTCTACTCTCTCTCAAATAAATAAAAATCTTTTTTAAAAAAGGAAAAGAAATTATAAGAGAGTACTCTGCACAACCTTATGCAAGTACATTTTAAAAATGTACATGAAAGGGACAATTTGGTGCCGCTGGGTGGCTCAGTCGTTAAGTGTCTGCCTTTGGCTCAAGTCGTGGTCCCAGGGTCCTGGGATTGAGCCCCGCATCAGGCTCCCTGCTCGGTGGGAAGCCTGCTTCTCCCTCTCCCACTCTCTCTGCCTGCATTCTTTCTCTTGCTGAGAGTCTCTGTCAAATAAATAAATAAAATATTTTTTAAAAAAGGGACAATTTTAAGTGAAAATACAAATCACCAAAATTGAATCAAGATTTAAAATATTTCAGTGGATGAATGATCATAGACAAAATTAATATTTAGGCAAATATCTATCTTTAATTTGAGGCTGCCAACACAGACAATTTTACAAATGAATACCAAAAGAACCTAAGGCAACACAAAACAGCTATATTACTTAAACTATTCCAGAGTCTACCAAAAGATGGAAAATTTCACATTCATTCTACAATGCTTATATAATATTGATTCCAAAACTGAACAAGGAGAGTTTTCATGCACACACATATACACATACACACATGATCTAAAATTAATCTCACTATTGTTTAAGAATCCTAAATAAAACACTAACAAAGTAAATCTAGCTGTCTTGGTGAATTAGTTAATATACATATGTGTTTATAAGTGTATACATATGTATGTATACACATATCATTATATATATGACAAGACATATTAAGCTTTATATATCGTGCTTATTTTCATTTAACACATGAAAAAATCTTGACTTCCTAGTCATCTTCAACAATAGTATTTTATTAGTTGAATAGTGTTTCAGCGAAATCCTGATTTAAGGCAAAATAAAGAATTAATTTACTTGTATTGAACACCAGCATATTTGCAATGATATTAGGAAAAAACTCAAACACTTATCAGTTACTCATTTTATGCTAGTTTCAATAAATCCCCAAGCAGCTGTGGAATCAACTGTTAATTTTCTGTCTCAGTAAGAGACTAACATAGAAGGGAGAGAAGGTGGACAGTGGGAGGGAATCCCAAAGATCTGTGGAGCTAAAAGTGTTTAACTGTCTTGGCTAATTATTTCTTAAACTAAGGGGTTAGGGTGAGGGTTAGGCCAGGAATTTGAGGGAGGGTATCAAATGCCAACTCAGAAGAAGACAAAACGACATGAACTCACTGTAACAGGGCAGTGAGTACAAACCCAACTCTACTGGTTGCTCCACAAAAGTAAGAAATAGCATAATTATTACTATTCATTTCACAAACGTTTTAAATTTATTTTTATTATTTTTATTTTTTTAAGATTTTATTTATTTATTTGACAGAGAGAGATTACAAGCAGGCAGAGAGGCAGGCAGAGAGAGAGGAGGAAGCAGGCTCCCTGCCGAGCAGAGAGCCCGATGTGGGCCTCAATCCTAGGACCCTGAGATCATGACCTGAGCTGAAGGCAGAGGCTTTAACCAACTGAGCCACCCAGGCTCCCTTTTATTTTATTTTTATTTTGTATTTTATTTTATTTTTTCAGTGATCTAAAATTCAGTGTTTATGCACCACACCCAGTGCTCCATGCAATACGTGCCCTCCTTAATACCCACCACCAGGCTCAAACGTTTTTTAAATTTGGGCCCAGTTGACACACATGTTGTTAGTTTCAGGTGTACAACATAGTGATTCAAAAAATTTATGCCTTGGGCGCCTGGGTGGCTCAGTGGGTTGAAGCCTCTGCTTTNTCCGGCTCAGGTCATGATCTCAGGGTCCTGGGATCGAGGCCCGCATCGGGCTCTCTGCTCAGCAGGGAGCCTGCTTCCTCCTCTCCCTGCCTCTCTGCCTGCCTCTCTGCCTACTTGTAATCTCTCTCTCTGTGTCAAATAAATAAATAAAATCTTTAAAAAAAAAAAAATTTATGCCTTATGTTGTGCTCACCATGAATTGTGGCTGCCATCTGTCCCCATACATCAGCACCAAAATATCATTGACTATATTCCCTCTGCTGTGACTTTTAGTTCCATAACTTATTCATTCCATAACAGGAAGCCTGTATCTCCCACTCCCCTTCACCCATTTTGTCCAACCTCTCACCCCCACCCTTGCTCTGGCAAATATCAGTTTGTTCTCTATATTTATAGATCTGATCCTGCCTTTTGTTTACTTTTTTAAAATATTCCACTTATAAGTGAAATCATATGGCATTTGTTTTTCTTAATCTGACATATTTTACTTAGCATAATACCCTCTAGGTCCATCCATGTTGTCACAAATGGCATGGTCTCATCTTTTTTATGGCTGTGTAATATTCTGTTTCATACGTATGTGTGTGTGTGTGTGTGTGTGTGTGTGTGTGTGTGTGTGTGTGTGTGTGTGTGTGTACCACATCTTCCTTATCCATTTGCCTCTTGATGGCCACTTCGGTTGCTTCCATATTGGGCTATTGTAAATAATGCTGCAGAGGGGCACATATATCTTTTTGAAAGAGTGTTTTGGTTTCTTTGGGTAAATACCCAATAGTGGAATGATTGGATCATATGGTATTTCTAATATTTTGAGGAACCTCCATACTGTTTTTCACAGTGGCTGTACCAATTTACATTCCTACCACATATTCTAAAATTGTAATTATACAGAGAAGATTAGCATGGCTTCTGCACATTTCACAAACATTTTTAAGTTTCTACTATAAGGCAGGCAGAGCTATAGGTAGGACACAGTCACTTATTGCAGCTTGAAAATTTATACTATAATGAATGAGACCAGACAAAGCATTTACGTAAAAGAAGGCATACAAAAGAGTATATAAGGATTGCATATGAAACATTTGTGAACTAGCTTAGCTCCAGGTAAAAATAAGTACATGAGTTAGACTGATTAGTCCCACATAGGATTAGATATGATTAATTAATTAGCCAGGATCAAGATTTCTTCCTCTGTATCAACCGAATCACCTTTTCATAACACTCTGTACTCCTGGATCGCAGGGGTGCACAGCCCTGACCCAAGCCTGCTCAAGCAAGCATTGGGTCCCCATTCCTACATCCTTGGTGATTGGTCCAGGAGAGGATAAAAGATCTAACCGGGATTACAGAAATCTTGTCCTGGAAGTCGTATGTGGGCTTCTTTGTAAGACACAAGTCCTCTTTAAACTCTGCTAAACAAAGCCGTTGGAAATCTGGGGATGCCCACGGCCATCTTTCTTGCCATATGGAGAGCACTTGTCTGCAACAGCAGGGGATGAAATAAACACAGGAGTGAAAGAGACAAGCTATGGTGAGGGATGGGTCAAGAGAAATGCCCCGCATCTCGTGTGAAGTGGGATACACATAGAGCCCTCCCATTCATATGAGATGATGACTTTGTTTTTTGCGGTAGTCGAAATTTCTGACTCTTGCCATCAAATACCTCCTGAATATACCTTCCCACTACCTACCGTGTCCCTTAGAGACTTCTGTATGTGAAGAATTCATGCAACAGGCTAGCATCGCCATTTTTGATTATAGCACCTCCAGTGGCCCTGAGTCTCAATCTACTTCAAACACCCTGGGACCCTTGTTATTACCCAGAACGGCGCTACTATTAAATGCTAACCTTAATAACCCAATTGCTCTTCATTGCAGAGATACACATATTTATTAGTGGTTAGATCATGAAAAATTAACAAGAACAGATTGAATTAATATAATGAGGTGTTATAAAAGTTTTAACTTCTTTTCTTATTTGGGATAGTAATACTGAAAAAAGCTCAAGTGTTCAATATAATTTCTAGCTAAACATATGGCGTGTAAAATAATAGATCTTGTTAATGGTTTTCATTGCCCCTATTTAAAAACACATGGTATTCTTATATATTGATCAGTCTTTAACCAAAATAGACAAAAAAGGGAAAACCATATCATTCTAATCCTGCCGAAAGCTAAATATAATTGATCTTTTTTTCTTCACATTTCTTTTAGCCTTATGCTGCATGTTTAGGAAGCATATAGAATTAATTGAATGTGATGAGCTACCAAAATGTTGTGAGCTAGCACTGGGATAATAGAGAGGTAGAGAGCCGGGCCTCTGCTAATCATAACAACATCCCACTTAAAAGCTGGAATGTATCAGCAATCTGCTGCTGCCATATTGATTTCACTTAGCCCTTCTGGATAGAATACGAGGGAGATTTTCCAATGTAGAATCAAAACAGATGGTAGGGAGGATGGGGGAAAAAATAGTCTCTCAGTATAATGGAAGTCACAGGAAAGCTTTTTGAAAAATATTATTATAATTCCTTGACAAACAACTGACATAAAGCCAAAAACATCTATTGGTGCCATGGCAAGAATCAGTGGCATGGAGAACCTTACAGTCCTCAGTGATATTCACTGGCTGTTTGCTTTCTGTCAAGTCAGACCTTGTAGGACCAGAAGTAAGACCCTCTTAGAGGTGAGTTCCTCACTTTAAAAATCAAATGTTAGAACACCATTAATTAGATTAGAGTTTCAGGGGGAAATCTTGACCTGAAAATGGAAAAACCTTCAAAATAACATTTAATTATAGAGCAAGTGTTTAAATGTTATATTTTTATAAAAAATGATCATTCATATTCATGAACCAAACATTTACAGCGACAACTCATGATTTCATATGAGATTAAGACAGAAGCCAAAATCTTGTCATTCTTGATATTCAGAAAAAGATGGAAGCCCAATAACACAGAGGAAGCACTTAACAGTTTTCTTTATTCTACCTACAACATTGGAAATAACCAGTTTAAACTCACTAGCTGTGTATAGTTACTATATTCTACCTTCCTTGTGTATATATATATTATCCTTTCTTTGATCTTTAGGATTTGAGAGAAACTAACGTAATTGCTATACTGTGTCCTTGCAAAAAGAGATAGCCTGGTAGAAAAAAAGTAGAATATTTAGTTCAAGAGTTTGAATCCAATTCTATCACATATTAAGTCTTTGACCTTAGGCAGGTTACTTAACCTTTTAAACCTTCAATTCCTCATTGCAAAATTGGAATTATATCAAATAATGTTAAAGGTTATTAGGAAGATTAGATATGCAATTATATAAAAGTGCCTGGATTAGTCCCCTTACTTTCCCTTAGTCTTGGCAAGAAAATACATTCTCTTTTTAATGGGAGTAGGGCTGGGTAATTGTCAGGTGGAGTTTTTTGCATCTTCGAAGAGTCTAATGCATTTCTTGGGTCCCTAAGACTGGGGGACTGACTCCCTCCTGCTGCCTGCTTTGTTTTTTTTTCACGAGAGTTGATTATTGCTGTCAATGGGGAAAGGCAGTTCAACCAGAAATCGCCAATATGACATGTTATTTGGGCTTCTCTTTTGGCGCCAATGGAAAAGTGGGCAGATGAAAGCAAGGGAGCAGAACCCAGGGCCAAATGAGTAGAAGCAGAGTCCCAGAGGAAATGTGCTTCTGCATCATGGCCAACAGCCAGATGATTATAGGAGCTTGACTGGAGTCAAAGTAGAATGTTTCAGTAGCAGTGTCAAACCACCTCCAGAGTGGGGCAGGCCAGAGACCTCATGCAGGTAATGCACTAAAATGAGTTCTGAGATACTGAATAAATATTAAGGGTAATTGTCCCATCCTGGAAATTCTTTGCCCTCTTCCAAGAGAGGATCTTGTCTTCTTCCTGCATGCCAAAGCCAGCTCACCCAGGAAACTGATCCTGTCAAGGTTACTTGCATGACTTCGGTGCACTGTCAAAGAGCTCTGCTCTGACACGTAGCTCCCAGAGAGATCTGGTCCATCTCTTTTAAATGGACATGGAGTCATGTATGTCTAGCAAGATGAGCAGTCATCACTTTTACACCTTGGTTGGGCGCCGCCTTGAATCCTAGCATGTTTTGTCACGCCCACTCTTTTTCACTTTATTTGTTCGCTTTATGCCTTTTGGCTTCCTCTTACTTTTCTTCTAGAGATTGGTATGTAAGTTAAGTTAAATTCACTGACGCTATCATGTTTAAACTGGAAGGTACATTAGAATCTATCTATTTAAATTTCCTGATTTTCATAAAGCCCAAGAGATTGGATGATCTGTAGTGGTCATATAACTAGTGGTAGAGGTAGGAGGAGAACTCAGATGTTTTGAGTGGTCTTTTGTACTTACGAGGCAACTTATCTCCTCTTGGACATGAATCACATAATTTTCTGGGAACTTAGTAGGCCTTCAACAATAAATGTTGGGTTAGTAGTTGTCCAATGAGTAATTGGACAGAATCTCCTGCGAAGTTGATGTCAAGCAGAAAACAATCTGATTTATATGTCACCACGTTCTCCCTGCTTCTTTGGATTTGAGAATTGTGAAACACAGCACAAGTGAGTGAAAAGAGCTTGGGTAACACACGCTGGCAAACACACAGGCAACAGATTTAGTTTTGACGGGCAAATATGGTCACATTTTCTCCTTTCCTCTTGGCTATCTTGCCACCTCAGAAAGTTCTGCCCTCTGGACTACAATACATTTGTTTATCGAAGCTTGTATTAAAAGCTTCATCAAAAGAGGAAAAAAAAAGATGATTGTCACAAGAGGAAGGCTTCTCAGAACTGAAGACAAGCTGCTCCTTTCCAACTGAAAATGTCAAACACTTATTCATACGGTTCTTACCAGACTTGATTTATATGAGCAACTGCCAATCCTTAACCTCCCCCTCATGCAAGTGCAAATGGGAAGCCTGCTCTTTCAGCCATTAAAATCACGTTAGTTTTGTTTGATATCCTGAATAGAAAATCATTTCTTCCCTCCATGTGGGAGTTATTGATTTACCCTGTCGTTCACTTTAAAATCGTCTAGTTTCTAAATTTGTTTGTTGTTTACCTGCAGTGTTGTAAAAAATATGATTATTTTCTTTATGGTTTTCTAGGAGTTTGGCTTACAAAAAAAACATTGCTTACAACCTGACTGATAATCTGAATTCATATTTTCCGAGCCCAGTGAAAATTACAGTCTTTACGGAAAGAGGCGAAAAAAATCAAAATAAGATAAAATTTCATTTGTACCATGTTTCCAGGCAATAATGTGGCTTATACACTGAAACCTATGCATTTTCTTAAGGACTTAAATATTTTATTTATTTATTTTTTTACTTTTGTATTTCCTAGGTGATATATGACTTCTACAGAAATATTCTTTAAATGGGCATTCCCAGGACACAGGGAGAATTACCAGGAAAAATGACATATACATGGTTGGGGCAGATGAAAACAAGGTTTTCAGTGAAAATGAAAAAAAAAAGAAAAAGAAAATAGAACAGGCTTGATCCTACAGCATGAGTCACTTATTTCAGAAAGAGAAGAGGGAATCAGAAAGCATGATTTATAGTGCCATGGTCCAATAAATCATAGGCAGGAAAGAGTTGTAAGGTACAAAACGTTTCCTGTGATATGCCTCTTCAAGCACCAGATTGATAAATCTTCAAAAATTAGTCCCTACCCCCAAATGTATATTACAACAGAGAGCTGTCTTGAAACATCCTGATTCACAACACCTTCATTGTCAAACTAACAAAGAAAAGACCACAAACTGTGTTTTGGGTTTATTTCATACATCACAAGGACTAAGAGCCCCAGAAAAACTATAAAGAAACATGCCCCCATTTCCCCACTTCAAAAAGAATAGAAAGATCAGTTATTCACTAAGCAGGATTTCCACTGTCATTATGGGATTTTACTCACAGTATGGAGCACTCCCACAAGAGAAGAATAGAGGATGTTTAATGGCTGTGTTCTCCAGGGAAAGCTGGGTCACCTCAGAAGCTTTCCCTCCCAATACACGTGTTCAGTGCCAAGATTGCCAAAGAGGCAGGAGCAAGTCAATATGGGGATGGTCCGAGCGACTGTTCAATATCTTCAGTATTTTTAAAGCATGAATTTTGAGCCTCTCGAGTTTTTTTTCCCACTCATTTTTTCCACACTAAATGACTTTCTTTTGTGACACTCCTGATGAATAACTCAGAACAAACAATGACTTGAGACAGCGTAATTTAAGCGCTGGTTTGACCGGAAGGAGACCCATTATGTCCCCCAGGATTTGCAAAATCAGACCTGATCATCCAAGGTTGGCAACAAAGCATGGAAAGGATTGGAGGTCCCTTTGGAGCTCTCACACACAGGACTGCAGCCACATGTGGGAAGGTATTACCACTTAAAAAAAGCCACATTTCTCTACAAAGCTTGGAGGATACCATGAATAATAGAGGGGACCCTCCATAATTTCCTGCAAAGAGTCTCTCTCCACCCCAGTGTTGGCAGTCCAAACGGGGTTCCACTGGGGCAGTTGCCAGTCCTTAGCCTCCCATCAGTTAACTTTCTGCAGCTTTTAGCTCACAGCCTTGCAACAGTTCAAGTTCATGAGCAATAGCGAAAGAGGGTGCAATTTCCTATGGAAACATATTTCATATAGAATGTGTCTTCATCTATAGCATTTTAATAAGAAAATGAAATTAAGATCTCTAATCATAAGAATGTAACTCTTTTATGAAAAAAAAACTCAGAAATTGGCATTTTCTAGGGGGGAAAAAATGAGCTCAGACTTTAAAACAAGCGTGAATATCCAGCTGAACTATCGTGCACCTGAAACCGTGGTATTTAATTACGTGTTCTTGTTCCTTTAAAATGTGCAGGAGCTGGAAATCTTACAGCTATAGGGAACAGAATAATATGACTGCAGTGGCCTCAAGTACATTTATCATTAACATTCGCCTGGTAGGGCGCCTGGGTGGCTCAGTGGGTTAAAGCCGCTGCCTTCGGCTCAGGTCATGATCCCAGGGTCCTGGGATCGAGGCCCACATCGGGCTCTCTGCTCAGTGGGGAGCCTGCTTCCTCCTCTCTCCTCTCTCTCTGCCTGCCTCTCTGCCTACTTGTAATCTCTCTCTGTGTGTCAAATGAATAAATAAAATCTTTAAAAAAAATACAAAACAAAACATTCGCCTGGTATATCTTTTTTCCTCCTTTCACTTTCAATCTTTCCCTGTCCTTATGTTTTAGCTCTGTCATTTTATATGTGTCACTTGTAAAGAGAACAGAACTGAATTTTGGTTTTCTTTTATTCAAACTAGTATCTCTGTAGTTTACGCTAGAAGGTTTGGCCCTCTTATGTCTTTTGAGATTATTAATAGATTTGGAATTATTTCTCATCATCTTATTTTTTTTGTTCCTATTTTTTCTGATTTTACCTCTTTTTACTTTTTTTCTTCTTTTCTGCCACATTTTTGAATTTGAATTTTTAAATTCCACTCCCCCCCCCCCCCCCCCCCCCCCCGCTGCTGGTTAGGACGTGACACAATCTACTTCTAGTCTCTAGTAGCCATACGTAGTAACTAGGATCTGCTGAGACTAGGTGAAGCACTTTGTATTTTTTAACATCATCATGCTGGTATAGCTTCAAAGGTGACAAGGCCCAATCTTGCTTAAAGAGAAGTGGCATATTTTGCTCACCTTGTGAAAATGAAGAATCACATAGAAGACAGAGTGTAGGAGAGAAGCAAGTATACCCATTCTGCTCCCATACTTGGTCTGCACTGAATTCGTTCATTCAGCCAGTGCCATATTGAAGGGTATTCTTTGCCAGGTGCCTCTATATTGCCTGATAATAAAACCAAATTGCTTTCTATGCAAGGGGTTTGTTTCCACTAACAAAGACATGGTCTTCTACTTATTTTCATTCCCTTGCTCACTAGTTCTCAAACCTGAGTGAGGATAATCCTGGGGAAGCTGATGGTCCTAAGGGAAGGCTGGAGATTTGCACTGTCAACGAGCACTCTTTAAGATGAAGATGAAGCATGACCACACATGCCTGGTCTGTCTTGTGAATCCTGAATGTAGTGGTGATCCATAAATGTTTGTCACAGTGAGGCAGATAGCTGTTCTAGAATGGAGGGCAGGTAGAGTTTGACATTTCCATAAACCAGTAGTTCCAATGTTAGTTGACAAGTCTTCCTAGTGTGGTTTGCTGGATAAAAATTAATCCGAAGGAATAATACCCATGGTTACACTTTACCTTTATATCAGTCTGACTTATTTAATCTTATGCAGTTTTACTAAGAACCTGACTCTTTCAAAATCATCTCTGGCTGAGAAGCTCTCAAAATAGATTATGCCAGGTAGGACGGGAAGAGAATCTGGAATTGTGAAAATGTTGCTCAGTGGCAAGAAAAAAAAGTACATTAAGAGAATTTCAAGACTTTAATAATGCCACATAATGTCAAATGGCAGCCAATTATACACTTTTCTAAAAGAAGACACATTTCTGGTGGCAGTAAACTGTTTTCCAGACAGAAAGCTACTTTTAAAAATAATAAAGAATGGATTGTTTCCCCTTGTGGGTTTATAATTCAGTTGAAGGGGAAAACGCTTAATGCTAGCAAAGTGACTTTGCTTAGCAACATTATAATTGCCACTTTTAACTTCCCACAATAGCATGCTAGCTGGTATCTGGCACTTGTTTAATCAAGTATTGTTTCTGTCTGTTGCCAGACACACTGAGTCGTCCATTTGTGAGCAGCTATTTGTCTGCTGACCTAAGACTTGCCTCTGTCTCTCCTTGAAGGAAAAGATAGAATCTTGTTGCAGCTCAGAGCTAATCTGACTCTGATTTCCAGAGCACCGTCTCTCTGGACAATACTTGTCTGCAAGTTCTCTTTAAAAAGACCTATCAATGGAAAACACTAATTCAAAGGCTTATATGCACCCCTATGTTTATTGCAGCATTACTCATCATAGCCAAATTATGGGAGCAGCCCAAGTGTCCATCTATAGATGAATGGATAAAGAAGATGTGGTATATTTATACAATGGAATATTATTCAGCTGTAAAAAAGAATGAAATCTTATCATTTATAACAACATGGATGGAACTAAAGAGCATAACACAAATACCACATGATTTTGCTTATATGTGGACAGAAAGAAACAAAACAAATGAACAAAGAGACAAACCAAAAACAGACTCTTTATCTGTGGAGAACAAACAGAGGGTAGTTGAATGGGGGGATGGGTGAAATAGGTGAAGGGGATTAAGAATGCATTTGTCATGATGAGCATTGAGTAATGTAGGGAATTGCTGAATCACTATACTATACACTTGAAACTATATAATGCTGTATGTTAACTATACTGGAACTAAAAAAAGAAAAACTTCATAAATAAAAAAATAAAAAGCACTCCTCCCCCCAGAAACTCCCCAAAATGAGTCAATGGAATGAGAAAGAATAATCTAATGATACAGAATATCACCAACACTCCTCCTTACTGACTTACGTTAAATTACCATATGATGAACAGAGACATGTCCAGAGCAAAAGCATTGGGGGACCTTGAATGAGTACGGGATATTTCACATTCTCAGTCCAAAATCTGTTATTCCGCCCCAACTCCCAACTGAGACTAAAGGTTTTACCTAATATTTTTTCTTTGTTTGTAAATGATCTACTTGATTGTTTTAAATATATACATAGCAAAAAATTAAAATATCAAAATGTATAGAATAATAAGTGTTTCCCTTCCCTATTTGTCCCCCAGAAATCCACTTCCCCTCCGCAGAGAAGCCTCTGTTCTCATTCACTCGTGTATTCTTCTAGATGTATGCTGTGCCCATATAAGGAATTAATAACTCTTTCAACAAATATTTATTTAGCACTCAATATGTGTCAAGCATTGAATATGGTGTATATACATCAGTGAGCAAAGAAGTCAATATTCCTTTCCTTCAAGTAGTCTACATTCTAGGGCGGGGAGACAGGCAATAGATAAAATAAATATACTATTTTTGTAATCTAGTAGAAGATGGTAATTATGGAGAAAATTCAGACAAGGAATGGTGATAGAGAATCTTTGGAAGGTGTAGAAATAGGTGGCAAAATTTAAGGGTGGTCAGAAAAAACTTCATAGACAAAGTGACATTCGAGCAGACTTGGAGAAGGAGAGGTAGTGAGTTCAGTGGATACCAGGGAAGAGCATCCAGAAAGAGTGAATTTGGGAGCAAACAGTGGGAAATGAAGTCCAGGTCCATAGCGGACCAAATCAGCCTGCAATTTGTCAGTATAATAGACTTGGCTTTCGTTCTGAAAGAAATAGAGAGCATCGGAGAATTCTGAGCAAGAAAAGGCACTGTCCAAATTCCATTTTGGCAGGATGTCTGGATGGTTTGTAGAGAGCAATCTGAAGAGAAGCAAGATCTGGGAGAACATTAAGAATGACGATGCAATAATACAGGCACGAGACTGACTGGTGAGTTGGACCAAGATGGCGGCAGTGGAGGCAACTAGAAACGACCAGACTCTGGATATACTTTGAAGGCAGCGGCAACAAGAATGGGCTAAGGCTTGTATGTGGGCTGCAAGAGACCTAAGGATTTTAGCCAGAACAACTGAAAGATTAGAACTGTCATGCCCTGAGATAGGAAGACTGAAGAAGAAACAGTTTGGGGGGGAAAGTCGGGAGGTTCGGTCTTAGATATCCTAAGCTTGAGATGCCCATTAGACATCAAAATTAGATATGCTAAGCAGAGAGTTGGATACATGGGTATGAAGTCAAGGAATAGATGTAAGCAGGACATAAAAATTTGAGAGTCAAAGGCAAATAGGTGCTATTAGAAGCTCTGAGTCAAAGGCAAATAGATGCTATTTGAAGCCCCCACAAGAGTGAACGCAGATGGAGAAGAGAAAGGGAACAAGGATGGAGCCCTGGGGAGCCCTGGGGTAATGCCACAATGGTGAGGAAAACCATGAGGAAAAAGCAAAAAGACCTAGAAGGGACGGCAGTGGGGATGAGGAAAACCAGTGTGATGTATCCTGGACTCCAAGGGTAGAAAAATATCTCAAGGAGGAGGCATGACAATTTGTGTCTAATGCTGCTGAACGATTTATCAAGATCAAGGTCAATGGTAATACTGAGGAGAAGAGTTTTAGTGGGACAAAAATGAATTAGAATGGATTTAAGGAGTAAGAAGCCAAAGAGAAACTGGAGAAAATGAGTATAGATTAAGTCTCTTGAAGAGTTTTACTGTGAAAGAAAGTCAAGAAAAGAGATATTAACTAGATGGAGAAAATGTGATCAAAAGGAGATTTGGGTTTTTTTTAACAGGGGTAATAAAAAGCTTTTTTGAATGCTGACAGTAATGATCTAATAAAGAGGGAAACTGTAGGTGTGTTACACATAATTATTTTGTTGCACATATAATAGTTACATGCTAATTTGAACTTTCTTACAGTATTCCATCATATTTAAGTTCTCACTGACCAGAAAACACATCATTATTTCGCTGCTATGAAGGAAAAAAAATATTCTACCACTTAAAAAGGACAGGTCATTATTTGAAAGACACATCTTGGTTTAAAATGTAAAAAAACAAACAAAAAAGACAAGAACCAGAGCAAAACCAAAAAACAAAACAAAACAAAAAACCCACAAACCCATAAACAATGGGCCTCTCATAAACAATGACATATGATCAGCCTCTCGGCAATTTTTTCCTATTTCAATACAGAGGGAAAAGCGTCTTTCATGAAAGGCTGCAGTATATTTTATTTTATCAGTGTACCATAGCATATTTGACCAGTCCTTTTTTGGTGACGACTTATTTTCAATTCCTTAATGTTACAAAAACGCTGCAGTGAGTATCCTTGGATAGACAATCATCTTTACCCTGTCTAGGTGAACCTGAAAGAGAAATTCCTAGATGTGCAATTATAACTGTGCATATTCCAAATGGCTGTGCATAAAGGTTTTACCAACCTCCAGCAATGTCTGAGAATGCGTGTTGACCACCTTCATCCAATATGTGATGTTATCAAATACACTAACCTTTGCCAATATGGTGTGGGAGGCAGAATAGTGTCCTTCCCAAAGATGCCCATATCCTAATCCACAGGACGTGTGACTCTACTACCTTACATGGCAAGGAAGATTGGGTGATTGATTTAAGGATCTTAAAATGAGGAGTGTATCCTGGATTATGCAGTGGGCCCCATGGAATCACAGGAGTCCTTATAACTGAAGGAGGGAGGCAGGAGATCAGAGAAGGCAATGTGAAGAGATGTCAGAAAAACAGAGGGCAGAGGGATACAGTTGCTGGCTTTGAAGACAGAAGGGGGTCACCAGCCAAAAGTGAAGGCTGGAGAAACAGAAGAGGCAAAGAAAGAGATTCTCCTCCAAAGATGACGGCCTTACTAAAATAACACAGAAAGTGACTTCCTTTCTTCTATACTCTGAAGCAGTCTGAACAGCATTGAGCATCTCTCTTATCTAAGCTATCAGTAGAATTGTGCTTTGGAATTCTCTTAAAGAAAAGTTGGTCTGTATAGATTTTCCATATATTCTATAATTCCCTAGAAATTCATCCTCTTCATCCATATTCTTTATTATGTTTGTATAGAGCTGAGCAAAACAGTGACATGATTTTTTAAATTTCTACTGCAGTGGCACTCCCTGTCAGAATTTTTTTTTGTATTTTACTTTATCCTCTTTTCTATGATTAAGTCAGCTAATAATTTTTTTTCTGATAACCAGCTTTTAGATTTATTAGTTCTACACATTTTTAATTTTCCCATTCGTTAAAAATCTGTCCCTATCATTTTTAAGTATTGCTTTGCCTTTTTTTAAATTTTATTTTGAGAGAGAGAGAGAGAGCACCAGAGTGGGGAGGCACAGAGGGAGAGAGACAAGCAGACGCCCCACTGAATGGGGAGTCCAACACCAGGCTGATCCCGGGACCCTGAGATCGTGACCTGAGCTAAAGTCAGATTCTAACAGACTGAGCCACCCAGGTGCCCCTCTTTGCTCCTCTCAGAGGTTTAATTTTTTCCCCGTTTACTAGTGGATTATTTAGTGCTGTGACTTTCTTTGAGCATGACTAGATGCATGCTAAACATTCTGGCATATCACACTTTCATCAAGCTCTCCTAGACATACTACAGTTTTTGTTTTGATTTTCTTATTGTCTCAAAAACAGTTTAGGAGAAAAATTTATAAATCTCCATGTGGCTGTGTTTTTCGCTGTTTTTAAAATAGCTATATTTTGAAATTTCTCATTTAATTACATTTGATCAGAGAATGTTTTTGGTCCTATTTCAGCTTTGGTGAATTTGCTGAAGTTTTATTGCTGGCCAATATGTTATTTTTTGCAAATATTTCTTGAACACCTGAAAAAAAGCTTATTCTCTGTCTTCAGGATAGTGAGTCTGATATACAGTGATATAACTGAAATCCATCTTATTCTTAGTTAGGTTTTCTGTACTTATTTTTTTTTGCCCATTTGATCTACTGATAACTATAATAAATAACTTAAAGTCTCCAATTTTGCCTTGTATTTCTTTTATAGTGATGATTTTTATCAAGCTTTTTGTCATGATTTCCATAATGATCTCAATGCAGTATTATTTGGTGATTAGGTCTTCACAGTGGGAGAGCGCCATTGTGAGCTATACTCTGTATCTTTATAGTACCATTCTTTGTCTAGATTTACTCTGGATTCGAATTCATCTGGTCAACATTGTTGTTGTACTTTATTTTTGTCTGTGTCTGATGCTTTATTTTTATCTGCATCTGCCTGGGACATCTTTCTGTCTCCTGTAACTTCCTCCCTTTCTCCATCACTTGGTTTTTGGAGTCTTCCTTTCATACAGAAGGTAAATGGGTTTTGAGTTTTGTGTTGAGAGTCCTCCTCTTAGATGAGTTTAATCAGTTTACACTTAACTATATGATAGCCATATTTAGTCTTACCTCATATCTTTTATTTATTTTTTAATCACTCGGCACTTGGGAGGAGAGAACACAGGTTCCATTTATTTAGCACAGAGATCTTGGGAAATCTGGAGAGATATCAACTGGGTGGCTTTTAAATTCCAGGGATGGAGCTCTTTGCTCTTTTTACTGTTTTTTTTTTTTTCCAGAGTTTCACACCCTGTGTTCTGACCCAATATCCTTTCTATGTTTTGGATAAGTTTTCACATTTTGTGTTTAATATTCTTCTGCATATATGATTTTGCTTTTTCTCAAGTAGACTCTATACTCAGCATGGAGTCCAATATGGGGCTTGAACTCATGACCCTGAGATCAAGGACTGAGCTGAGATCCAGTCAGATGCTCAACCGACTGAGCCACCCAGGCTCCCCCATCCTAGTATATGTTGATGCCTCTTTCATAGTGAGTGCTCTTCATGAATAAGAGTTATTTGACTGAAAATAAGTATAGTATCTCATCCTGTGATGAGAGTGATCAACATATTGCTTATCTGATAACTTTAATAAGAGTCTCAGCATTTCTGAACTTGTTCCTTCCCTTCCCGTGTCCCTGTTCCATGTGCAACACACAGAACACATCAGTCCTTCTCAGGGTTTTTAAATAAAAATAATTTTTCCTTTAGAGATTTTGTGTGTTCTTTTGTTTTTTGCTCTCGGCGATTTTTGTCATACATCATCCTAGGCCTTCAAAAAAACAGTGCAGGTAAAGTCACACAAGAGAACTTTCTGGCTAATGCACTTGGCTGAGCAGACTCCTCCTCCATTGTGCAGTAGAAAGCCTGACGACTTTACTTTCTTTGTCAACTTAATATATTACGTTCTTGGTTTGAAAGAGTATAAATGTCAAAATCCAGCATCCAAAATAGCCCGGAAGCATCTCAACCTTCAGCTTTTGGGGAGAATGCCAGAGTCTGTTCTCTGAGTTGCTTCTTAACTGCTAATGATTAGCACCTCAAAGCTTAGAGGCACTCATGACTTCTCACCTGAAAAAAATGCCCATTAGCAGAAGCTACACTGGGGTGTGTGAATGAAGGAAAACAAATTTCTCCAGACACCATGTCCTGGCGAGAGAATCAAATGTGGGGGTGGGTGCTGTCACTTGATCATTCTCTGCCTTAATGCTGCTTTGGGGATTGCTCATTTCAGTTTTGCATTAGCAAATAATCTTATTAAAAAGATGGCTGTGATAACACTGATTGATGGAGAGGAAACATGTCTGGTTTAAAATACTCATAATTTATAATCAACTGTGCTTTAACAATGTAAAAATGTCATTTAAAATGCTGTGTATATTTAATCTATTTCTGAGGGAGCAATTACATCTATATGAAATTCTAGTGATTTGAATGTAATGTTCATCAAAGGGTTCTCCATTTTAGTTTCAGTCCCCTCCTCTTTAACAGATAGTTGCTTTAATCTGTAAGAACTGCGTTCTTGAATACTCAATGATTATTAAATGTCCATGTCTGAGTAGCAAAGGTCGGCCGATATAGGAGCAATCAGTTTTACCCTTTGTCACTGCTTAACATCTTTGAGCAATCTATTTTGGAACACTGACCTAGGAAAAGAGTCTATGACCAAGCTAGGAGAAAAGTCTTTCTTTTCCCTTGTAGCAATAGTCCAGAGTACTTCCTTCACCCAGCCAATATTTGTGAGTGCCTCCTATGTGTTCAAGACTGCCTGTTACATGTTGCAATGACAGACTGGTCCCTGTCCCAGCAGAGCTGGGTGGAGCTTGTGGTCTGGGGGCAGGGGCCAGATTATAAGTAAGCAAAGGGGCTGGATTTTATTTCCAATCAGAGAGACATCCTTGCAAGGTGTCTCCTTGACAAGATGTCTCCTTGACGTCCTTGGCAAGAGTGCCAAGATGTGATTTGCCCTCGAAGAGGTTAAATCTGATTGTTTTGTACACAGGGAACTGGAAGAGAGTGCAGTTGAAACAGGGAGGTAGTCCATCGTAGGGACCTTGGGGCAAGGTATGGAAGTGGCAGTGGGTGAATCGGAGGTATTCTTGAGAAAGTGACAACGAGACTTGCTATTTTGGGATATGGACACAAAAGAGGAAGCTAGTCACAAGTGTTCTCTGAACTTCGGGCCTGAGCAATGGAGCAGAAGGAGCTATTTCCTGAGATGAGAGAAAAGTGGCAGAAGTATGCCTAGAGCCCATCACTGGCCAAGAGTTTTCCTAGGGCTTGACTTACATCATCTATGACATTCAGAAAACCCCATGTGGTTAAATATTTTCATCCCCCAATCACTGAGGATGAGAACGAGGGCTGAAAGAGGTTAGGCAGCTTGCTGAAGCCATTTATCTAATTAGTAACAGTGTCAGAATTCATCCCTGTTCTGATTTATAAACACAGACCTCCTCTCTTCTGCCACTCTTGGCATAGTCTAGAAGGACTTTTAAAATAGGCTTCCTTCCTTTCCTTCTCTTTTAGTTGTATTCTTTCTTATAAGTTTGTCAATAGGTACTGTCTTATTGTAAATACCAATTTATTTTAAGATCTCTCCAATCCTCCTAGGACTTTGGTAGGGTTATAAAGGGTTATAAAGCACCTGATTAATATTAAAGCTATAGAATACATATAGTATTTGGATATCTTCCTTGTTTATTGTTTATATCAGCATCTGGATTAAGATAGTTTCTAAACTATCAGAAGAAATGTAGCATCCGTAATATTTAAAAGTAGAGAAAATAGATAACAGCTGTTTTAATAAGTGTCACAAGAAAGACTTATGATTTTGGTTGGCTTGTTTGTTTCATTCTATTTTGGTTTTGGTAGCAGTGGGGTTGCTAAACACACAAAAGATCTGGTGACCCAATTTTGTTCTACTAGTGTTTATCTAGTGCTTATTATATGCAAGGCAATTTGCTAGATTCTGAAACACCAATCACAAAATTTTAAATGACTGGATATGAGCAATATCTGGAGGATTACAAAGTGGCTGTCAAATGCTCAAAAGAAAAAAAACAAAACAAAAACAAACAAACAAAAAACTATGATGAAGGTCAACATGTTGAACTGCAAGAAGATGACCAAAAGGGAGCCATGGGAATAAATGTCAGATTCAGTTTGAGGTACAACTCTATTAATGATCTGGAAGAAGATGTACATTAATGAAATTTCCAGATGATACTAAATAGGGAATTGTCAGCACACCAGTGAAAACAGAGAGCTGATATTATGTACAAAGGCTAATAACAGTAAGAAATAAAGGTTAAGCATACAGAAAAGATCTTACTGCATGAAGTTCTACATTAAAAAACTCCATATTCTACATCAAGAATAAAGATTCAAAAAATAAATACATGCTAATTGGATTGAACATATACCAGAGGTGCAAGAAAGCAGTAAAACAATAAAATCTGGAGATAACAAGGTGTTATATATACAGAAAATGAAGAGGAATTTGGAAAACCAATTGCAAACCAAATACGCTAAAAATACTTTGTGACATTTTGAGGATAGAAAATATAAACCATTTTTAAAGCCCCTCAAAACAGGTAGTGAAACTGAAGTCAAGACTGAAAGAGTTTACTGAATCAAGCATCTTTGCCAACCAGTTTCTGCTCCATATTTTCTGTTTTTGTACTTCAGACTGTAGGATGATCCATGCCTTCTCTCTACTCCTTTGAAGGTAGGGCTTCTTTTTGTATCCCTATCAGCTGAGATAATGCAAGAACAGAGCTACTTTTCTAAGTCAGCGAAAGGCTCTTTGTTTCAAAGCATCTCTGGAGGTTGGAATTCCAGCCTGAGTGGGCATTCTACTTATTGCTCTAAAGGGCAAGTCACCTCCCCACAACCTACCCCCAGCATGGATGCTGTCATTAACCACCAAAACTAGCAACATCTTCCCCCCACCCTCTGATACCCTAATTTTGTTATTTAAGATTTTCCTCGGATTAGACAATGAAAGGAGGCTTCAAGCCTTGCTCCTCAGGCACCATGTGTGCGTTCTCACAGATGATTCACAGTGCTTGGTAAGTCATGTATTACTCACCTAAAGATGAAAACTCACAATTTGATATTAAGCAACCATCTGGATCTTTTGCGCTCTCTCTCATTCCCACCTCCACCAAATAAAGGGGGTAATTTCCATTACCACTACCATTCTGATTCATAGCTTGGTTGTAAGATGAATGGTAGAACACACTTTTTTTTTAAGATTTTATTTATTTATTTATATTTATTTGACACAGAGAGAGAGCGATTACCAGTAGGCAAAGAGGCAGGCAGAGAGAGGAGGAAGCAGGCTCCCTGCCGAGCAGGGAGCCCGATGTGGGGCTCGATTCCAGGACCCTGAGATCATGACCCGAGCTGAAGGCAGAGGCTTTAACCCACTGAGCCACCCAGGCGCCCCCACTTTTTTTTTAAAGCAGAACTAGCTTTTACTTAGCAACTACAATATGCCAAGCCCTTTGCACATATTAGCTCTTTAATGCTCCATAACAATATTATGACATAAAAATAACTGACTCCATTTTTAGAGAACATTTATTTTTAACAAAACCCAGGAAAAAAATTGTGGTTTTCCCTTGAATGTGATAATTTTTCATGTATTGGCTGAGGGGTAATCAATTAAAATCTTAATTGTGGGAAGATGCCACATTCACTGGGCTCCCAGATAAAGCCTTTCAACATTTGAGCTTGTCAGACTATGGGAATGGTAACAAAAAAAGAAGCTGAGAACATTGACCTTATAAAATGTTCTGAAAATGACTATTATATTTATACTTTGTGGAGTGTAACATTTAGAAAAATACTCAAACAGTAGGTAGGTGGCCTCTCCTTTCAGGAGAAGATAATTTTAAATATTGGGGAAAAAATAGAACATCTTCTTTGTTAATATTTAAAGCGCTTCTGAGTTATGTTTAATCTTACTGCTAGGGTATCTCTTATCCATATTTTAAAAAGGATGAATGATGCCATGAAAAGTACCTTCCCTAATCTAGATGACTTGCAACCTGAATTATAGACATGGTCTGACACAAATTAGGTAAGTGAATATAATATTGACCTTTTTTTATTCAGCAAATATTTATTGAGCACTAGCTAAAAGTAATCTCTTTCACCTTTGATATTAAAAGTGTACTTTGATTATCTATCTTGCATTTACAATATTTATATCTTTGTCCTTCTTACTTTATTTTACTCATTTATTGAACAAGTAGTTACTGAGTGACTACATTTTGCCAGGATGTGTGTTGGATGGGTACTGTCCTTGCCTTCAAGAATTTGGAGACAGACAAGAGAATGGACAATTATAATCAGTATAGCTGGACAACATATGTGAGGAAATTATCCAAAAGGACAACATACATGTGAGGAAACTACCCAAGATCAAGGAAAGAACTACTCAAAAAATTAGACAGAATAGGACTTGGCTTCTCACTCAGGGCTGGGAATTGTGACTGTTGCTATAGGTCAAAAACAAGATAATCTCAAAATACACAGGTTATTGAGTAAAGTACTATTTTCTGCTCCCCGCCCCCCAATTTAGATGCAAGACCTAAAAGAATCTATATCCAAGTAACTTAACTGTATCCAAGTAAAAAGTTTAAGAATATTTATAAGGATATAAAATATTCAGGGGCATCTGGGTGGCTCGATCAGTTGAGTGGCTGCCTTTAGTTCAGGTCATGATTCCAGGGTCCTGGGATTGAGCCCTACATCGGGTTCTGCGCTCAGTGGGAAGTGTGCTTCTTTCTCTCTCTCTCTCTGCTCCTCCCTGCACTCATGCTCATGTGCTCTCTCTCTAATAAACAAAATATTTTTTAAAAAGAATATAAAATATCCAGCACCCTTCAGGTAAAATGACTATGTGTATAAACCACTCAAAAATCATCAGACATGCAAAGCAGTGAGAATATACTGGGTGCCTGGGTGGCTCAGTTGGTTAAACTTCTGTCTTCGACTCAGGTCATGATTCCAGGGTCCTGGGATCAAGTCCTGCATTGGGATCCCTGCTCAGGGGGGAGCCTGTTTCTCCCTCTCCCTCTGCCCTTTGCCTTGCTCCTGCTCTCTCTCTCTCTCTCAAATAAATAAAATCTTTTTTTAAAAGATTTTATTTATTTATATGACAGAGAGAGAGAGAGAGAGAGAGATTACAATTAGGTAGAGAGGCAGGCAGAGAGAGAGGAGGAAGAAGTCTCTCCGCTGAGCGGGGAACCCTATGCGGGCCTTGATCCCAGGACCTTGATCCCAGGAGATCATGACCTGAGTCGAAGGCAGAGGCTTTAACCCGCTGAGCCACCCAGGCACCCTCAAATAAATAAAATCTTAAAAAAAAAAAGATGTGAGAAAATACCACCCATAATAAGAAGAAAAGTCAATCAAAACAGATCCAACATTGACCCAGATATTAGAATTAACATATCAGGATACTAAAATAGTTATTGCTGCATTTAACATGTTCAAGATTTTAGTGGAGACATTGAAAATATATAAATGATTCAAAATCAACTTTTAGATGTGAAAATAATCTATAAGATTAAAACGTGTACTGGATAGAATTAACCACAGATTAGAGATTGCAGAAGAAAGGATTAGTGAATTGGAAGGTATAGCAATAGAAACTATCCAAATGAAACAAAGAAGGAATGCCTTTTTTTTTTATGAAGAAGAATATCTATGAGCTATCAGACAACTTCAAGAGGCCTAACATATATGTAATTATAGAAGGGGAAACTAAAAATATATTTGAGGAAATATTAGTTGAAACTTTAAACACACTGATCCAAGAAGCTCAAGAAATACCAAGCAAACCCTGCCAGGAAATACACACACACCCATACACGCGCATGCACAAATGAAGAAAACTACACCAAAGCACATCATAATTCAGGTGCTCAAAAAAAGTGATAAAGAGGAAATCGTAAAAGCAGTCATATAAAAAATACCTATAGCAGAGAGTAAAAAGAAAACAATGACTGTAGATTTCTCTTTACAAGCAACACAAATGAGAATAAAATAGAACAAGAACCCTAGATTACAAAAAGAAAATAAAAACTGGCTACAGTGAAAATATCTCTCAAAAATAAAGGTAAAACATTCTTTCAGTCATACTACAGGTGAAATAAATCATCATCAGAAAACGCTCACTCAAAGAAATGTTAAAAGAAGTCTTTCCGGCATAAGGAAAATGACACTAGAGGGCAATATGGACTGACGTACAGGAATTAAGAAGTAAATTTTTTTTTTGTTCCAGATGTCACTGTCTATGAAGAAAATCCAATTAATTTTCCAATAGATCCAATGGAATCTAAAAGGAAAGCTATGAAAAAATAATTGAGTTCAGCAAGGTCACATGATAAAAGATCAATGTTTAAAAATACATTACTATTTATATGTTAGCAACACTGAGGATTTTAAATTTAAAGACAGTATTATTTATAATATCAAAATATGAAATACTTGGCCATAAATCTATCCAAAGATATGGAAGACCAGAACACTGAAAACTACAAAACATTTATGAAATAAATTTAATGGAAAGTCATATCATATTCATGGATAGGAAGAATCAATATTTTTAAGATTTCAGTTCTCCCCTGTCTGATCTATAAATTTAAAATAATTCTAAAAATAATCCCAGAAGACTATTTAGATAATGCTGCTATAAACATCAAGGTCCATGTATCCCTTTAATTAGTAGTTTTTATTCTTTGGGCAAATACCTAGTAGTGCAGTCGCTGCATCATTGGGTAGTTCCAAACAGCCCAAGTGTCCATTGACTGATGAATGGATAAAGAAGGTGTGATATGTAAATTTGCATTCCAAATTTAAATGGAATATTACTCAACCATAGAAAAGAATGAAATGTTACTTTTTGCAATGACATAAATAGAGCTAGACAGTATTATGCTAAGTGAAAGACATCAATCAGAGGAAGACAAATACCATATGATTTCACTCATTGTATAATTAAAGAAACAAAGCAAATGAGCAAAGGGGAAAAAAAAGGGAGAGAGAGAGGCAAACCAAGAAACAGACTCTTAACTACAGAGAACAAACTAATGTTTACCAGATGGGAGGTAGGTGGGGGTATAGGTGAAATACATGATGGGAATTAAGGAGTGCACTTGTTGTGGTGAGAACCAGGTGTTGTGAAAGTGTTGAATCACTATATTACACACCCAAAACTAATATTATGCTACATGTTAACTAAGAGGAATTTAAATAAAAACTTAAAAAAAAATCCCAGGGGCACCTGGGTGGTCTCTGCATTGGCTCAGCTCATGATCCCAGGGTCCTGGGATCCAGTACCGCATCAAGCTCCTTGCTCGGCGGGGAGCCTGCTTCTCCCTCTCCCCACCCCCCCCAACCCCCGCTTATGCTTTCTCTCTCTCTCTCACTTTCTCTTTCTCAAATAAATACATAAAATCTTAAAAAAAAAAAACTTAAAAAAAATCCCAGCAGGCATTTTTGCAGAAATAGTAAAGCTGTTCTAAACTGTATATGGAAACGCAACTGACCTAGAATAACAAGAAAACTTTGGATAAAAAGAAAAAAGTTGAAAGGTTAACATTTCCTGAGCTAAAGACTTATTATAAAGCTACGCTAATCAAGACAGTTAAGTACTGGCATTAAGGTAGAAAAATAAGTCAACAGAACAAAACAGAGAGTCCACACACACACACGTACATACACATAATTCAGTGAAGAATTAGCTTATCAATAAATGGTTCTGGAATACATTGGATATCCCTCACAAAAAATTTTTTAACATTTATCCATATCTTGTACCTATATAAAAATTAACTTCAAATGGATAATTCTACATGTAAAACCCCAAATTTAAAAACTAATAGAAAAAGCATATGAGAAAATCTTTGTGGCATAGGTTGTGATAATTTCACATTTAATACACCAAAATCATAATTCATAAATGAATATAATGGTACATTTTACTTGTTAAAAATTAAATGATTCTGCTATTCCGGGTACTGCTAAGATAGTTAAAAACCAAGCCAAATACTGGGAGGAAATCTTAGCGAATCACATGCCTGACTAAGGGTTTATATACAGAATATATAAAGCAATCACAAGGGTAAATAATAAAAAGTCAAGTAACTCAGTAAAAGAAAGCAAAAGATCTGAAGAAATATTTTACTAAAGGTGATATATAAATAGCAAATAAGCAAATAAAAAGATATTCATCATCATTAGCTGTTAGGAAAGTGCAAATCAAACCCACAGTGAGGTACCACTGCACAGCTATTAGAGCCTAGGCTCCCCGGTACTAAGAACACACATGGTACAGCTGCTTTGGAAGACAATTCAGTAGTTTCTGAAAAAGTTAAACATGTGCCTACCATATGACCCAGTCATGCCTCTCTTAGGTATTTATTCAAGAGAAATAAAAACAAATGTTCATTCGGGGCTCACATAAAATATTCCCAGCAGTTTTATTTATTTATAATATCCCCAAACTAGAAACAACCAAATTGTTCACCAATAGCTGAATGCATAAACAAATTATGGTAGTCTATACGGTGAACTACTACTCAGAACTAAATGAATAAGCTATTGATGCACACAAAATATGGATGAAACTCAAAACAATTATGCTCAGTGAAAGAAGCTAGAATTACATAAAAATTACATAAAATACATAGAGATGTATTTTATGAATTCATATGCATAACATTCTCAAAAATGAAAACTAATCTCTAGGCACAGAGTAGGTCAGTGTTTTCCTGGATGAGGGTGAGAAGGAGAGCCGATGGAAGGAATTACAAAAGGGAACAAAGGGAATTTGGTGAGGGATGGATCTGTTCGTGATCTTGATTGTGGTTTCATGGTGCATACATATATCAAAATTGATCATGTTGTCTACCGGATATGTGTATAGTTGTATGCGAATTATACATCAATAAAGCTGCTTAAAAAGTTACACATGTAACCAAAGACCTTATGTCCCTCCCTGCCTCCACATAAGTAATCACTATCTAAGTTGACACGCGTGTACTCATTTCGTTTTTCTCACTTCGTCTACATTTTTGTGTACCCATTCAATATAGACTTCTATTTTGTGTTTTAAGTGTACATAATGGTTAATATAATTGTATATTACATTTTATTGCTTAATCTCTCTAGAGTATTGTGAAGGATATATGAGCTTTGCTTCTGAAGCTATATGCCTTCTGGGAAGAAGCCAGTCTAATCCCAAGAGGAGAATAAAGCAATGGAAAGACAACTTTTTCTAAAATGGAAAAGTAACACTCTAAAAGAAAGCAAGCAAGCAAAGATGTGATGAAGAACTTGGAAGAGAGGAGGTAAAAAGAGGAGGCCTAATAAAGTATTTCACAATGAAACACCAAAAAATTTCTAGAACCATAAAATAGGAATTAAGTGGATTTAAGATAAGACCATTAAAAAGCTCTTTAGGAGACTGGAGGAAATGAAAGTAGGATAAAACAGAAATGTCATGAAAAATGCCTTACAAACAAATTGCTGGTTAAGCCAAGATGATATTGAAGCATGCATGGAGAGGAAGAAGTCACAGCCAGGAGAGGGGATGAGGAATGAACCAGGAAGCCCCAACTGGAAGGTTCAGAAGACCTGCAGAAAGAGTCTTCTGGGTACCAGTGAAGGGCAGATTGTGAGGACAGCTCGGGAGAACCAACATTTACTGAAAGACTTGTCAGTTAGAATCAGGTTCATCTGTAAGCATCAGAATACCCAAAATAGCAGCGGCCAAACAAGATGGAGGTGAGCTTCTCCATCTTCGGAAGTAGGCGGTACAGGGCTGGAAGGCCAGCTCCACAAAGTTGTTCCTGGTGCCAGGGTGTCTTCTGCTCACTATGCTGCCAACCCCAGGGGGGAGTCCTCCATCAGGGTCCAGGGATGTCTGCTGGAACACCTTGTGAGGTGTACAGGGTCGAAGAAGGAACAAAGGGGGAAGGAACAAAGGGTGCACGCCTGCTGTTTCCTCCGGTTTCCTGGCAGGTGCTGTCCAGAACTTCTCCTTTCATTTCATTTCATTTCATTGGCAGGGATTTTGTGTTTCAGACATACCCAGCTTCAAGGAAGGTTGGAGGAGGCAGTCTGGGTTTATTATGGTGGCTACGAAGCAGCACAAAATTAAGGTTCTGCCAGTAAGCAAGATGAGAACAGGGATGTTGGGTACACAATTAACTGTCTTTGCCACAAACCCCTTTAGATTATATATTTATATTTATACACACATAAATATATATAATACATTATTTATATATTATATGTATATGCACATTATGTATTATATAATGTATATTATATGTATACATACATATATTTTATACATATAGATATATACATACTATATATGTATATATTACGTATGTGTATATATAATATATATATTACACATATATATTTAATACTCACATAAGCCCTATAAGAGAAATATTATTATTTCCACTTTAGAGGTAAATAAAATGAGGTATCAAGAGTCAAGTATATTATAGAAAGTCACCATAGGATTAAAATCTAGATCTGTCTGGCTCCATAGCATATATTCCTCTCACTATTAAAAAATGGGTGGTGCATAAACAATGGATCTTGGATCACTGAAAAAATAAAGTTAAAAAATAAACAACCAAATAAACAAACAAACATAGATCTTCAAAATAAAACAGAAAAAGTGTATGTGGATAAAATATGTATGTAAAATATACATATACATATATATATGTGTATATATATATATACATATATATATATAACATTTTATACAAAAAAAAAAAGGGAAATTTAAGAGTCATGATCCCAGGGTAAAGATTCTTGAGAACAATGTAAGTGTGAATGCAAAAAGAAGGCAGGAGGCCCAAGCAGAATGATTAAAATTTCATGAAAAACAGGACAGTGTATTGATAACCTTGTTGTTTTTTAATAAGAAATTAATAAACGATGTCTATGGAACTTTTTTTTTTGGCTTTTGTTGGTGAAAACTGGGTCTTGGACATATATTTTGTATAGCTTCATGATCACCGTACTTATATGCCAAATCCCCACTTTCTGAAAACCAATTTTTTCCCCCTCAATCATTTATTGGCAAACCTGATCTAAATGGATAGGGGGTCTTTAAATTTATAATTTGGCTTCTTTGGTGTGACTCTTCATGAGTTTTGCTGCAGCAATGTCAATGAGCTTGACCGCAGGGACTCCCGTGCGTCCCCCAGATGCTACATCATAAGTGATACACATACAATATTATCTTTACAAGTCTGAAACCTTGTGTTTAAGAAATAGATCTGGCTCCAAGGGTTCAGATAAGGTAACACAAACTATACAAAAATCTTCCTAATACTGAAAAAACCAACGAAGGTAATATCCGTGGGAGTCACGGGGGATGACGTAAGAAATCTCTATCGGTGTGTAATCCATCATTATAACCCAGGACCAGATGCACTCCTTTGCCTTTAGCTCAGTAAGTCAGTACCTGAGGTGTGTTTTTTTCCATAAAGAGAATGTGTCTGTAAATTTACCTTGAATATAAATTTCTTAGACATTATTATTATTAGACAAATATTGTGATTTACGTGAACATTCTAATTAGCTTGGCTTAATTTGATTATAGAAAAATCCTCCTCAGAGACAACACTTCATGTGTGGTTAATCCCTGAAGACTCCTGACTGGAACACAAATCACCCGCAGAGGCAAATATGAGGTCATTAAGTAGATAAAGATATAAAAATGCTGTGTCTTGTTCTAAAATAATATGTCTAAGCACCTTGCACTCAGGTGATATGCACCATAAAAACACATAAACACCTTGTTCTTGGAGAGGAATTATCATTAGCCTCAGTATAGAGGCAACCAGCGTGAGAGGGTTTTGAAGAATTTAAAACTTTGCTGCCGAGCCTGCGCGTTAATTCACAGTTTCTAGGTCTCCACTATCTGCTCACCATGTGTCTTTGTACAAATTGTATGATTTTTCTTCAGTTCCTGCAGTGGTTATCATTACACAGTCTTTCATTGAGCTCTTACAAAAGACACGCAATGAAGAAAGAACAGGAAGATGTGCTAATGTGAATTGTTCTTTTAATGACACCCTTAAACGTGCGATATGAATGACATAAAACACTATTTCCTAAGTGAGCAGCAAACTTCGAAATACAACCAGGCACATATATGTCATCATCTGAGGAGCCAGAGGCCTGTGAAGATACGAGGATTATAAACAAAAGAAGAAAATCTTATTTCCACATTGCTTTTCACCAATAGAAGACACTTCCGTTCACAGTACGTGTTGCCATTTTACCATGTTCAGGATGGGGAGGAAAGCAGAAAATGGCAAAATAGAAACCAAACAAGACCTCGGGGGCTTCAACAGTGAGGCTAACCATAACTAAGGGGCTCCGTTAGCTCACCTAAAAGGAAATTCGAAAGAACACAGAAGACCACTACCATGTCGTTAAAAAGCTCTCTGTCCATTCCTTTTCTTTTCCTGACCCCCATAAACTCCAAGAGCAAAAAAAAAGAAAGCTAGGGCCAAACCCAGGGAAGGAAGGAGAGCAGACACGTGCCTCTACCACCCCCACCCCCAGACTCCCACCCCGGGTGCTTTCAGCAGCTGCTTGAGACCCGGCAGAAGCAGCCTGTAGGGTTAGAATCTCTGTGTAGTTCATTACCACCTACTACAGGCAAGTAGCTAGGAGTAATACAAAAGGGAAGAAGATAGCCATGGCCTCGTGGAGCTTGTCATCTATTTTTCGGAACCAAAAGTACAAGCACAAAACAAATTCTACAGTAAGTACACGAGTGCCAACAGTGTCTTAGAGCCGATACGCGTTATAGGGGTTTAGAGAAAGAGAATATGTAGGTCGCTTCCAGAAGCTGACTTCTTTTATCACTGCCTCCAGTATTTGGGGGACCCTAAAGAGGAAGGTAGGAAGGAGGTGCAGTGGGAAAGGACAGGTGAGCCAAACCAAAGTCTTGGCATCTGGAGCTGGGAGGACATACACCTGCCGAGGTGCCAACACCTGGTGAGGGAGCGCGCGAGAGCGCCCCCTTGAGTCCAGGGAGAGATGTGGCTGCCTGAGACCTTGTGAGCTCTCAGCAGAGAGAAGGAAGACAGACAGATGGTGTTAGGAGACCGGGCTCTCCCCCAGCCAGGAGTTTTCTTGTGGGTTTTCTTGTCTGGGCTAGACTCAAAGAATCTCTAGGACAACTTTGTGGAAGGTAGATTCACAGTTATAGGTAACGGCAGAGGTGCTAAATTATTTAACTACATTTTCTTCAGTTCTGCAAGCAAGAGCACCATAAACCTGTAGAAAGACGGATTCACGGAAACAGCCGCGTGCAGATCACGTAATGTAAAACAGTAATTATGTTGGCAATTACTCATTTTAAAGTCTAAGCAAGCTGGCTTTAATAAACCACAAACCACATATCACCAATACGCTCCTTTTTATTACAATAAAATAGCACTTTCAAGCTTGTAATTGCTTTATAGTCCTAGAAATAGAATGTTGATGAGATTATTTCCACAGGGTTCAAATATTTATGAAAATCCTAATAATTTTAAAAGTCAAAACACAAACATTACAAAAAAAAAACCCACAAAAACCACCTCGTAAAATAAAAGAGTCTCTGTTGCTTTTTATGTTGTCTTTAAACCAAAAGGAAGCATTGGTCTCACATTTTCTGGCTTCTTGAGGTAGGAACTACTTAGTTGCCATTTTAAAGTAGACTTTGAAGAGAAATTTGTGTGGGACACATCGAGGCTATCTCTAAAGGAACAAGCTTCTTTGCAGAGGTACACCCTTACTACAGCTTTATAAAGCTTCATCACTGAAGGAAAGATGTAACTGGGAAGAGAGAAGGGGATACAAAGGAAAAGGAAGAACATGGTGATGAATTAAGGGGAAAACAGTAGCCACAATGGCTGATGTAGGCATTTACCAAATGTCTTAGTCTGTTTGAGCCACTGTAACAAACTACTATGACAGGGAAGCTTATAAAGCACAGAAATTGAGTTCTCACAGTTCTGGAGACTGGAAGTTCAAGATCAGATGTCAGCATGGGCAGGTCTGGGGGAGGGGGCTTCTTCTGGGTTGCAGACTACTGACTTCTCATGGTATCCTCACGTGGCAGGGAGTAGAGAGGAAGCTAGCTCTCCTGACCCTTATAAGGGCACTGATCCCACTCACAAGGGCCCCACCCTCACAGCCTCATCTTACCCTAATGATCTCCCAAAGGCCCCACCTCCCAATAGCAGCACATTAGGGAGGGTAGGACTTCAACATGGGGATTTTAGAGGGTACACAAATGTCCAGTCCCTAACACCAAGATGAGCATTCATTCATTCCTCTATTCATTCACTCATTCTCTTATTTAGTAGATTTTAATTAGGGCCTCCTCTTCTGTGCCCAGCATTATTTTTTAAAGTTACATCAGTAGTTATTCGGTTCTGTTCCAAATTAAATCTTACACTGACTATATAAAACAGATTAAAGAGGTGTTTTAGGAAGCTAGGTAAATGTCATAATTTCAAATTTATGAACTTTATTTTATATAGTCAATCACCAAAAAATATGGCTGTTTTCATAAACCCCCAAATTTGAGATCAGTAGTTACAGATGTCAATATCCATTTTTTTTTCCAACTCTATTTTTTTGTCATTGTTGGTTTCATGATACAGAAAGAAGTTTTGATTCACACTGAAAAGGAGTCATGGTTGGTAACAGTTCCTTAACAGCATGACAGCATGTCTTGTAATCTCAGGGTGCTCTTCAATTAAATAGAGGCGGAAGGAAAGCTTTGATCTGAGGTCTGCACAAAAATGATTTAACCTGGCATTTATTTATAGATCCAATAAGTTACTGCTAGAGATACAGTGGTGAGAAACTATCTCTGTCACCCTGCGCAATTTAAATCTGGCAGGGAGGATAGACATTAAATGAAATTAATTACACAAATTATTATTTAACAATCATTGTAATAGGTGCTATGTGAGTGTAGCTGGGATGCGGACTCAGGAAATCTCACAATCGGCTGATTGCTTGGGTGTGCATTAGAGGCTTGGAACAGGAAGGTGCTAAGGACTATGGAGAAGAGTCTGAGACAGGGGACCCTGAGGGAGCAGGTTTGTTACTATCATTTTATTTTGTAAGGCAGGAGAAGTCATATATGCAATCTCCAGTGGGTTAAAATTTGGAATATTACACTGCAGAGTGTATTTTATTATATTTTTAACATACAGCTAAATGATGCATTGAAAAATGAAAATCTCCCCTACATATGTGGGACCTCTAAAGCACTTCTGTGGGATCTCCAAGCCGCCCTCCCATCAGAGAAGTTCTTGGAGACACATGCCAGGGTTCAGTCCAAGTTCACCAAGTCTAGCTTGACACCAGGCAAGTTCTGCCTCATTTTCGAATGTTGATTTCCCCACCTGTGAACTGGAGTTGTGAGGAATAAATAAAATTAAACATGAAAGGCACCTGGCACAGTACTTAGTCACTAACAGCCATGCAGTGCAGGTTATATTTCCATTTCCTTATCTCTTTCTTTTTTATTCCTCTGCAATGAGGATACACACTCGTGAGGGCTAGTATGTGGATTAAGTGCCATTCTCTATGTGAAAGCATATAGTATGTGTATACTTCCAAAAAGTATTAGGAAGAAAAAAAATGGGGGAGGGAGGGGACGCCTGGGTGGCTTAGTCTGTCAAGCATCTGCCTTCAGCTCAGGTTATGATCTCAGGGTCCTGGGATGGAGCACGGGGTTGGGCTCCCTGCTCAGCGGGGAGTCTGCTTCACCCTCTCCCACCCTGATCATGCTCTCTCTCTCTCTCTCTCTCTCTCTCTCTCTCTCTCAAAGTAAAATAAAATATTTTAAAAAAGAAAAAAACTGGAAAATGCATAGCAGTGTGGTACCTCACACTTACTTGGGACCAGATGCTTTTATTCTTCCCAGATCCTGCTCCCTCTGAGTGCATGATCTATCAGCTAGAGAAGGCCTGTGTGCTCTCCATTCGCCTACCTAAGCACTAGCCCCTGGTATGCACTGTCAGAGATGCGTTCATACAGGTGGACAGCAGAATCATACGATCTGCCCTACCCCATGCGTCCCTACCCCATGAAAGTGTACTTCCTCCTTGACTGAACATTTTTGGATAAAAGGGTTCAAAAATTGATCCACGTACACCGCTCACAAATTACTCCTGGCTGTTTATTAGCATCCCAGACACAAAGGCTAGAGGTTCTTGTTCTGCCCAGCTTTCACACGATTTCCCATCAGAGCTTCACACTTCAGACTTTGGATCTGTTCCTGGCTCATCTAGATAGAGGAAAGTGATACCAGGCATCCTCCGTTACAGTCTGATGTAGTTCACTACCTCTGTGGCTGACCTTTGCTCCTTTACTTGGCCCATTTACCTAACACTGATGGAGGGGTCAAGAGCATTTGCTATCTTTATCTGTGCATGTCTTTTCCTTTTCACTTTACTTTTACTGCATGCTGTCTTCTCTAAGTCCAAAAACTAACTTGCGTCTTTTCTGGACCAAAACCAGAAATAAAATGGCATAGAGATGGGCATATATTTAGAAAGATGGATGGCTAGTCAGACAGATGATAGGTAGATTAGGGGTAGGTAGGTAGGTAAAGGAAGGAAGGTGATAGAGTTGTGGGCAAAATTCTAAAGATGTCCCTTCCCCCAAAATTTTCCTACCCTAGTTATTCAATCAAGCACTAATCTAGATGCTGCCTTGAAGGGATCTTGCATATGTAATTAAAGCCCCAGATGGGCTTGATCTAATCACAGGTGCTCTTCAAAGCAGAGAGCTTTCTTCAACTGATTGCAGTTTAGAAGTCAGAGATTCCAAGTTTGAAGATGGAGCCAGCCATGTAAACATAAATACTGGTGACCATGGGAGTAGACAGTAATTGTTGGATGACAACCAGCAAGGAAATGGGAGTTCATTCCTAAAACCACTAGGAACAGAATTCTGTTAACCATCTGAATGAGTCTGGAAGTAGATTCATTCTCAGAGCCTCTACATAGCCTGGCTAACATGCTGATTTTGGTCTTGTGAGACCCTGAGAACACACCTAAGTCAACCAGACTTTGGAACTACAGAGTTATTAGCAAAGTTTGTGATGATTTGTTATGTAGAAACATAAAACTAACACAGGCAGATAAGTAGTTAGGTAGACTAAATAGATAGGTGGTGGATAGATAGATAGATAGACAGACATACAGACATCACGGCTGGCATTTTGCATTAATTAAAATATTAGTTGAAATTAGTTACTTAATGACATGAAATAGGGGACTGTTTGGTGGTGAGTCTAGATCAATTATGTATACCCTCTTGGTTATTGCTAGAGACAGAAATTACATTGTACTTGGGAGGCCAGTAGGCTATTTTAGTTATCTGTTCAGATTCACTTCTACTTAAAAAAAAAAAAAGCAAAAAACTTCTCTAATCATATCAGCCTCTCAAATGGAGTGCTTATGGGATATTTGAACACTTCATAAAATAATAATGGTAGCTAATTCAAGAAATAAAGGCAATTAAAATTTCTAGAAAAGCCAAAAAGCAATATGAGAAAAGTAATGAAACCATGATACACTGCTAGGATCTGTTTTAAATCACATTAAATAATCCCAATAACGTAAATATTCCTTATTGATTTTGATCCTTTAGAATTAGCTCAGAGACAAATCACAAAAGATTTAATTATGATTGCAGAACAGAACATAGATGTTATCAACCTGAATAATGTCAAAGCACAAAAGAAAAAGTCTCAGAGATGGAAGGGGAGGAAACAGTAAGAAGGGCCCATCTTAGAAAGGAAGGGAGCAGGAAACACTCTCTGTAACTGATGGCACAAGAAATTAAGTACATCATGTTTCCCAAAACTCAATACAAACAATAAGGGAACTAAAAATCTTGATACAACTATGTTTCAAAAATGTGGAGGAAACATAGGAAGTGGTATAAGTGAAGACAATCATTAGCTATCATCATGAGAGAGAGATAATGTTTCAATTAGATGGATTTCTACTTTAACTAGATAAGGATAGAGCAATAACTGCTAGAAGAAACAGGTGGTTAATAAGAATCGCCTCTGGGAAGTGCTCCATGGAATGGAAGGGAGTCGGGAAGGAAACTGGTATGTAATTGGTTTAAATGGGAAATATTTCAAGAATTTTAAAAAGATAGGATAATGACATAATAAACATCCAAGTATACTCAACTTTGTCAAATTTAGTATTTTCCCATATACGCTCCAGATTTTTTCTAATTTGAAAAAGGTTGAAAAACCAAAAGTAAAATACCATTGAAAAACCTAAGGTAACTCTCTAATCTGTCTCCCCAGAGTTAAGGACTGGTTTGAGTTCAGTGTTTCATTCCCTTGAATGTTCTGTTTTGCCCTTCGTATGTATAAATCCATTGCACGTAAAGTATTATTGTGCATGTTTTTAAAACTTTAAATGACCAGTTTGTTAATTTTTCCTTCAACATTCTTTCTTTGAAACTTGCTGTGTTGACATATGTAACTCTACTCCATTCAGAATGTCTGTATTTGCTACTAGTATATCTAGCAAAATGCTATTTGTATGTAACGACTACTCCCACAATTTATTAAGTAATCCTTCCAATTAATGGACAGTTCGACTATTTCCAGGTCTTCTCTATTATAAACAATCATGAGTATTCTTGACACCTACTTGTGTATTGATACAGAGGTTCAGATGTTGTTCTAGGCTAGCAGTGAGTTGCTAGAGTCAGGAATGCACACCTTTAATGTTATTCATGCATCTAAGGCAGTGATGCCAATTAAAATTCCCACCAGCAATGCATGAGTGTTCCTGTGTCCTCACAATCTCTGACTCTTGGCATTCTCAAACATTTCAATTCTGCATACTTGATGAGGTAAAATGGCATTCCTTTCACTGTTCTGCCTTGACCTGATCATCATGGAAGAGAACGTATCTTTTCATATGTTTGCTGGACACTTGGATTTCCTCCTCTATGATTATCCTACTCCCACCTTTTCCCAAATTTTCAATTCTGTTATTTTTTTTTCCTTGGTAATGTGTGGAAGTTATCTATATACTCGGACTACTAATCCTCTGTTGTAATATACGTTACAAATACCTTTTTTAATTTTGTATTTATTTATTTATTATTTGAGAGAGAGAGAGTGAGAGAGAGCATGAGAGGGGAGAAAGTCAGAGGGAGAAGCAGACTCCCCGTGGAGCTGGGAGCCCGATGCAGGACTCCATCCCAGGACTTCGGGATCATGACCTGAGCTGAAGGCAGTCCCTTAACCAACTGAGCCACCCAGGCGCCCACAAATATCTTGTTTTAGATTGTCTTTCCAGTTGGTACACATTTTTATAGAGATGTTATATATTTAAAGATAGCCTAATTTTTCTATATTTTTCTTTGAACTTTGTGGAGTTTTGTACCTTAAATCTCTTCCTACCCAAAATATTCTCTGATACTTTTAAAAATGTTAATGTTTTTCATTTTCACAGTTAATTTTTTAATCCACGTGGGAGCTATTTAGGACTCAGTGTAAGGTAAGGGTCTAATTTTTTCTTCATTGATAACCAATTATCCTGACATAATTTATTGGCTAGCTCATTTTTTTACACTGGTTTATATGATAGCCTGTCTACCAAAGTTCCATACATGGAAAGGAGGTTACGAGGCTTTTTGTCCTGTTCCAGTAATCACTATATTTCATCACCAGGTCTTCTGGAATATTTATTTTAACCTTAATACAGATGAACTTCAAAACAATAAATGCTAATAAAAATAGAAAATCTAATCATGTTTACTCTAAAGGCAGAGTGTAAATTGGGCAGCCACTATGAAAAACAGTATGGAGATTCCTCAAAAAATTAAAAATAGAACTAACACACAATCCAGCAATTCCACTTCTAGCTATTTATCAAAAAAAAAAACAAAAGCACTAATTTGAAAAGATATGTACAGTCTATCTTCATCTCAGCATTATTTAGAGCGACCTAAGCTTTCATCAATTGACGAATGGATAAAGAACATGTGGTATATATGGAATGTAATATTACTCAGCCATAAAAAGGAATGAAATCTTGCCAGTTGTGACAATATGGATGGAACTCGAGGGTATTATGCTAAGTGAAATAAGTCAGACAAAGACAAATGCTATATAATTTCACTTATATGTGGAATCTGGAAGACAAAACAGAATGAAACAGAGACATAATAGATACAGAGAACAAACTGATAGGTGCCAGTGGGAAGGGGGTGGGTGGAAAAAATAATTAAAGGGGAATATAATCTTCCAGTTTTAAAATAAATAAGATACAAGGATATAATAATGTATAGTGGAGGGAATATAATATAATTATAAATAATGTTGATTATATTATGAATAATTATACATTATAATAATATTGTAACAATGTTGCATGTTGACAAATCATTACTGGACTTATTGTGGTGACCATTTTGTAACGTATATATGTATCAAACCACTATGTTGTATACCTGAAACTAATTCAATATTATATGCAAATCATTCATCAATAAAAAAAGGTTTAATTAAAGAAAAAATAAAGGTAAGGAATTTTCATTTTTCTTTTGAGGCACTATTAAAAGAAAAAAAGTGCTTTCTATAAAATCATGGCTGGCTACTTCTACCAAAGCACCACTCAAAGCAAATTACTTTTACAAAGAGTCACAAAACTGTTGAACGCACATGCCTTGGAAAATATATTTTATTTGAAACATTGGGTAAATTACTCAGTAGCATTATCTCCTCCCTTGGCATAAAATAAAATTCATATATGGGAGGTGTTCAGGATCTATTCTTGGAGAGGAGTTATAAATGGACTCTAATGCATCTTTTGGAGCCATTAAGCCTCGCCAGGTAAATAATGTGTATTTTAAACATCCCTGAATCTATATTTACAGTCATATGATAAATGGTAATGGCTCTAAAGAGAAACGTTAAGATCTAATGGACATTTAAAACAGCCCCTCAATATGTATTTATGCAAGGGATCCAAAGAGACTCAAAAGCAGTTTAGTCCTATTTGATCAATGGCGATCAATGGCTTTGAAAGATGTAGAATATTTAGAGTCCATATTTAAAACTCTTATAACAAGTAAGCCTACAAGCTTATGGTTATAAATGCTCTTTGTAGCTTGGGACAGATGTGGAATTTTGAAAATATCCCATTAACATCACACCAAAAAAAGGCCAAGAAAATTTAGCACAGAAAAAGATGACATTTCACAATAGCAAAGTTGTGGTACCAAACAAGGAAAGCTGGTGTATCCTTTTTATATCCTCAAATGGATTTTCATTTTATGTTACTCAGTAGGAGTCATTTTGAAGACAATTTCTTCTCAAAATAAGCTTTAAAGATTTACTGTTTTTAAAAATCTCACTTGATTCCATTTGCACAGGCCTGGGTTTCTATTTCTGTTCTCTTCTCCCTTTAGAATCACTTACATTTCCATTGTATTGTTTGAATGAAAGAATCACACCTACTGAATCCTTTAAATGCACTGGGTGTCTGGGGTGGGAGAAGGTGTTATAGAATGAGAATTTGTGTCAGCTTCCTGGAAAGTCTTTATTGGCTAAAGAGTGTCAGGACACTGTGGGGGACATTTGGAAACTATCCAATAGTTGCCTGTCACCCTATGAAGTGGAGTCATCTTGATTGATTTGGATGGTAAGCCAATACTCATTACTCTGGAAAAATGGCTATTTGACATTCCCAAAGCATTAAGCATTCCTGGGGCTAGCTCATCCATTCGTTTGGTGTCTGGCCACACAATACCACCTCAACCCCTACCCTGGAATAATAGAGACCGTATGGTTTTACATGGGGTGAGCCTGATAACTCATCGAGTTCAGCATATGGAATTCCAATATAACAGAGTCTATTGGCATGAAACTTAAAATTCCATAGCTCTAAATTATCAAGTGATGCCCAACCCATCTGTTCCCTGCTTTATTGTTGTTCCAAGTTCTTATGAGGCAATCACACCAGGAAGTATCTACAGATACTGGTGTCAAGAAAGATGAATCTGTATCTCAGTGTTCATTAGTGCTCATGCCCTAAAACACTATTTAGTTCTCTCTACCATTCACCTTAGTTCAATTCAATTCAATTGAGTCATTTTTCATGAGTCTAGGCAGCCCTTACACAATCACCAATCTATAGGTCACTGAGTGAAGTGAAGAAAATCAGGGCTGGTTTACACAATAGACAAGAAGTGAAATCAAGCCATTCATTCCTAGCTTATGTACTTTGGACAAATATCCCATAATAGAGTAAGCCATCTGCTATTCCAGAAAACTAGAGTTCTACACAACTCATATGTTTTATATTCTGTGGGGGCAGAGAATCATAGTAAGACATCTTAACTTCACAGATAGTATACTAACTGGTCTACTCAATCTATTACAATTAAATTCGATGTATTCTTGACAGAGGTTGTATCAGAAATTATAAAACAATTCAGACTGATCACAATCTGGATGATGGAGTCACAGGTGGTGGTATAAATAAACATGGAAATATAAAGAATAACCCACGGAGAGAGTGTGGCTCAAAAATAGATGGGGAGACACATGCAAAGACTGAAGTAAGACACACGCAATGATACATAAGTAGAGAATAAGTGGGAAGGCAGTCCCTGAAAAAGTCCTATGGATATGCAGGTGCTTAATTGATGCTTTGGATGGTGGCTCAATAAGGAGACATCCTTAGAAGTTAGGAGAAAAAATATACGTATACAAAGTAGAAACTAAGAGGTTCATAGAGGACATGAAATGACAAAAGCCAAAGAGAATGAAGACAGGCAAAGATGAGGACCATCTTGTCATAATTCCTCATACTGTATTTTCCTACAGAGAATTACTTAATAAATTTATGTATTTCCCACATAAAAAATGATTCATCTCCACATGAAAATGCTTATTTATTTCTTATTATTATTTCATTACCACATATTACTTTATTAATAAATTATACATATATTTAGGCATTTATGCATTATGTATTATTAGAGTGCTTGGTTATTTTATTTTCACCACATAATTATTTGACTGCTGGGTATTCTGGCTGGGCAGGTTCTGATAGGGTGGGTCATTCAGGCTGAGCTGACCTGTGGTGGCTGGCGGGGAGACAGGTCAGACTGAGGTTGCTGGCCAGCGGCAGCTCAAGGTCTAAGAAAGATGCCAAAGCTGAGTAGGGAACACAGGTTGCTCACTTCCCTTTGCAAGAGGCAGGTTACACACAAGAAGGTTCAGATGTAGGACAGACTTGGAACAAAAGGTACATTTTTGTTGGTAAGACTAGCAAAAGATCAGTCAAGGTAAGTATGGAATCATTGAGAAGTCTGAGAAAAATGTTCTATTCTGATACCAGCATGGTTCCTTCAGGTCCAGCCGGCTGAATTCACTCTAGGATACCTCTCATTTCATCTTCGAGGGCAGAGACGGTCCATCTAGCCTGGTTTCCCAGGGCAGCAGGAGATCCAGCTTCCATTCAGAATTCTCCATGAGGCCCTCTTCTCCACTGGAGAAGCATTTCTCTGCACACAGGGGTCTCTCAGCTTGGACGGGTGAGAAGTTACCTCAGAGGCAGCGCCTAGCAGGAGGCAGAAGTGATGATGTTCATCCCACCACGGCCGGGTCAGCCTGTTTGTCTTTGTAATAAGAGGAGGCTGGGGGTTAGGACTGTGCCTGACTTAGTAGGTATTTAATAAACACTTGTTGAATTGCAAATAAAAGAGGAGTTATCTACTTTACCTGTGTTTTTGCTTATAGAGAGAACATCCATTGTTACTTATGTTTACCTGAGAAAGATCACAGCCACGTGTGGCCCAGTTTTATCATTTTAGTTTCTGGGATCTGAAGCAAACATCACTGGGTGGACTATGTCCAGGAAGGACACCGTCCTGGTGGGTGTGGGGCTCAGGGGTGACCCAAAGTCAGCTGCCTTTGAGGATAACTCTCCTGGGTCAGACCCCCAAGTGAGTGTGGCTAGCTCAAGGCTGGGACCTACACGATGCTTTCATTTCCAAAGTTAATGGTTAATGGTTCCAAAGTTATGGTTAAATGACACTGCTTAACACTTAATCCTATTTCCTTTGGCTGTCTTCTTAGCCATTTTCCAAATCTTGAATTATATATTGAGTAGACTAATAACACATAGCGGGAAAATTAGAATAATATTCATTGCAATAGACACTGATACCACCAACTGATTACTTACTATGCACCAGAACTGTGTCAGCTCCTATACTTCCCTTACCTCTGCAAGGGACTGAGAAGCATCACAGAACTGCAGTTAGGGACGGGGACTGGAGACTCAAGTCCAAATACGGCTCTGCTGCTCAGAGACTTTTGTTTGAATTAGGAAATATTTTCTTTACATCTTTTCCAGGTTACAAAATGGGAATCATCATAAGGAAGATGGGGCTTTCTATTTCGATTTACCACTTTATGTAGACATTAAAATTAAACAGTATCTTAAAATGCTTCACCTTGAGTAATCTATTTGACATTTATTGATTGCTTCCAGTCTTCGCTCAGGCTGCTATAATAAATACCACAGACTGGGTGGCTTAAACAACACTCGTTTCTCACAATTGCGGAGGTTGAAAGTCTGAGACTGGTCTCCAGCATGGTCATGGTTTTGGTGAGGACTCTTCCAAGTTTACAGATGGCTACCTTCTTGCTATATTCTTGCATGAGATCACATCTCTTCTGTCTCTTCTTATAAGGGCACTAATTCCATTCTTGAGGATTTAACACTCATGCCTCATTACCTCCAAAAGCCTCTCTTCCAAATACCATGACACTGAAGTGTAGGGCTTCAACACATGAATTGTGGAGAAACACAAACGTTTAGCCCATAGCACTTACCAAAGGAAAAGTCTCCGGGAATATACAGATGAATAAGACACAATTCCTACACTGAGAGAAACTGGAGTCCTGTGCATGTGTGGTTGAGAGACACAGTGGTTGTGAGAAAGACAGAACGTGAGAGGGAGATGCTGTGGGAGTAGGGCAGTGGGGACATGGTGCTGAGGAACGGGGGGAGGGGTAGCCAAACACTTTTTCTCCAATCCTTTCCTCCATCCTATCAACCACTGAAAAGCATCTGCTTTGTGACACTGCCTTTCTATTCCCTTGTCCTTCGTTGACAGGCCTATCATTTTGCATCTCCTCCCTTAACTTATTGTCCTAGACAGCTGCTCCACAGAGGAGTTGAAAGAAACAATCACATTCCTCCAGCTCAGCTGGTCTGGGATCCTTCACCTCTGGGTGCTTGCCCTGGAGACCACATCTCCTTGGAGGGAATCAGGCTCCAGGCTGTGCATAAGGGCTGCTTAGTTAAATAAAAGCCTGACTTATGTGTATGGAGACAGCAGGAGCCAAACGAGGAAAGGAAAGGGAGAGGAGAGTAAAATAAGCAATGAGGAAGTAAGTGAAGGATGTGTTAAGCAAATTGAATATTACTGATATCATGCGTCAATATCTCCTGACCTTCCTCATTGAGACAATTCGCCTGACCAAGATGAGAGGAGAATGATGCATTCTCAACAGGTGCTTTGCAAAGTCAGAATGTGCACACTGAAAATTCCATAATTTCATGTTACATGCTAAAATATGAGGTCCAGGCTTGCACATGGTCTCACATTTCTCGGAAACCTAATCTGAAGTCATTAGCTGCTCTCAGATAATTATGGCAAAAAAAAAAAGAAAGTAAAGTGACTTCTGAGTGCCATGTTTATTCATTTTCCACAAACCTACTGTGAAGTAGTGAACACATAAACAGGAGTCCCTGAGTGATTTCTGGCCACTGTTTGCTTGAACTCGTGCTACCAGCACTTAGTGTTTTTCTGAAGGCTCCCTGAGAGGTTCACAAATCCAATATCCCCAGGAGTTATTTCATTAGATTTCCTAACTTTCAGGCCTATC
The DNA here is from genome assembly GCA_002007465.1 of Ailurus styani. NCBI lineage: Eukaryota > Metazoa > Chordata > Mammalia > Carnivora > Ailuridae > Ailurus > Ailurus styani. The sequence goes on from LNAC01000006.1 coordinate 6,935,558, forward strand.
TGGAAGGGCCTTATTCCTTTGCGACTCTTATTGACCAACGCTGATTATGCCATCAGCAAACCTCACGTACTCCAGTTCTTCACTTAGATCGTTAATGGTCAATGCAAGGCCCGAGATAGTTCACTGTTAACTTCTTTTCATTCAGAGGACAGACAGTGAATACTTTTCCTTGATTTCTCACTGCATGCTTAGCTTGGCTCTCTATGGGGGAAAAGAAGAAGAGAGAGAAATCAACAAATCCTAGAAACTTCTTACATTTTTCCTACATGTGCATGAGCTCTGGGATTGTCAGGGCATCCCGATGTGAGCTGAGCACACACAGTGCCAAGAAGAAAATGTCCATGTGTCTGGCTCCTGGCTCACGTATGTAGAAAGTAGCAGGAGGCCCAGCCACCACGAATCAGGGCCAGCATGCTGCAGGGGCCCTTCTGTTAACTCTGGGGCACAGGCCTGGCTGGATCCATCACAAGGACATGGGAAGACTTGAAAAGGCAGATTCCTTGTTGTTCCATCTCCGGTGACGTCTTAGCGTCCAGAGATTTTTTTTTTCATGCCTTTTTGTTTGGAGACCCAGGCTACTAAAGCTCTGCTCCCCAGTCCAGCTCAGTGTATATAATACATGACCCCTAATACAGCTCCTGGGGCCACCTGCTCATTTTCTGGGCATCTGATCCTGGGCAAAGAGGACATACCTATTTCCTTGCTGCTCTTGGAGGACGGATATACTAAAAAGAAGTCAGTCTCCTTATTTGTAAAGAATAAAAAAGACAATTCGAGATGATTATATTTTGTAGGAAGTGCCTCAAAGAATGGAGTCAATGGATGATGCTGAAAGAAAAGACTCCTAGATGAGCCTGGGTTTACAATCTAAAAGTGGAGAATAAGCCAGATACAGGAGCGAAAGAACAAGCCATATACCTAGAAGGGAAAGAAGAAAAGAGGGTAAGCACCAGTGAGAACTATCTGTCCCTATCATTGTCCTTTGGGTGAAAGAAGCAAGAGTTTGATGATGGGACCTACAGCTGGACACTCGATGAGACCTCTGTCAGCTGCTCAGGTGTGCTGAATGCCAAGACTGTGGATAGGTTGAAGCCTAGGGGAAGTGCTGGGGCCAGAGCAGACTGCTTTCCTGCCTGTCTGTCGGGTTTCTCGTACACCGCAGGCAAGGACTTGCTTTGGGAGAAGAATGAACACAGCAGCTCCCTGAGGATGTGAGTCATGGCAGGAATCAGAGGTTTGAGCCAGAAGCCACCTGCCTTCGAGGATCACATGTGGGCTGGTGGAAAGGCCATCAGCATCTGGGTGTAAGTGTGGAACACTGAGCAGCTGGGATGGCCCAGTGAGCTCCAGTGTCTTTTTGCAGCATCCTTATGTAACATCTGATGTAAACACTGTCAGGAAGGCAGCTATGCTAAAATGCACCAAATGGTATCATGTGGAAGAATGTGACTAAGAATCCCATTAACAGAAGAGTTCATCTGAATCATTCTTTTGGCTGCTCTTACCCTTCTAAAAGTGATTTTTACACTGGTTCAGATGCAATCTTAAAAGTCCCGATGTTAAGGGAAAAGGAGGGGTGAATAGGCAGAGCACAGAGGGTTTTTAGGGCAGTAAAACTGTTCTGTAGGATATGGTAATGGTGGGTATGCGACATTAATATATTCATCCAAACTCACAGGATCATCAAGAGTGAACTCTAACATAAACTACGGACTTTGGGGGTAATAACAATCATTGTAGGGTCATTGGTTGTAATGAATGTACCATGCTGGTGGGGGACACTGATGGTGGCGGAGGCTGTGCATGTGGTGGGGCAGAGGGTATACGGGAAATCTCTGTACTTTCTGCTCAATTTTGCTGTGAACCTAAAATTGCCCTAAAAAAATAAAGCCTATTTTTAAAAATTGCCCTCATAGAATCTCTTAAAATTACTTGCATAGTTTCTGAGAAGAGACTAGATAGCACACCAGGGGATCCCAGGCCACTTGGACCCTTAACAGCTCCCTGATAAAAACCTCAGGTTACTCACAAAGCTTATTTGCAGGTTCCGACATTTAGGAACTTGAGGGAATTTCTCACTTTTCTAGTCCCCTGTAGACTCAATCTTCCTGTGGGTGGTTTCCAAGTTTTCCTAGTTTCCATTCTGCTCCTTCATATCTGGCTCCCTCTCAGCTAAGCCCCAAGAAGTTGACTCTTCAGGTGGCCTGGACCGGGTCACTTCCTCACCCTGCTCTTCAGCCCAGGCTCTGGAGAACTCAGCATAAGAGAAACATCTTCATTCCAATGCAGAATGTTAGGCATATCACTTCTAGATAGAGATGTTCAATACTTGTAATTTCTGGTCTTTGTTCTTGACTAAATTATAATTTATTGATCTTTAATTATCTTCCCACTTGAAGCATGCATATCAACTATGATCTAACAGCTAATGTTTGCCCTCAGCAAGCTGAGTGGGAAATGAGTCCAGCAAACTATTCATTAGATCCATATTGTGTATGGAGAACCAAAAGACTTCCAGGTTGGGATTTATTCTAGAGAAAGTCAAATCAGAATCCCGTCTGGTCTTGGAACGTTGATTGAAGACAGGGCTTCATGTGGTGCGATATCATCTCTATTTGTTCTAGGGAAGGTTGTGGAGCTGCCTGAGATATTTGGGGCCAATTTGAAGTGCCTACTTAGAACTATTTTGAGAACAATGACTAATGCCAACACGTTTAAGACAAGTTATTTTATAACAAGGTATCTAGTACCCTTTGTTAAGCACTAGTGAAATCAGTAATCCCAACAAACCCAGCAAACAAGCATAATACAGTGATTGCCAGTAAGTAGTGGTAACATCGATGCCTGTGAATTTGCTGGATTTTCCTTGTTATCTCCACTTTTAGACATATGAAAATATTTGCAGCAATTTTGTGCTGAACAAAAAGCAAGCGCTCAATCAGGCTAAGTGCCTCTGATGAGAGCATAACATCATTTTCATTTTCCATTTTTAATTAGGATGCACCAGAAAATGACAGGTTGGTTACTCTTCTTACAACCTTAACAAACTGAGAGGAGCAGAGCTGCTTCATAGGTTGACGCTAGACGTTCCCGGTGCCACTTGTTAAATTCAGTTCCTAAGCAAACTTAAGTAAAAGCATCCATTGATGGGTAATGCCGATTCAATAGGTCACTTGGAAAAATTCATCTTTGGTGGAAGCCATCTCATAGACATACATGGTTTGCTATTTGGAAGCAGAAACTCTTCCTGATACAGAGGCTATGCCCGGTTTTAGAATTTGATTTTATCATTAATGGAAGCAATTCGGAGAGCAAATATATCCAATATACATCAATATTTTAAACTAGGAAGAGACTAGGCCTTGGAGATCCTATAGTTCAATCATATCATTAGACAAAGAAGTCTTCGATTAGTTGGATGGACTAGCTCAAAGTCACAGAGCAGAAAATAGCAACAATGATAGCACCTTATGTTTTATTGACTTTTATAAAATCGCTTATCAGGGCATCACTCCTGCTCTGGAAACTGAGGTTCACAGAATCTAACTGACTTACCCAGGTCCCTTGCTCTTTCCCCTTTCACTTGCTTTGTTCCAGATCCAGCCCCTACACCCTGTGAACTTGAATACTCACGGTATTTCATGGAGGATATTTAAAAACTCTTTAAAGAGCTTTCTCTTTAGTTCTCTATTAGTTTTATTTTCTGAAATGAGAAGATGGAACCCCTCAACATGTCTTTTTCCTGTATATAGAAGCAAGAGATTTGTTTTGCAGGTTTTCAATAGAGACATGGGCAGAAGATTTGACACAGCTGTGCTGATGTCCAAGCGGTACCAGTGAGAAAGGAGTGGGCAGTCCTCACTGGACCCTGATACTTTCAACATTGGGCTTTAAAAGTAAGATAGGAATATGTTCTATTGATTAATATTATTGATTGGGTTCATTGGAATACTCATTGGGTATATGCACTGAATTGGGTATTCATTAAATACTCACTATTTCCTTTTAAAAGTGCCAATGGACTACCCAGAAATATTGTCTCCAGAGGGCTACTTTAAACGTGGAACCACCAGAATGGTTTGTCTGACAGGCAGGGAAATCTCTATAGATATACCAGATTGCCCTTGTATTATCTGGGATGACTTGCAGACAGCTTCAACCTATGAGGAATGGATTGCATGCTCTTTAATGGTGTTTTCTACATCTGTGGTTCCTCCCCACAACAGAAATGAAATAAACAATCAATATTGCCTCCAACTGACTTCACCTAGATATTGATTCCCATAGATATTTGCACAGCCATACTTGTTCCTCTCATCCTCTGCTGTTTCACACCCTCTCTCTCCCCATCTGCCTGCAAAGTCCTGTGATCACCTTGACCCAGCCTCTGTCCTGACATCATTGTCTGAGCTACGCATTGTTTTTTCACCTCCCTATCTTATAGGTAATTCTTGCATCTTTCTTGTCCTCCTCATTCAATAATATACACTTTGGTCATGGGGACAGTTTTTTAAGTCCACCAAGTGCCCAGGATCCAGTAAAGGGCTCTGAATATTGAGTTTTGATTGACTTTTCTTCCCACCTTTGTGAGTTCCATAGTGTTAAATTTTATTTTTGTGCCCAGAAAAAAAAGGAGTCTAAGGCAAGTTAAGTATGTATATTTAACCACTTTCAATAGTTATTTAAAATCCAGCCTCTTCTATTTTTATTCTTAAACACCATCATTAGGATTTGTCTATACATAATGTAGAATCTCAATGAGCTACCACATTATTCGATTAGTCATTCTCTCCATCTTCAGACCAGTAATTAACATTTCACCTGTCTAAAATTGTGCATAGTGTCTTAGGGGAAATGAAAACAAAGTGAAAGGCTGGGTTTTAATAATACGCCATGACAGTTGTCAGAACAGAAATGTTATGACTTTGGTAAGTATAGTACTTCTTTTGTTAGATGGTAATTTTGATTGATAGGTCAACCCAACTATTTAAAATAGCTGATTATTATCCACCATGTTTCTTCTCCCCAAAATCAGCCCAAATAAAATTGTTCTGCTTATTATGATGATCAAAACAACTCGGTGGGTAAACCATTCACTGTTAAGTTGTGACCAGGTCATTGCAGGATGTGAATTTCCACCAGCCCCACTGTTTCTTTGGGTGAACCAAATGAGACCCGGATGTCCCAATGTCCTTGCCTCACAGGAGTAAGGAGTTTACACTCATTAAGTTATCATCTAGCCTAATGATTAAACCTAATGAAACGAGAGTGAATCATTTGCTCCAGGGGAAGTGTGTCATCTATTTTGGGCCAAAAGGAAACAATTTTGCAAATGACCTTTTCCAGCGAGACAAGCAGTCCCCTTGGAGCCAGGGGGAATTAAGGCCTCTTCTTCCTTACGGTGGATAATTTTTCCTCCTCTCCTACACAGACCCAGATACCATAAGATGACAAGCAAAGGATTCAAGCTGTTTCTTTTTGCTTTAGGACTAACAGATTTATTAGTTTAGGTTTCGCATATTAAGATAAAAATCAGCATCCACAAAAATGTTGACAACATACATGATGGGCTACTGGAATAAAAAAAAAAATTGGAAAGGGATAATGCAAAGCTTTGGACATTGCTACCGCAACAAACAAATAAGAAATAAATGCTGAGGTCCTGAGCAAGGGAGATATGCCTTAGGGACATACAAACGAAAAATAGTTTAGGGGCTTAGACTGGCAATGCACTCAGTAAGATTCAGCAAAAACTACTGTCACCAAAGAGGCTAATGCAATCTTAGTTCACTGCTCAGTAGAAATAAAGTATTTTAAATGAGTTACGTAACAAACTTGTACTGTTAAGCACTGATTACACTACATACGGTCTTTTGTGTTTGTTTCTGTGATACACACTTAAAAATATATGGAAACATATTATACCAGTCTCTGAAGAATATCAGAGGTAGAATATAAAAATGCTCCAAAACAAATAAAATAACCCAGTGATTTACCATGCAAAGGTAAACATTAGCTAGTAGAATTCATGATCAAAACTATTTTCCCTTATGGTTTAAATTTAAAGACATTGTACCATTGTCTTCAAGCATATATTGTTGCTGATGAGACCTCCTTCAGAGTTTATGTAGTTTCTTTTTTTTTTTTTAAGGTTTTATTTATAAGAGAGAGTGAGCAAGAAAGAGAAAGACAGCACATGCCAAGGGGAGGGGCAGAGAAGCAGACTTCCCACTAAGCAGGGAGCCCAATGTGGGACCTGGGACTCCATCCCAGGACCCTTGGATCATGACCTGGGATGAAGGCAGATTCTTAACCAACTGAGCCACCCAGACACTTAGAGTTTACCTGTAGTTTTAAAAATTTGTATCTGAGAACTTTTAGGATATTCTCTTTCCTCTTGGTGTTCTGAAAGTTTGCATCAATGTGTCTAACTGTGGGTATTATCTTCTTCATCCTCTTCGACATCCAGTGAGAACTTTTCATTGGAAGGATCTTGCCTCTCCTTAGTTTTCAAATTTTTCTTGTATTGCCTTTAGTTTCCGCTACTATATTTTCTCTTTTTATTTGATGGGACTTTTAATCATCATATGCTCAAGTGCATAGATTGATTTCAATGTCTGTAATATTTTATCTCATATTTTCCTACTGTTAAAATTTTACTATTTGGGGATTTTTTCCCCTCCTTTTTCTCTCTCCCTCTCTCACACACGCATTATACACACACACACACACACACACACACACACATCAATGTACATCACATATATCTCTCTTAGGATACTTGTTTTGTCTCTTTCTCTTGTTTGTAGTGTCTTACTCTTGTTCTTGAATTTTCTTTTTTCTGGGGTAGTTTTTCCATGTGCTCTTTTTTTTTTAAATATTTTGTTTATTTGTTGGAGAGAGAGCACAAGCAGGGAGAGCGGCAGGCAGAGGGAGAGGAAGAGGCAGACTCCCCACTGGGCAGGGAGCCTGTCACTGGGCTTGATCCCAGGATCCTGGGATCATGACCTGAGCCAAAGGCAAACACTTAACCGACTGAACCACCCAGGCGCCCCTGCTCTTTCTTTTTTTTTAAAACTGCTGTCTTCTTCCTCGAGTTTCTAAAGATTCTGGTTGGCCATTTATATTTAAGGATGAGAAAACAGAAGGGCAGCCTGAGAGCTGTGTCTGCATGTTTGGACTGCACTTGTTCTTTGTTTCAGTTTAGTATGAGCAGACCCTGAGCTCGTTGTCAGGATAGGTGCCTCTTCTACACGCTCAATGAAGCAGGCTTCACTCTCATCTGCCAGCACCCACACTGGCGGTCCTCATTCTTCCCAGATGTTAGTCCTGCTTCCTCAGAGGAAAAAATCTCCCATTATTGGCTCTGATTTTAAAGGTTAGTTGTATGCCACTGTGTGAGAGCTCGAGGAAGAAAGATGAGAGGAGGTCAATGGACCTTCAGTAAGAATCCACGCTTCTGCCTCACTTCCCAGTGCACCCTAAATCTGCCCTTGGGGTTCTGTCAAGCTCATCAGGTCTCTCCCCTGCCCCTGATGCCATCAGTGTATTACATATGCTGGGCCCTCCTCCTCTCTGATTTATCCCATACATTCTTCCATCCATTTGTGTCTTCTAGAGTCATCAATTGAGTCAATAGAGTCATCAGTAGAGTCAATGCATCATTTATGTATCAATTGGGTGAGGCTACAGTTCCCAGTTATTCAATCAAAGGCTAATCTAGCAGCTGCTGTGAAGGTATTTGTAGATGAAATTAAAAGTCCCCAATTAGTTGACTTGAAATGAGGGAGATTATCCCAGATAATCTGGGTGGGCCTGATTCAATTAATTGAAAGGTCCTAGGGAAGAGATGAGGCTCTCTTGAGAAAGGAGGTAATGTACCTGTTGACACCTGCTTCAGTGCATACCTGAGATACAATATACCCTTCCTGAGCCTGGACTATGGATTTCACACTTACCTAGTGAGACACCACAGTCCTGTAAGCCGATTCTTGGCAATAAAGCTCTTAATATATATCTCCTATTTCTCTAGTTGGACCCTGACTGATACACTTAAAAAATGTGTTAAATTCTTTCCTCCACTCAGAGACTCCTTTTCCTGTATAGTTCTCCTTACTGTTATGAATTTATACTACTACATTTCAGTAAATGCTTGTGAAGGACGAAGACATGAACATAAATTCTCAGGCTACCATTTGGTACCAGAAGCCTGTGATTATTTAATTTACTCATTATTTAGGTTTTCCCAGGTTTTTATGATTATTATTTATATTACTATTATTAATATTGCGTTGCACATCACTGTGTATGAACCTTGTACATCTCAGTCTTTCTTTTTTACTTTTTTATTCTGTTCAGTTAGCCAGCTTATAGTACCACATTAGTTTTTGATGTAGTGTTCAGCAATGCATTAGTTGTGTATAACACCCAGTGCTCATCACAACATGTGCCCTCCTTAAAACCCTTCACTCAGTTGCCCCATCCCCTTGATCCCCTCCTTCTGTGACCCTCAGTTTCTTTCTTGGAGTCCAGAGTCTCTCATGGTTTGTCTCCCTCTCTGATGTCTTCCCATTCAGTTTTCCCTCCCTTCCTCTGTGGTCCTCTGCATTATTCCTTATTTTCCACATATGACTGAAACTATATGATAACTGTCTTTCTCTGCCTGACTTATTTCACTTAGCATAATCCCCACCAGTTCCATCCATGTCAATGCAAAAGGTAGGTATTCATCCTTTCTGATGGCTTAGTAATATTCCATTGTATACATGAACTACATCTTCTTTAACCACTCATCTGTTGAAGAGCATTTCAGCTCCTTCCACAGTTTGACTATTGTGGACATTGCTGCCATGAACATTGGGGTGCAGGTGCCCCTTCTTTTCACTATATCTGTATCTTTGGGGTAAATATCCAGTAGTGCAATTGCTGGGTCATAGGGTAGTTCTATTTTTTAATGTCTTAGGGAACCTCCATACTGTTTTCTAGATTGGCTATACCAACTTGCATTCCAACCAATAATGGTTGGTATATGTGCTGCCGAAGCGAGCACACCAACCAATAATGGTTGGAAAAGAGTTCCCCTTTCTCCACATCCTTGCCAACATTTGTTGTTTTCTGTTTTGTTAATTTTTGCCATTCTAACTGGTGTAAGGCTTTCTTTACATTAAATTCCTCAAAGAGGAATTGATGCATCAAAGGGTAGGTACATTTTAAAAACTTTTGTTGGATATTTCCAAATTGTCCTCAGGAATTCTATGCCTATGTCTCATTCCTGCCTGCAGTGTGTGAGCATGGCTATAAAACTTTTCAAAGGGCCATGGAACTGGAACACCTTCACAGGACAGAAGGACAAAAACTGAAGGACAGTAGGACAGAAGGACAAAGGACAGAAACTGAAGATGTCCCATATTCAGAAGAACTAGGGAGCACTGACCTAGAGGAGATGTGCGTGGTACATGAAAAGAGTCTTCAACATTTTGTCTCAAACGAGTAAACTAGGACCAGTGAGCAGAATCTAAAGAGAGCAATTTTTTTTTCCTGGCCAACCTAAGAAAGGTTACATTTTAAAAAATTAGAAAAAAATAAAAAATAATTCCTCAAACATGATAATAGTATCTTTAGATGAAACGGGTGTTCTCAAACATCAAATAGCTGGGACTCTGGGACCTTTTTTTTTTTAAGATTTTATTTATTTACTTGACAGAGAGAGAGAGAGAGCATGAGTGGGAAGAGGGAGGGGCAGGGAGAGAAGCAGACTCCCCACTAAGCAAGGAACCTGACAAGGGGCTTGATCCTGGGACTCCAGGATCATGACCTGAGCCGAAGGCAGATGCTTAACCGACTGAGCCACCCAGGTGTCCCAATACAGCTGGGACTTTGAACCAAAATATTTTTCAGGATACTTCCACCCCAGAGCTTCTAGGTGTCTGTGTTTCTGTGCAGACGTGTGTGTGTGTGTGTGTGTGTGTGTCCCTTATTCTGACATACAAGTTTTGTTTTCTCTATAAGTTTTAAAAAGTATGACTAGGGAAAGAAGACATGACTGCAGATTGGCGAAGGGTATTACTGCTTAAGCTTAGTTGCTTTCAGAGTTTTTGGTCTGTAGGTTATAAATGGTTGCTGAGGGCAGCAATGAATGTGTATTAAGGGTCAAATCTGGGCCTGTGTAACTTTAATTTAAAGATGAGTCTCTGTGACAGGGCTAGAGCCAATTTCCAAATGAAAGATGTTCAGAGACTGAGAATGTGAATATGAAAGCAGTCCTTTCTGACTTAAACCTTTGTGAGGGATGGTCTCTCCCACTAGTTCTGCCTAATTTCCTCCAACTTACACTTAGAGCCAATCATCATTTTACCACAAGAATAAATAGCTGAAATACTTTGGATTACGCAGTAACTCCAAGGCAACTCTAAAGAATCTGGCTAATTTTTTAAAAAAGATTTTATTTGTTTATTTTGAGAGAGAGTGCATGCATGAGACAGAGCACAGGCAGAGGGGAGGGGCAGAGGGAGAGGGAGAAGCAGACTCCCCTCGGAGCAGGAGTTTCCCCCATCCCAGGACCCTGGGATTGTGACCTGAGCGGAAGGCAAATGTTTAACCAACTGAGCTACCCAGGCACCCAAATCTGGCTAAATATTAAAAATTGGAATAACAAAGTCACATGTATTTGGCCTTAGAGAAGGTTGTTATACATCCAATGATGAGGTCAGAATCTGTTTTCATATTTTTATTAAAAAGAGGTGAAGCGGACAATAAGCTTTCTCATCTGCCACCTGTAGTATAGAGAAAACAGCCTTATCTACATAAAAGTGAGGTACTAGATGAAGGGTAAATTTCATCTTAGAGAACCAAAATGAAATTGTAAATTAGGATTGTAGGTGGACATCAATACTAGGGAGTCATTGTACCTGAGTAGGAAACTTCATTTTTCAAATGGGAATTATCATCTGGCCACAATGGCCTTTCCAAGCAAAAATTCCAGCACAAACTTGGTAAAATACACACCATACCACATCTCTCAAATAGCACATCAGAAAATGTACCAGTCTGACAACAACATATTTTCTCCTACACAGTAATTTTTGAGAGTAGTAATTGGATTTGCATAATTCTGAATACAAAACAACAGATAAATAAGACACAAAAGAATTAATAGGAGATTGAAATTAGTAAATAAGTGAATGGAAAAAATATACATTTCTGTTTTGTAATTTGACCAATAATAGCTATGCCAGAAAAAGAAAAGAAGTAAAAAATGAACATCTGTTATTCCATGAAATCTTATTAATATTCATATAGAAATAGTTGCTGCTGAATCATTCAGTATGGAAACTTAATGGGGTTTAATTATTTCCATCTTCAGGATTTGCGAAAGCTCCCTGAAAGCAATCTGTGATTAAAGTTCCCCGCAGATTTGGGAATCTGTAGCTGTCTTAATAGTGGCAAGTGTCCTTGAAAATACTATGAAATCGGCCAGGCCCCCAAAGCTACATGATTCTGCAGACATGAAGAAGGTGCTTCTTTCTTGGAAATATTTGTTGTTTGAGTGAATCTAGAAAATTTCAGTTTTAGCTGATTACCGAATGATCAATCTTGGTGCCTTTGGTCTTTCTCCCCGTCGCACTAGACGTGATTTAGCTCAGATAGGGTGTGGAGGTAAACTCAACCGAGTCTGAATGCTGCTTCTCTCACTTGCATGTCGTCAAGTGACTTTGAGCACGCATCCTTTGACTTCTGCCATCTGTTTTCCTTCTGTGGGGTCAGAATATTAATGCCTACCTAATGGTGATGAGTTGGGGTAAGAGCTGAATGAAATGAAATAGTCCCTTGATGAAGAGTTACTTAAGGGCAGATACTCACGAAGGAGTTAATGTCATTAGGGCACACATCCACCAAATTTGCTATTTTTCTTTAAAATCTTCTCTGTGCTGACTGGGTGGTTCAGGTCGTTCCAATGACACAGGATGAGAAACGGAAAAGACAAAAGAAAAGAAATAAAGAGCGCAAAAGGAAGAGAAAAGGAAAGGAATAGTAAGAAAGGAAAGCAAAGCAGAGCTGCCCAAGCTGGCCGGCCAACTCAAAAGGTGTGAGGCCAGTTTTGCCAGCTTCCAGAGTCAAAAACTGGAATTTTGGTTATGTCAATTCCAACTGATTGCCTCTTCCTTCTCTTCTCTCTCTAGGACTACCAGTAGGAAGAGAAGATACAGTGGCGTTTCTTCACTGGCCCACCAGGTGTGAGCCTACGGAGTTCAAATGAGCAAGGGCAGAGGCAGGCGGAAGGTGGTTACCATCTCATGTTTAACATCCCCTTGGGATCCTTCATCTTCAGAGCCTGTCACCAGAGTAGTCATTGACACACGGCCCTCTGACAAGCTATCAATTATGAGACAGCTGCAAATTAAATATTTTGGCTGAAAACACCCCCTCCTTATGTCAGGACACATTAAGTTGAAATAAACATTTTGCTGAGATGTGAAATGAAGCAGATCCATTAAAGACTACTAGTCGTGTGTGTTGATTTATTACTTTCTGATGTAGTATTTGCTGTTGGGCAGACATAGTAAGAGTCAACCAACATGACATGCTCTTCATGAGACAGAGAGGAAACTGGAAATTATAGACGGCCTGCTGTGTGCCCAGGACTGTGTTAGAGTACTTTCTGTTTCCCTATAATAATCTCTTAAATAGGCATTCATTTCCAACTTGGGAGTTGAAAAATCTGAAACCTACTATAGCTGAACAGTGTTAATAAGAAGAATAAAAACCATGGTTAGGTTTTTTTCTTACTACCTCTTGCAGTCATTCATTCCACAAGGGACCAAACCTTCCCATGTGTTCGAAATGCGTTTTCTATTTCCCTATCCCTGGGTAGTTTTCATGCAGAGTAATGGTCTCTGCACGGAGGCACTTTGAAAAGTGATCCAAAAATGCATCCCAACAATTTCAGAAGTCCTTGCCTCTGCTTAGAGGGTAATCTCTGTCTACGTAAATAGAGGTAAGCATCTCAGATGCCAGAGCCAAGAGTATTTCTTCGGTACTCCCTCCTGGCATGGGAGAGGACTTTCATTTCTGATGATCCGTGAAGGTCTTAGGGAGCACACTAGAGATATCTATGTTGCATTTATAAGATAGCCTATTATCTGGTTTCAAATACCAAGTCGGAAGGGAGTCAGGCAATAGTGTCTAGAAAAGCTTTTGTTGTGAAAACTCAAAATACCAATCTATCACACAAAGATGACTTGATTGCACTTTGAATAGTAAATCATACACAGCATACTATGTCTGCATATAAATTATAACCTGAGTAATGAAACCAAATGTTCAAGTATCTGTACACTTTTGCCTAAGGTTTGGAGTCCATTGATTGTTTCCAGTTTTGTTTTGTTTTTCTTTTTAAGATAGTTTTTCCCCCCTTAAGTTTCTATTTCATTTAATTTGAAGATTCATTTATGCTATTATAACTAATACTGTAAGATGCGATGGTATGAAGCTCCCTTGGTAGGGGCTGAGTCAAATCTCAAATCCGTCATGTAACAATGTTCAGTGCATACAAGGTGATTTCTGTCCATCATATCCATCACTGGTTTTCTTCATTATAAATCAAAACATGAGCAATTAAAGGACCTCTAAGGGCCTTTCTCAAAATGGGCCAATTTCCCCTGCTAATACCCTCTCGCCTGTGAATCTTTAACTTGGCAACCGGTCTATAATATAGCTAAATTCTTGATACTGATAGAAAATCAAAATGGATGCTGCATATTATCATAAAAAAGGAGGTGCCTGTGGCCAATATCATCTGAACTTAATCGTCTGTTTCTTAACAAACACTGACTGACAGACTTTAGGATGCTGAGTAAAGAAAGAATAACCAAGGAAGCAGTCCTCCTCTTTCTAGGAGGAAGATGAGCCAAAATCCGTAGTGCATTTCCTTCATACGTAAGTAGGCATACTTATTTCTACATAGCAACCAACCACACAAACAAGTACAAAACAAAACAAAACACAAACCCACGAATACAACTGATGATCCCGTTGACTAGAGAACCAATTAACCCATTTCTTGATAACCCTTTTATAAGTATAAACTACGAAACTGGGCCTGCTGTTATGTCAGTGATAATATAGTTGGGAATATAAGGCATATGCATAAACTACACTAGAATATAGTTTATAACAAAGATGAATTTGCTAGAGAGCAGTATTTTAGGAACTTAGATGAGGGAAAGATGTGAGAAACAAAGAGGAACCTGGATTTTATTGTCCCACAAATTTGATTCTAAATTCCAGTTCCAACACTTACTAGCAGTCAAAGAGGTCACTGATACCTACCTTCCTGGACCCCTCTGAGGATTGGGACTGATAATCATTTACTTGGTGCCAACAATGTGGGCTGAGCTGACCCTTATGGATGTCATTTTATGAATCCTCAGAGCAACCCTGAAGGGTTGTAAAAGACTATTTTGATGATCCCCATTTTATATAGTATGACACTGGGACTCACATGTGGAGCATACATCAATACCACTGCCCTATATTGTTTCATCACTGGCTTTCTTGCAGAAGATAAAGGACCTAGGACAGGACATGGAGAGAACAGGTGTTTCATAAACGGTGACTCTTTGGACTAGGGTGATAAGAAAGTCTTTGAAGAGGACAAGATTTCAGCTGGATTTTATTTTATTTTTATTTTTTATTATTTTATTTTTTATTCTATTCTTCATAGAGAGAGTGTGTGAGTTGGTGGGTGGAGAGGCAGAGACGGAGTGAAAGAGAGAGAATCTTCAGCAGGCACCACACCCAGTGCAGAGCCCAATGCAGGGCTGGATCTCACAACCCTGAGACCATGGCCTGAACTGAAATCAAGAGTCAGTTGCTTAGGGCGCCTGGGTGGCTCAGTGGGTTAAAGCCTCTGCTTTCGGCTCAGGTCATGATCTCAGCGTCCTGGGATCGAGGCCCGCATCGGGCTCTCTGCTCAGCAGGGAGCCTGCTTCCTCCTCTCCCTGTCTCTCTGCCTGCCTCTCTGCCTACTTGTAATCTCTCTCTCTGTGTAAAATAAATAAATAAAATCTTTAAAAAAAAAAAAAAAAAAGAGTCAGTTGCTTAACAGACAAAGCCATCCGTATGCCCCAATTTCACCTGCATTTTAGAGCCCACGATTCAAATAAACAGGTGGCAGTGGAAGGATGTTTAAATTGGGGAGTCCTTGGGTAAATAAGAATTGGCAAAGCATCCTTGGTCTGTCGTAAGCCAACCGCAGTGGCTAGACAAAAGATATATGCTAGAGACTAGTGGGGACCCTTTGCATGGTGATGGGCAGCTTATTTAATGAAGATTATAAATCCATTTCATCACACTAAACAGGTCACTGAAGAGGAGAGAAAGTTCCTACACAACTGACAGATTCATAAGTTCAAGAAAAAACTCATTAACAAAAACAGACCTAAATTCAGAGGTTGTGAATCTGACAGCTGATCAGGTTAGAATAAACTTCTCTACTGAGTGAATGTCTCTTCTGTATTATTCCTTCAGTAGTGTCCCTCAAGACCTGAAAACGTGGGGGCAGCAGTTAAAAACAGAAGGAAGAAAATGCCTTCAATCTACCATCTTTTGGATCCACACTAAACTAACCCAACCTCTTCATGCCACCAGCTCGGTGAAACCACATAAATCACAAGTCACAAAATCCATTAAAAAGAAATTTTGTTTGTGCATAAAAGCACAGCATCCAGCCACTCTCCCACAGCCTAGCTTAGTAGCATCGGGGAGGTTTGAAAGGTTTTGGTGGACAAGATTGGTGCTGGAAAAAGTCCATTCTTTTCACAGATCTATTATCCAAATGGTACAAATGAGGACTAAACTGGTGTTGGACTATCTCATTCATTGTCTTAGCCATTTTTTTGTGAGACAATGCACTATGTTAGCCATTGTGCCTCACTGGCTTTTTCCTCTTCATTTATTGTCCATGTTCCTGAATAACCAGAGGGTCTCAACCCTAGAAATTACCCCACCCCCAGATTTTACTACTCTATTCCTAATGCCACCAATGAGCCCACCTGCCCTCCTCCTTAGGGATAATATTTAGATACCACCAGCTCATCCTGTGAACGGCCTTTTGGATTGACATGCACGCTGCCAGATCATTTTAGAGATGGAAAGTGCTTCAGATTTTTCAAGGATTGGTTGATATGTGAGTTGGAAATATATAATCATTTCTGCCCTTCATTTCCTACAAAACTCAAATACCAAAGTGAGCTCAACTGTGGGCATGTTTAGAGACATTTCGCATATTGTAGTCATTCTTTAAATGCACCCTGTCTAGATGTGTTACAAACATAAGTTGCCCAAATTCAAAGTAATTGACTTTCAGCCAACTGTGACCAAGCACAAAAAAAAGAAGACGCCATGTGTTACAGCATGGAAACCCACCCCAAACTCAGAAGTTCCCACCCCAAGGAAACTTTTAATAGCCTGCCTTGAAACCAAACTCATATTCTATGGTGGATAAAAATAATGTATTCACTGGGGGTGGAGGGTGTAAATTTATCTCCCTGCACAGATTATTCTTTAACAGAATGATTTGTGTATTTGTTCTACTAAAAATAGTCACAAAATGAACATTTTTACCATCCTGTTTATAAAAAAAATAAAGTTTCTTTTGGCTGTTTCAGAATCTATTTGATATTTGCTCAGTGTTTCTTTAACGAAAAGGAGAAAAGAGCCTGGAGGAAAGGGAGCAGCGAGCATGCATAAATTAAATTGCACTTTTATCTCTCGTGAATATTAAATACCAAAATCCACATTTTAATATATCTGATTATCACATGCATTGGACTCCACAACGGGGAATAGTGTAAAAAGTAACTATAGACAATAGATGCCAAATAAAATGTATCTATGACATATGGCCATGAATCCCATTCCTCAGCTCCAGTGTTACACAGTTAACTTCTAAGTCTGTTTCCACAATGGAAATATCAAGCTCCCGAGCTATAATTTTACACAGGGACAGTGATTAGAGGACTGGAACAAACATATGGCATTTTAACTTTCCTTGACTGTAAGCGTGCTTGCTTTATCAAGAAGCCTTTTCTATTTCATTATTTAGTTGCACAGATCACAAGCTTCTTGATGGAAGGGGCTGTCTTGTGCATTCAGTGTTTTAGGAATGGAAGTTATTAGATGTACTAAATTAAAACAACAATAACAGTGATAAAAAGAATGACCATCAATCCTTCTCAGATGTGCCTAGCCAATATGGGATAGCACATTAAACCCGAAGAGGTTCAGTTACCTTGCATTCAGTAAGAAACTACAATAACTCAAGACATTTTTTAGAAGGCTTTGGCCTCTGAGCTGTATGTACTCAGCACCATTTCAGCACTATTTACTCAGGTAATAAACCATAATTATTAAAGGGGAATAAATGCATTGCTGTGGGCTAAACCACAATCTGGTCTTTGCATCAATAAAAATACCTTTTCACTTGTGACAGTTATTTTCTTGGCTCGAAAGGTCATCATTTGCTTGAATAAATAGGCAAAGAGGAAGCTTTTCAAGTTGCGTCTGAAGGAAAATGAGACCCCAAATTGGAGGAGACGTGTATGGTAATGAGAAAGTGTGATGATGAGTTGTGTGTAACTGCAGGCAAACACCTTCTTCCTCCTATGAAATTTTAATGATGGGTTACTTTTCCAATGGGAAAGTAATAACTTAGGTGAGTACAGTTGTACACTCCAAAAATGAAATTATTTTAATTTTTAAAATATAACCCCGATGCTATCGATATACCTGCAATTTCGTCTGCCGCTGTCACTAACCGAGCCCGTAAAATGAACATCTCATCCTCTGAGATCCTCTCTGGTCTTTATGATCTGGAGGGGAGACATGGATGTGGACCACGTTTCCCGGCTCCTCAGAAGTTCTGGGGAATTATTCTGGGCAGAGGAGGGAAAATGGAAATGAAATGCGGTTGTTGTCATCTTTTCCATGGGGCGTCTGTGTGTAAGAGATGCTGTTTTATCTACTGGACGTCTAATTCGATTTCTTTTCCTTTTTGATCCCGTCACGGGATAGGCACACGGCATGTCATTCATGCATGTCACATTCCTACAGGATGGAAGATCTCAACTGCTTGGTGTCTTAAATATTGCTGATGCTCAACATATGTTATTGAATTAGTGAATTCCAGTCTTGTTTATTCTCTTCATGGTATCTTAACACACACACTGCCCATGGTAGTATGGAGCCCACTGCATCAATGACTGATTGGAAACATGAACGTGCTCATGTGAGATAAACTTGAGTAAAGCACAAAACACCACCTCTGTGCCAGATGTGTAGGAATTAACACTCCTTCGACAACAACCACCAGCCACCCTATTCCCATCTCTCTCGTGACCGAAAAGCAAAAGCAAGGATGAAGGGATAAGAAAAAGAAACTATCTGCATATGATCCTTTGGACTTGAGTAAAATGATCAATTTCTGGTCTACTTAGTGCCAAAATGATTGGTCTGACATGCATTGTCACTTTTCATTGGTTTGTTTTGGAATCACGGCCAAGAGAATAACAGTGAAATGATACTTACCTGTTAAAAATAGAAGACAGAGAGATTAGGAGAACCAGACCCGACCAAATAGATTGCTTCCATGTGCTGTGTGATGAATATTCCTTTTATATGTTGATCATTTTTTTCACCTGTATGTTTTTGCTACAAGCTAAAGAACCAAATAAAAATGCTATATATGGGGCGCCTGGGTGGCTCAGTGGGTTAGGGCCTCTGCTTTCGGCTCAGGTCATGATCTCAGCATCCTGGGATCGAGGCCCGCATCGGGCTCTCTGCTCAGCAGGGAGCCTGCTTCCTCCTCTCCTTGTCTCTCTCTCTGCCTGCCTCTCTGCCTACTTGTAATCTCTCTCTCTGTG
Organism: Ailurus styani; assembly: GCA_002007465.1. Classification (NCBI taxonomy): domain Eukaryota; kingdom Metazoa; phylum Chordata; class Mammalia; order Carnivora; family Ailuridae; genus Ailurus; species Ailurus styani. The sequence continues at coordinate 6,954,478 of LNAC01000006.1, forward strand.
TCAAATAAATAAATAAAATCTTAAAAAAAAATGCTATATATGCATCTTTGTGTTTGCATATATATGTATAAATGTGTATGCAGACACACACAGCATTTTTCTACTATGACTGCCCTGGCANATATATGCATCTTTGTGTTTGCATATATATGTATAAATGTGTATGCAGACACACACAGCATTTTTCTACTATGACTGCCCTGGCAAGCAGCCTTTGAATGCACCTAGTAACTTCTTGCTTGGATGGGTCTTCTGCTGGCATTCTTGCTGTCATCCACCACTGTGAAGTGCATTGTAATTAGCTGTACGTTTCATGTCACGGAGCTGCACTACCAAGTGATAACAGGTTAGGGCTGTCAGTTCAAGTGTCAAGAATATGAAAGGATATTTAAGTGCAGATGACAACACAATGGGAAAACTTCAAATCCAGGAGGCATTTGAAGTTTGGTCCTTTATCAAGCAACAGGCTCCCTTAGCAAAAGAATTTCTTTCTAGGATCAGCAGGCCCTCATCACACACCATCCCCCCCACCCTCCCCACCCCAATGTGCAAACTGAGAACTTTGTTCTTAGGCTTGAGTTTTCAAGAAGCTTCTAAGTGTACACACACACTTCCTAGTCCTGATGCCACTTACATTTCTGACTGCAAATGAAGACTTCATTTCAATAGTGTTGGATGGTATTGAATATTATTGCTGACATTTAATTCAGCTACTTAGAACAGTTCAAAAATTAGACATCTCCTTTCACCCCCGCCCTTGGTGGTTCTGGATACATGGAAATGGAGTTGAAAACAGACTATCTTTTGGAGCATCCATATAGAAACCAGTGAAAAGGCACACTAAAAAACAAATCAAAATACAAAAGAGAGATGAAGAGAAAAGACAATTATTTTACCCAGGTTCCTAGAAATTATATAGGATAAAAAATATAGAACTTCTTACTCTGAGCAAACTAGTTTAGTTATTGGGGCAACAAATGTATGCATAAATTCAGTGTTTAATCTGTGCTACCCAAATCTACCTTCTTCAGAATTACAACTGCTCAACTATTTCTATATAAGTAAATATTAGCAGACCTGCCAAAAGTGACTTAGCGGTCAACACAACCTTTCGGACTCCCCAGTACACAAAGATCATTCCAATCAGAGAGGTATGCATAGTAATGTGGCACAGACATGCCTACTTCTTTTTAAAAAAACAAACGTAGCCTTTAAATCCATCCACCCACATTTCACTTGTTTTCAGACTCTTCTTGGTTGGTAATTCTTATACCAGTTTTTATACAACTGTACATAGTAGTAATTGTGTTCTGTTATGCTAAATGACTTAACAATTGTTAATTGTTTAGGTGTTGTTGTTATTATCATTACTGAAGATTTTCCCCTTACCGAAAAAAAGTAAGACTCTTTCTTGTGCAAGCAAACAAGAGTCCTGTAACACCAACAGAAATTAAACACACGATGAGAGCATTTCCCAAAGACTGAAGATTGTTTCACAACAGTGCAATGACTTAGCCAAATTAACCAACATCTCTTACTACCATTGGCTACCAATCTTGCTTCCCCTCTGCTTTGGGTAGCACTTGCTTGGACCAAAATGACAATAATAGATGAATTATGAATGTACTATACCAATGATGAAATAATAACTGCTAGTATTCATGCTTCCACAATGTCTTAATGAACATTAAGTAGGAAAAGGAGACTGCTTTAGAGGATTGTCTCCATCAGTAAAAATTCCACCAAGGCATACCAAGGTTTAATTAAAACATCAAAATGTGGGGGGAGAAACACAATTTGACAGATAAATGTAGATATCATGGCATTGTCACTGAGCTTTTCTAATGAGATTAGATTCCTACTCTAACTGACATTTCCAACTGAGGCACAGATAAGACAGATTTAATGGGAGCAGTTATATATAGCTGGACTTTAGCTAGGTGAACAAGTGTTTGACATTTAAATTTCGTAAACGATATATTATATGCTCCCCTCACTAATGCACTGTCAGTGTTAAGAAGGATAAGCAGATACTTTAAATATACACAGCACAGAGCAGAGCACAAGTGATGTAAATAAACCTATGGCAACACAGTTGCATCAAACAAACCTTCATGAAATTGCTTCCATTCCATGCCTGCAGGGAAAAGCTTCCCATAGAATCCCTAAAAGTAATTTAATTTCAAGCTTATAAAAAGGAATGGAAGAATATAAAGTTGCTTCTGAAAATGTGTCAAGGATTTTTTTTTAATAATGCTAATAAGGTACTTTTCTGGAATTATTTTCATTTGGTAGTAACAAAAGACATGGAAAAAAATCGATCAACTAATGCAGGGTTGCATTATGATCAAGACAAAAGAAATAAACCCATCATTTATTTAAAAATATCCATATAAGAGCTTCTTTCTTTATTGGCCTTTAATGAGCCACCATGAATTCACCTTAAGCACTTTAGCTTAATGAACAAAATTTGCTATTATGAAGACTCTTTTGTATGGAGTCTGAAATCCAGGTACCACAGCTTTAGGATCTATGTGCAGTGCATGGCGTTCAGTTCTCTAAGGGTCACTGGTGGCCTCTGGAGTCAAAGTCATTGTCCTCATTTGTCCAATGTACAGCTGGAGTTCTGAGAATTCCACATGTACCACAGAATCACTGTGTTTCTACAAATCCTTAAACCTAGCTACACAGGAAAAAAGGATGGACAAAACATAGAAGAGGAATAAAACATTCACCTTCAGACGGCAAGGTTTTACCGAGCATGGTAAATACGAAGAGAAAATAAATGATATGAAGATGCATGTTTTAAAAAGTTGTTATGCCACCTAAATATTTACGCACAAACACAGTTTCAGTTGAGCTTAGAATGTATTTGTGAATAGAAAGAGGTCATATATTCATCTACAAATACATATATGTCTGCATGGTGACATGTATCCTTAATATCCAGATTGAGCCCTGTCTATCAATTAATGTTTTTGGAGAGGAAAATAATGAATATGTTTATGAATTTCATTTTATTTACTTATGAGACTCCCACAATGGTGCACACACAAAGACAAATAATGCATTTCACTGGAGTCTCCAGCAGCTCAGTCTGTGGGATAGATAAGAATATATCCAAGAAATTACATTCAACAGTCCCTGATCTTGCCCAAGCAGTCAGCACAGGCTTTGCATGGGGTGGTGGGGGTGGGGGTGGAGATGCTGAACTGAATACCAAAGGAAGAGGAGGTATTTTTCACAGGGACCGTGTGGAAGAGAAAGGAGGAAAGGAGGTTTCTGGATGAGGCACGACACAAGAACTAGTCAGAAAATGACCAACATGTTCCATAAGTCCAGACTCCGACTGGTTTAAAACACGGACGACACAGAATCTCTCAGTGCAGGAGAAAGTGAGGGAAGATAATGAGAATGAACGTCCCACCCCCACCTCCCAGAACTCAACTACGAACAGCCTGCTTCATTCATTTTCATATCAGGCTTTAAACTGGATTTTCTTTGAAGAAGTAGTCTACGGTGAAGAAAACATACTACAAATTAATTCATTAGCAGCACCCAGTCCATGGTGGAACATATTGAGAATGATACTAAAAAGACTCTCGGTTAATGGAGGGACTTGCATGCCCATCGAAGAGTTATGGATGTGAACCTAGGGCAATAAGGCCTATGACAGTTGTAATGTGGTTAGTGATATGATCAGTTCTGCCGTTTTGGAAGAGAAGATAAGAAGCAGCAGGATGGAGTCGGGGGCAAGCGGTAGAACAACAGAAACTAAAGATCATGAGAACCTAGAGCAAAGGAAACCCGGGTGGAGAGAAGGTATTGTCAAGTATTTGACAATGAAGCTGAGAGAGAAAGAAGAGGCTTTTCCCAGATTCGACAAAGGGGTTTGGCTGAAGACAGGTGTCATTCTTATCTTGATCCATGTTAAGCTTATTGGGGGGGGGCTAGTTTCATTTCTAACATTCATACAGATAGCACATCCAAACAAAATTTATATGATCAGGTGTTATTATTCTTCCTGGAGCCAAAATTGTGGAAAACCCCCCTAAGTAGAGCCATTATCTGAACGAAGCAAAGTCTGCAGCTACCTATATGGCACATTTTGGTCATTTTAGGAAAAAGCAACCTGATGATGTTAAGTAATTTCCTCCCATTTTAAAGATTTAAAAACTGAGGCCCAGAAAATGTGAGTACTTTATCCCAAGTCGTAGAGCTAACGAGGGGTGAAGCCTATATTCCAAATCATGTTTACATCGCTCTAAAGCCATCACACTCTCCATCCTCTGCCACATACCTGTGCACTCCCAACTCTTCTCTATCATTTCTCATCATGCCCGAGGTCCTAGAAATGACTTTTCTGAAGTATAAAGTCTACCGGAAGTTTAAATATTCCTGCAGTGCATAGACAATTATGCCTAGGGTTGAAGGAAGGGACAGTTGCCCCAAGATGGTGGTTCAACCCTCCCTTCACCAGTTGGCCATGGGGACCCATGCAGACATGACCAAGAACTATGGTCTAACCTCTTAAGATTATGGTGGTGCTAGAACCTTCCTCAGCTGTGCTAGCATACTGTCTACACCTCTTTGGAAACATATTTCACTGTACTTGAGTAATAGAAGTGTCCTCTCTCCTGTGTCCCCAGACTGGAGTACACTAAAGTGTCTTAGTACATCCCTGGGAGGTGGGGGGCTCATGGGCCCCCACCCCAGCATGGCTTCTAATAACAGTTAATCTGAACTCATTCTCCCTACCCTATCAGCCATCTCATATAGCTTACAAAGATGTGGGAGGAGTGCACAGCCACATTTATTCATCCTGCAAGGGTTCTAATGCAATGCAGTATTTTTTGGGTTACAGGAAGGGGTTGATGACCTATGCGATGATGAGTAGACAAGGTTCATGGATACCATCGTGAGGTCACTGGGGGGGGGGGAAAGGACTATGTAGTAGCCTGCTTGGGTCTGTTGTCTCCCAGAAAGAGATGTTAGGATGGGCACTAGATCTTTCCTAGCAAATCTCCCAACCATAAAAACTGGCATCCCCAGGGGACAAGCCTGTTCTGGAGCATTGTGATGGATGGGCTCAGAGGCTCTTCCCTGACAACCCAGAGCTGTATCCCTCCCCCTTCCAGGTCCCCCCTGGCACTCCTTCCCTATCTTTCTACCATCTCTGCTTTCCGGTTTGGAACAGGGCCTTTGGAGTCTTGGGCACACTGTTTCTTATTATGCCCAATTTCCCCCGACAGATTCTAATGTTCTCTTGGACCTTTTGATCCCATTATCGTATCTTAGCCCATACCAGATCCTTAAGTGTTTGATGAATGAATGTGTGATGTCTACCTCAAAGAAAGAAATGGCAGATAACAACCTGCTGTGCGCAGCACGCTTGTCACAGAAACCAGTGGGTGACCTCCCTAAAAGAAGGTATCTGTGGGGGCAGAAAGCTAAGGAGCAGAAGCATTTCAAGTGAGTCCTTGTATGAAAACAAAAAGGAAGCCCCTGACAAAGACCAACCAGGAAGCAGCAACAAGCGCTAAGGGGGAAGTGTCTTTGGTGCTGCCTTACAGCAATTGCTCAGGTGGGCTGGGGTTTGAACGCTGAAGTAGGTGTGGGTGATGGAACGGATGGAGTAGGGAGGATAAAGCTCCCAAATAAAGGCATCCAGATATGCACGTGAGCATCTGTCTGTGCAATCCTCTCACTTTAAGTATCTGTGTCATTGCTTACACAGTCGGGTGTGGGGTAGGGAGGATTCCCTGGTCCAGCTGCAGTGGGCTTGCAAAGAGCCTGCTCAGAGCTTTTCAAAGTGATGCTCGTGTTTCTCATCATTAATTAATTAATTAACTAGTTCAGTCATCAGTCAACTTTTGACTATCATATGAAGATGCTGGGATGCTAGCATCCTACAGATACTATTAAGATGCTCAGAACCCAAAGAGAAGTCCCGGCCCCATCCAAGCAAACAGGTTGGTTTCTGCAGATTATGTAACCCCATGTGGAAAGGAAGTAACAAGCATAAAAGAACTTTGCTGAGGCCAGCCCAAGGGTTGAGGGTGTGGTGATTAAGAAAGCAGAGCCAGGGCGCTGCCTCCTTGGGTCCCTACAGGAGTGACCTCTTTGTTCCATGACCATTCAAGGAAATTGATGTAATTTTCCTATCATCTCCACACTCAGGGTGAGTTCAGGGTTGACATTTTAATAAATCGTTTTATAGGTAGCAAAAGCACCGGTTTGAAATGCTGCATTCTTTGTTCCTTCTTCCAAAGGCTGCGCGGGCTGCACAAATAGCTCAATCATTAAGAAAAACAAATAACAAATAAATAATGAAGTGCATAGTGTGGTGGTTAATAGGTGCACAGTTAATGAGATAAGCTGGAATCTGAATCAAAGCAACTTTCTATGTCACTTCTTTGTATTGCTTTTGAGGTTAGATGGCCAATTTTGCTTTTAACTGGTTTTTCTTAGAATACTACAATGATGTATTACAAATAGGAGTATTATTGAATAGTATAGGTCCAAATCCTAAAAAATACTTCTCCACGCTAAAGAACTCAGCATGAAACAATAAATAAATAAACGTTTTGACCAAGTACAATATTCACTTATATTTGAAATGAGATTTATGTGAATCTAGCATGACTCAAGCTCTTGAGGAGAGAAAAAATATGTAATCAAATATTTACAACACAATGTCATATGATATATAAGAAAATTGAGTGCAAAGTGATATGGGCACAGAGCTGCTAATAATATCCTGAAAATAAATCTCTTTAAAAAAGAAATATAGGGCACCTGGGTGGCTCAGTGGGTTAAAGCCTCTGCTTTCGGCTCAGGTCATGATCTCAGGGTCCTGGGATCGAGGCCCGCGTCGGGCTCTCTGCTCAGCAGGGAGCCTGCTTCCCCCTCTCTCTCTGACTGCCTCTCTGCCTCCTTGTGATCTCTCTCCCTCTGTGAAATAAATAAAATCTTTAAAAAAAATAAAAAAAATAAAAAGAAATAAAAAAGAAATATAGCACAGGGAATGAAAATGACATGTAACCCTCTCTTTCACTTTACTTTTTCTTAAATAACAAAAAATGTATGATGTACATACATACACACATATATATGTAATATATACATATATGTATATACAGAGTTGACCCTTGCACAACACAGATTTGAACTGCATAGGTCCAATTATATATGGACTTTTTTAAAGTAGGCTCCATACTCAGTGTGGAGCCTGATGCAGGGCTTGAAGTCCCGACCCTGAGATCAAGATCTGACCTGAGATCAAGAGTTGGACACAACCAACTGAGCCACCCAGGCACCCCCAGGTTTTTTTTTTTCAACAAATACAGTGCAATACTGTAAATGTATTTTCTCTTCCTTATGATTTTCTTGATGGTTTTCTATCAGCTTACTTTAAGAATACAGCATATAATACATATAACATACAAAACATGATAATTGACTGTTTACATTATGGGTGAGGTCTCCAGTCAGTAGTAGGTCATTAGTAGTTGTTCTTGGGGAGTTAACAATATACAAATTGTCGGCTACACAGGATATTGGCATCCTTAACCTCACGTTACTGAAGAGTCAACTGTACACACACACACACACACACACACACACACACACACACACACACCTTCCTGAAATTTAAAATGCCAAGAAAACCTTGTGACCACTGTAGGAGGAACAGGCATTCATAACCTGTTTAATGGAGAGGTTTTTGATCCAGCCAAGTACGACTACGCTGTGGGGAGGAACGCAAAGCCAACCAAAAGGTAATCAACTGAAATCTGACTCACTTACCTCCTTTCTTACTGGTTATTTCTTATCTTACATTTTATTTCCTTTTCATCGGTAGAGAAAAGTATATCCTACAAAATGCAAACCAGTCCAAACAACCTGCTCTAATCCAAAAGACCACCACATAGAGGTTCTTGTGCTTTACCTCCACTTCCTATAACCGAAGATCCAGTGATATGGCAGACAACTTTTTCTTTTAATTTGAAAACCTCCCCAACCACCCACAGAAGTGACCCACACTCTACCTCAGAGATTGGCTGCAGGAATCGGGACAATGCATTTGACAAAAGGCAAATATAAAGCCAAATTTCTTTACTGAGGACGACCTTGCCCCTTGTCCTGTTTCTAGTTTACTCGGAGGGTTGTTCGAATGAATGCAACCTGCTGACCACCACGCCCAAGGAGAGGGTGCTGGAAAAATCAAAATAACTTTTTGAGGAACAAATCACAGCCATCTAAATTACTCCTTTGGCAGAGTAATGGATCTTACAGATGAAAGAGAGCACAAGGTGTCATTTATCTTGACTTCACAAGACTTGTCAACTTTTCTTGGTCTTTTCTGAAGAACACAATCATAAATAATTTAGAAAATTATGACTTAGACCTCAAAAACTTTAAGGGAGACAACTACAACCCGGGAATAGGGACTTAAAAAAAACCAAGAGTTGCCTTTGTCTCCTGGGGTGGAATGGGAAGCATAAAGCAATTTGTCAGGGAAATTTATTGAGCCTGGTACTACCTGTAATTGAAACGAGGCATTCCTATCTTGGACAATTCAACTGCATTCAATTCAGTAAAAATACATTTGCTTAATGGAACTGTAATGGGGTTGAACATTGCACTGGGTGTGCCGGTGGTGGTGTTCACACACCGAGAGTTGGCTTCTGGTTCAAGCAGTTCTGCTTATTGCCAGTCTGTGGTACTTTGTTACAATAGCCTGAGCGGACTAATACAGAGCTCTGTGCCAAGAAGAAGGCTTGAGTGCCCTGCGTTGTGCAGGTGGCTCTGACTGGACCAGGGATTAGCAAGTGACACCAGGGTAACTCATCTAGAAGGCTGACTGACCCTATATGGTGGCCAAGAGCCCAGCACTCCGCGCAACTGGGCAATGATAATGAGCTACCCAACCGGGCTGGCTCGTCCCAGCACGTGCACTGCTGGGTACACTGGATTCACAGTCAAAATCTAAAGAAGGTACAGACCCTTACATAAAAAAGTGACAGTATAGAGAGTGGCCATGTGGTCTGCTCGTGAAAACTGGACAGAGAGGTTAGTCCTTCAAGCTGCTTCAGACCAATGTCCAAATCTGCTTCAGACCAGTTTCCAAATCTGATTCCAATTTTCATTTAACCTTATAATATTCTCTCCTGTTTCTTTCCTTATTCCCCTTCCTCCCTTCCTCACTCTTTCTCTCTCTCTCTTTCTGATGAGAATATTTAAGTTCTATTCTCTTAGCAATTTTTAATTATACAATACATTGATGTTAACTCTAGCCACCATGACATACATTAGATCCTTAGACCCTATTTTATGTTATAGCCAAAAGTTTGTACCTTTTACCAACCTCTCCATACTTCTTCCATCCCCTAGTCTCTGGCCACACCATGCTTCTACTCTCTTTTCATGAGTTTCACTTTTTTCTTTTTAGTTCTACATATAAGTGATACTATGCAATGTTTATCTTCCTCTGTCTCACTTATCTCACTTAGTACAATGCTCTCAAAGTCCATCTGTGTTGTTGCAAACACCAGGATTTCCTTCTTTCTCATGCTGAATAATATTCTATTGCATGTATACCACAATTCTATCCATTCATCCATTGACAGACATTTAGGTCGTTTCCATATCTTGCCTATTAATAATGCTTCAATGACCATGGGAATACCAATATCTCTTTAAAATCCTGTTTTCATTTCCTTTGTCCATAGACCCAGAAGTGGGATTGCTGGGTCATATGGTAGTTCTATTTTTGACTTTTTGAGGAACCTCCATACTATTGTCCATAATGACTTCACCAATTTACACGTCCACCAATCATGCACAAGAGTTCCCTTTTCTCGCCAATACTTATCTCTTGTCTTTTTGATGATAACCATTCAACAGTTGTGAGATGATATATTATTGTCATTGTCATTGTATTTTCCTGATGATGAGTAATGCTTTCTTAAAACACTTTTATATAACTAGATGTCCAGGAAAGACTTGATCTTCCATTATTTTTGAAACTGGAAAAACTGGTTTTTGGAATTGGAAAAAAAATGGTTTTTTCTCTTCTAAAAAGTGGGGGCCTTTCATTCTGCAAATGCGAAAAGCTCCTGCCCATTTTACCATTTTACTCTTGAGGAAGCCCTACACTCAATGAAACACTCAAAATGCTCTTTTTTAGAATGAGATAGAAAATATATCTTCTGGAATTGGAAATTGAGTATATATAGGGAGTATATAAAAAGTATATAATAGAGAGAGAGATTTTATATACATTTAGAAAAAAGTGAAGGATGATTCCCTCTTGAAATTAGAAAATACATTTTTCAAATCTAGATTTAGCTTTATATATATCTTTCTGATGATATAGCTAAAAAGATAGCTAATTTATAAAATCAAATTTATACTTAAAATTACAATTTATATTAGGTGTGAGTGTGTGTGTGTGTGTGTGTGTGTGTGTGTGTGTGTGTGCGTGTGTTGGTTTTGTCTGTTTTTTTAATTCTTGTCCAAGTATTAGCTTCCCAAAGATAAGGCAGGCAGGCCTGAATTTCTCTTCATGTTGCTCTGTAAGAAGGCTGGGTATGGCAGAGCTAAAGCTAGAACGGATTATTTGGATGCTAAATTTACCGTCATTTCAGACTAAGCTTAAACATGGTAAGTTGAATCCAGGCATGTAACTGTTCACTCCTGAAACATGATTTTTTTAAAACTCTGAAAAACAGTAAAGGAACAAAAAAGGGCATAAACCCACATGGACATTTCTTTTGGGAACGGAAAAGGACACAGTGGCAAGTAAGAATACCAACACAAGTTTTGAGAATAGACTTGCACTACACGTCTGTGTGTGAGGGAGGAAGGAATGGGGATGGGGCCAGGCCAAGAAGTGAGGAGCTGAGCTGAGCACCTGCTGAATGGAAGAAGGCTCAGAAGTCGGAGGTGCCATGTGTTTCCATGGCTTTTCCCCATCTTAAAGAAGGAAGTTGGCCCTCTGCTGAGACTAAATCAGAGCGCGTGAGCTCAGGAACAGTGTGTCCATTTGAGGGCCATGGAGGACTAAGTAAAAGTCTGCTCATATATGGTGGAAAGCTGGCCCCTTTCCTTACTGAGTTCCCACAATACTGGAAGCTTGGCTCACACACCCCCAGAAATGTTAGAGGGTTTCTCTCTAAGAGCAAGGACCACCTAAAGGGAAAAAAAAGTTATAGAAACAGACACTTGAAGGTCAGAGGTCACCCATCGAAAGAGCGGACTCATCGTAATCACCTTATAAATGTTCATTACTTCACCACTAAGTTTGAGCAAACATTCAGACATTGAAGAAATCTTCCCACATAAGTGCAAGGAGAGAGGTTAAAAACAAACTGAATTTTTAAAGCCCTTGGGAGAAAAACAGATGATACGGAAAGTTAAAAAAAAAAAAGAAACTCATTAAAAAATCCTCAGAGCTGACAAAATATTGTGGATATGAAACAAGAATTGGATGTTATGAAAGTCAGGACCACTATTCTTAGATATTAAAATTTTAATATCAAAAATGTAAAATATCAATAGAGCATTTGGAGGCTCTAAGCTGAAAACTCCCAGGAACTGGAGCAAAAAGTTCAAGGACCAGAAAACACAAGAGAAAACCTACGTGACCAGAGAATTCACCTGGAAGAACCAGGAGGTTGTACAACTGACAGGTAGAAAACCTTGACAAAGATCCGGAAGACAGAGGAGAAAAAAGTTCAAAGAATCAATAAAGAAAATATCCCTGAAATAAAGGACACGAGTTTCCAGATGAAATTGCCCACAAAGTGCCTACAAAGCAAATGATTGACAGAAACTAACGACAAAACACATCATTTTGAAATTTCAGAAGGGAAGATTCTATTAGCTTTGAGCAATAAAATACTAGCTACCTCCTCCAGATGGCCGAATGATGGTTACCCAAATATACTGGCTCCTAATTTGGGGAACAGTAAATTTGGAAAAAGGGTTTTTGCCAGTGTGATTACGTCAAGGCTCTTGGGATGGGGAGATTCTTCTGGATTATCCCAGTGGGCCCTAAATGCAACCGTAAGTGCCCCTGTAAGAGAGGCAGAGGGAAGATTAACACGCCCAGAGAAGGTAATGTGAAGACGAAGCAGAGATGACTTGAAGACTCTGGCCTTATGTATTTCAAGACGGCTCGCTTCCCACACTGGAAGTTACCCTGCCCCCCAGAGGACTGACAGTGCCAATTGCCTTCAACTGAACTGACACTTAATCACAAGGATGGGTCCTGGATCCATGTCCTCCACAGGACAACTGCCATAAAGGAGTGCCCAGGTGGATTAGTTTCCTAGGGCCGCCATAGCAAAGTACCACAGACTAAGAGGCTTCAACAACAGACATTTCTTTCGTCACAGATCTGGAAGCTGGAAGTGAGTCAAAGTAGCTGGCAGAGCTGGCTTCTTCTGAGGCCTCTCTCCTTCCTTGGCCTGTAAATGGCGTCTTCTCCCTGTGTCTTCACATGGCCTTCCCTCTGTCTGTGTCCAAATTTCCTCTTCTAAGGATACCCCAGTCTTCTCAGACAGGGCTCTACCCTCATGGTCTCATTTTAATTTAATCACTCTTTAAAGAAGCTGTCTCCAAATAGCATCATAATCTGAAATAATGTGGTTCAGAACTTCAACACATAAATTTGGGGACGTAATCTGGTTCAGAACCTCACCATATAAATTTGGGAATAGGCACAATTCATATTATAACATAACATATATAACATAAGTTAACTTAATGTTAAGTTATAATTTTTTCAGTTTTAAAATATTTTTATTGAAGTAACATCTAAAAACAAAGTAATAGGGGCACCTGGGTAGCTCAGTCGGTTCTGGGGCTGCCTTGAGCTCAGGTCATGATCTTGGGTCCTGGGATTGACCCCCATGTCCCTGCTCAGTGGGGAGTCTGCTTCTCTGTCTCCCCGACTCATGCATTCTCTCTCTTGCTCTCGAATAAATAAATAAAATCCTTACTAAATAAAGTAAAAATAAAAACAAAATAATAGTTTAAACAGTTAGAGTATTACATAATTTACAGTAAAATCAGCACTCCTGGCCCACCGGCCCCATCTATAATATTTCCTCTTCCACAGTTGCTGCTTTCAAATATTTTTCCTTGTCATTTATACCCACATTTCTGAATACCATGTTTCTACTTCTGTCTAGTTTTTTCATTGTAAATATTATGTGTTGGCTCCATAGTGCAGAATGTAAAGCTTTTACTCTCTTGTACTGCTTACACATACTTCCCATCCCGCCAAATGGTTCGTCAATATTTACTTTATTGTCACTGTGTGATTGTTCACAGACAATCCAGAAAGGAATTATGTCTCCTTTCTTGTGCTATATTTTGTTTTATGTATATCTTAAAAGTGCCTTCATTTTCTCTAAGTGTTCAGGAAAGCCCTGTTAAAGGTCATGGCTTGTTCTTGTTTGCACTGGGGGGGTCTCCGCCCAGGTCTAGGACAATATGGAGCATCAGTGTGGTGCGTCAGCTACGCTTGGCAAATAAACACTTATGAGATCTTTGGTTGCACAAACACCACAGCACATTCCTTTTCTTTCTTTCTTTCTTTCTTTCTTTCTTTCTTTCTTTCTTTCTTTCTTTCTTTCTTTCTTTCTTTCTTCTTTCTTTCTTCTTTCTTCTTTCTTTCTTTCTTTCTTCTTTCTTCTTTCTTTCTTTCTTTCTTTCTTTCTTTCTTTCTTTCTTTCTTTCTTCTTTCTTTCTTGCTTTCTTTCTTTCTTTCTTTCCTTTTTAACATTTTTTTTTTCAGTGATCCAAGATTCATTGTTTATGCACCACACCCAGCGCTCCATGCAATACGTGTCTTCCCCAATTTCCACCACCAGGCTCACCATTCTTTTCCTATTAACGGTTTATTATCCATTTGGCACAAAGGGCTCTCTTCCAAGGGCCAATGGATTATTCAAAGAAAATATTTGATCACCTGGAACAAATCTGACTCAAATATCTACAAAGAAAAGTTCAATACATTATTCAATGTGCCCAATCTCTAAACCTCCTCCATCTGAGAAGCATAGATGAACGACCCTGGATAGATCTAGGGTCAAAATACTCCACTGGTGTGCACTGGACACCATCCCCTCCCTGGCATTTCATTTCTCTCTGGCGTCATCATTTCTCCCTCCTACTGAATCATTTCCACTAGTATACATTCTTGCTGGTAGATCTCATACCTGAAAAACATTTACTCTTGATCTGACATTCCTCTCTGCTGCCATCCTGCTCTCTATTCCCCTTTCTATGAAACTCCCTGAAAAGGATGCCTGTATTCACCTAGCTGTGCTTTTCATCTGCCATTGTCTCTTGAATCTACCTCAAACAGACTCTGTCCCTATTCCACCACTAAAAATGACTTTGCCAAGGTCAACAAGGACCTTCTCTCATTTGACCTCCCAGCGGCATCAAACACAGCTGGCCACTCCCATTCTCTTCAAGCATTTCTTTATTTGGTTTCCAGGACACCCCATTCTCCTAATTTTTCCATTCATCTCTGGTCTCACTTCTTCTGAATCTTCTTTGCAGGTTCATCCCCCTCTTTTCAGACCTCAAAATGCCAAAGTGCCCCAGGGCTCGAGGCTCCATTCTTTTTATAGGTAACTTCCCTTTCTACATTTGCTCCTTCAGTTAGCTCATTCAATTCCACCGCTTTGAAAATCATCTATGAACTGATGGCTCTCACTTGTCAACCTCTAGCCTCATTTTGTCTTCTCAACCCACGTGGTTGTATTCCCTGCTACTGAACCGTCCGTTTCCTGCTCCGTCTCCCAGACCCATGTCTCTCTCACTCTTCCCTGTCTTAAGGAACAGCAGCATCCCTGGCTAAGTCAGTGTAATAACGCAGGACAATTTCCTGCTGCTTTTGCCTTAGGATGAAAGGTTGCTAGAGAAATTTTAACATTTTTAAATACTACCCCTTTCAGAGCAGGATCCAGGGCAAAACAATGATACAAATATTTAAAAAAAAATTTTTTTTTAAGTGGTAAAGAGAAGAAAAGTATATCCAATCATAGGAAAGTTGAAGAGCCACCAAATCATATATCCAGCTCTTCAGAAATAAAATAAGAAAACAGAGGTTTAAACCATTGCTGGAGAGACTACGAGGTGCATGAAGGACTTCCTTACCAGATGGGTCCTGGCTAGAAATGGGCCACGGAGGACGAGGAGCCACATCGTCCCTCTGAGCCCTTATAAGATGTGGGTCGGTAACAATCTGTTCTGGAAGATTTCAAGACATGTCCTCCCTGGAGGGAGGAGGAAGGATCCAATGACCTCCTGAGAGCCCGCATAACACCTAGATTTACAGTGCACCATTACATTGCCACCACGGACTGCCACACAGAGCAGTAAACGTGTAACATTAAACCAGCTACCATCTGGGACCTTTCTTGGCCTAAGCAGACTCAGTAGCCGGCCAGGGTTTACACCTAATGAGGTATTCACATATGTGCATGCCTCCGGCATTGTTTAATATAGTTTTATTTTATTTTGTTTTGTTTTATTTTACTTTATTTTATTTTAATACACAATGTCCTTCCAGTTTTAAGTCTACCACAAATAACAGGTTTTAGCACATCAGGTGATATTTTGCTTCCTGAAGCACTTAGATTAATTTTCTATTACCAATGCAAATGTGTACTTTCCAATTTACCCGCTGCACAATAAAACCTAATTTAAAGCAATTAATGTTCATTAATGGCCCCATCTGCATGTTTATCGCTTTATCCTTAAATACTTGAGACATGGTATCCATATTTTATAGCTCACTTCTTATCAGCAAGAATTCTTATCCTCAAGGGTAAATGTAAGACTAATGTGCCAGGATCTCATATCTCTATAAGAAAACTACATTGCCTTTTTTTTCCCTTTTCCTTTCCTTTTCTTTTTTTTAAAGGCTGGATGAACAGGTTGAATATACATAATACCAAATGTACCTAATACCAAAAAAAAATAAAATAAAAATAAAAAATAAAAAAGTTCCGCAGCCCTGTGACAGGATTTTCCCTGGCATAGGATAGAATGCAGGCACAGGAACACTGAGAGGTTTTCATACCCTGCCCCTTCAGGGGCGCAATGCCATGCAGGGAATGGGCCAGTGGGCGGAGCTTCTTAAGATGTCAAAACTTATTCTGAGCACGCGCCTTACTATCAACTAGGCATCGCTTTGCCACTTAATTTCATTAGCTGTGTACAATCAAGGACATTGTCTAAACTTTTTTTTTTTAAAGATTTTATTTATTCATTTGACACAGAGAGAGAGATTACAAGTAGGCAGAGAGGAAGGCAGAGAGAGNCTGTGTACAATCAAGGACATTGTCTAAACTTTTTGATCATAAGTTTTCTCACTCTGCGTGATTGGGTTTTTCTCAGGACTAAGACAGTATGCTAAATGGTAAACAAACAAACACAAAACCAACATGTCATGTATAAAAGGATAGGTTCCACCTGACCAGACTGCCTGGGTTCAAATCCTGGCTTCACCTCTCACCAGCTATGCATGAGTGTGTGTGAGAAGCCTCTCTGTGGCTTGGTTTTCTCATCTGCAAAATGGACGTCATAATGGCATCTATCTCAAAGGATTCTTATGAGTATTAAAAGGAGTTAATAGGAGCAAATAGCTTTAAACAGAACATGGAAAATAGTTAGGACTTGGTGAACGTTAGGAAAAAAATAAAGCAGTCGGTACTTTGAAAATAACAGCTATTTTTATTAAAAGCATTTCCCTAGAGTCACTGTCCGTGGTGTTAAATTGTGGCTTCTCGGCTTAGAAATAAGAATCCTGGCATAAGGGCATACGCAGGGCTAGTCCCTCTACCTCTCTCCCCTAACCTAGAGGAAGGCATAGTAAGTACCTCTTCTATGACATTATTATGTCTAAAGCCCTGAGAGCCAAATGCTTGTATAATTCTTGCAATAAAGTGGGGGGTGGGGAGGAAATCAATAATATGTTTACACCATTTTAACAAGGAAAGCAAATTAGTTTGGAAGGGATTTTTTATAGAATGTTGCTGAACCACGATCAACCCATCTGATTTCTCTATTCTTTAAAAAAAAGGAAGAAAGGTTAATAAATGTTTCCACATGTGTGATTTCAATGAAATTTACATTTACGAGTCATTATCATTTTGGCGGAAGGCAGAATGATACTCGGCTTGTCACTGGAGGGGCAGATGGAGATGGAGTTTAGGAAGTTGACACACTAGCTGACAGAAACGAGTAAAATTTACATCCCAACCAACCTAATGGCAAGCAATTATCTCTGAACTAGGATAACAAATGTGCTTTTTATACTCAAAAGATGACATGCATTTTAGAAGTTTCCAGAAGGCATATTTTTTGTAAAGAAGCAACTGCTTCTGTATTCAACATTTAGTACAAGAGTTTAATTGGATACTGACCCTTTCAGAAGATTTTGTTACAAGTTAAAGTTAGATATTAAGAGAATAGAAAAATCTACCTGAAGTGGTGTCTACTCTCAGTTATCTATTTCTGTGTTTAAATACAGACTTACAAATGTACTTTTACTTCATATTCAATACTGTTTATAGACTTTGGCATTAGTAAAATATAAATTACTCTATGCACAATCCATAGCCATACTATCTTGTGAGTATCATAAAACAAATACAAGTGGAAATGTGGTATTTATCTTGGCTTAAAAGACCATCTATCTTAGCATGAGAAAGACATTTTTGATTCCATGATTAAATGACATCCTACATAACAAAAAAACGGCAAATGTACTAGTGTAATTCATCACAGATGACATTTTATAATTAAAATGTATTGATATTATCCTTTAAGACACTTTAAATGTCTTATAGTGTAAACTTTGAATATTTTGGCTGATAAATTTATTCTGTATAAAAAAGTCACCTAACTAGATGCACCAACCCATCTGAAAATTCTACATCTTGAAACAAGATGAAATAGTTATATGAATTACTTTCATCTACTTATTCTCATGAAGGCATAAAATATAACTGCTTTTTGATAAAGAAGTAAAATTTTGAAAGTTAAGTTACAAGCAAGTCCAAAAAGATACATTCACAGCCTATTCAAGATGGAAATGACCATACTTAGTCTCTAGATCAAACCCCTTGTGTTATAGAAATAAAGAAGCTGAAGCTCAAAAATGTTGCTGTCACCTTCTGTGAAATTAAACAGCAGCAGTCATAAAGAGAAAATGAAAACACCCTCAGCCACTTAAAAATTAAACATATCCCTCTTTAATACTAGCTAAATCTTAATCTAATAAAAATATTGGAAAGAAAAGAATACTGGAAAAAAATCAGCATGAATGTAATGTATTTCAATGAATTGATGATGGTCCTATGATGTCAAAGAAAAGGGCAAAAGAAAGAAATAGGTAAAAACGATGTCAGATGGCCTCTGTCACTCACTGCTCATGACCACATCATGACATGAAGTCAGTGGCAGAGTTGGGACTCAAATTATACCTGTCTAGTCCCAAATCTAAGCAATTCTCCTGTATTTGGCTTCAAGACATTTGTACCTCTTGGTCCCTCTGCTGGGAATACCTTTCCCCACCTCCCTGTCCTACATCTCCAACTACCTGTTAAATCCTATTCATACTTCACAATTCATTTTAAATATAACTTTCAGTGATCTATCCCTAGAGCTTCCACTATATGTTCTCTTAGTATTCCTATATTTTTCTTTTGTTGTACTTATTAATAATTAAAGTCAGTTAATTACTCTTCCAACTATTTTTACTTCATTTAAAGATTTTATTTATTTATTTGACAGAGAGACAGAGAGAGAGCACAAGGAGGGGGAGAGGCAGAGGGAGAGGGAGAGGCAGACTCCCCGCAGAGCAGGGAGCCGGATACAGGGCTCGATCCCAGGACGCTGGGATCATGACCTGAGCCAAAGGCAGATGCTTAACTGACTGAGCCACCCAGGCGCCCCTCTTCTAATTATTTTTAACTACTGATTCTCTACCAAACTGTATAAGCTCCATGAGAGCGAGGGCTATTTCTCTCTTACTGACCATTACATCTCCAATCCTTGGGAAGGTATTTAGCACAATGTAGGCATCCAATAAAAATTTGTTGGATACATCAGTGAAGGCACAAATGGATAAACAAAGAATGAAAAGGAGCTTTGGATTGGCAAATATTTCTGATTTTGTTTATTAATGGCAGATTGTTGATAAGGATTCTGAGAAAGTCAAAGGATTCCATCCGGGGCAGAAGTAAGAATTGCCCAAGGAAAGGAGGAGGGGCAATTTTGACACTGGGAGAAAGAAGATGGAGAGATCATTGTAGACGCAGAAATATTTCCGTGAAGTAGGAGGTGACATTCATGTGTGCATGAGAGGAGGACGATGGGGTTTTGAAGAGCTTTGTGAAAAGAATAGAAGTTTCTAAGTGAGAGCCATAGAACTACCATGAGACATCAAGCATTCCACCAAAGTTAGAGCATGGATTTTGAACATTTCCAATCTATACTGGCTTGGGTAGTATTTTCTGTTGCCCAGTTCAGCAACTACAGTCTTGAAGACAGATATTTAGATTCAGTATAAAGATGAGGAGAAGGAAGTGGAAGAGGAAGAGGAAGAGAAGGACGATGATGACAAACATGGACTCACTGTTATTCTGTCAAACACTTGTTTAAATCATTTCATTTCTTATACACACACAAACATAATGTGGTGTATATCCATTTTTTTAACAGATAAAAATACCAAGACATTTTTATACCACTTTTTTAAGGTATAATTCACATACCATAAAATCCATCCATTGCATATGTAAAATTAAATGATTTTTATAATTTCCCAGAGTGGCAACCATTACAAGTCAGTTTTCAACTACTACCATCACTCCAAAAAATTCCCCTGAGTCTGTTTGCGCTCAGTCTTGCTTCAACCTCCAAACCAACACAACCACTGATCTGTTCTCTGTCTCAGTAAATTTGCTTTTTCTGGACATCTCATATAAATGGAATTGAATAATATAGAGATTTGTGTTTTCTGTGTGGCTTCTTTCACTTAGGGTAATGTTTTTGTGGTTCATCCATGCTATAGCATGTATCAGTGTTTTGTTCCTTTTTTATTGCTGAGTAGCTTTTAATTGTATGGATAAACCACATTTTGAAATTCATAGGCATTTGGATTGCTTCCAGTTGGGGACCATTGTGAATGATGCTGCTGTGAACATTCACATACAATTCTTTGTGTGCACATATTTTTTTTTACTTCTCTTGTGTAGATTGCTGGAAGTGGAACTTGGAATAAGACTGTGTGGTAAGGATATGTTCAACTTTTTAGGAAACTCCCCAAACATTTTCCAAAGTAGATGTGTACCATTATATATCCCTGACCAGAAATGTACATAACAAATGTGTTTGCTGTATCTATTGAGGTGGCCATTGTGGTTTCTGTTCTTTATCCTATTAATATGGTTCTTCAATAAGTTGGTTTCCAGCTGTAACATCAAGTTTGCACTCCTAAGGCAAATCTCACACGCTCATGGTATAGAATCCTTTTGATATGCCACTGAATTTGTTTTGCTAGTATTTTGTTGAGGAGTTTTACATCTATATTTTTGAGGGATATCCATCTATGATTTTCTTTTCTTGTGATGTTTTTGTCTGGCTTTGGTATCAGAGTAATTCTGGGCTGAAAAAAAATGAGATGAGAAATGTTCCTTTTTCATCTATTTTATGAGTTGTTGGTTTTTTTTTTAAAGATTTTATTTATTCATTTGACACAGAGAGAGAGATTACAAGTAGGCAGAGAGGAAGGCAGAGAGAGAGGAGAGAGGAGGAAGCAGGCTCCCTGCTGAGCAGAGAGCCCAATGTGGGCCTCGATCCCAGGACCCTGAGATCATGACCTGAGCCGAAGGCAGCGGCTTTAACCCACTGAGCCACCCAGGCGCCCCTATTTTATGAGTTTGTAAAAATTGTTTTCACTTTAGGCATTGATAGAAGACACTATGGAGGACAGGAGAGGCAGGATTTTGTGGGAAGATTTTAAATTACTAATTAAATTTCTTTGCTTGTTCTCATCTTTTCCAACCTTCTATTTCTTCTTGAGTCCATTTCTGTAATTTTTAAACACACAATTTTCTACTGTAATCTTTATTATTTCCTTCCTTCTGCTTATTCTGGATTAGTTTACTTTTTTTTTCTATTTTTTTTTAAGATGGTAGCTTAGCTTATTGGGATTGGAAACTTTCTTCTTTGGTGTTAAAAGCATCTAGAGTTACAAATTTCCTTCTAAACATTGCTTTAGTTTTATTCCATAGTTTCTACCTACTTTGTTTTAGTTTTCATTCAACTCGAAATAATTTTTTATTCCCTGTTTAGCTTCTTCTTTGACTTGTGGGTTATTCAGAAGTATATTAGTACCCAAATGTTTGGCACACATTTCCTTCTGTCACAGATATCTAATTTAATTTTGTTGTGGTCAGAAAATACACTTTGCATGATTTCAGCTTTTAAAAATCATACTGGGAATTATTGCATGGCCCAGCACATAGTCTATCCTATAGAATATTCCATTCCAAAAATGTGTGTTCTATAGTTCTTGAGTGAAATGTGCTATAATATCAGTTAAGTAACACTGGTTGATAATGGCGTTCAGTCTTTTATACCTTTGTTGATTTTCTGTTATGTTATACTGATTATTGCAGTGGAGTACTGAAATCTCCAACAATTTTTTAATTGTGTATTTCTCCTCTCAAAACTGTTATTTTTTTGCTTTAAGTATTGGAGGTCTCTCTTTCTAGGTGTGTATACATTTATAATGATTATATCTTTCTAATACACTGACCCTTTTAACGTTATGAAATGTCTTCCTTTGTTTCTAATGATATTTATTATATTGAGGTTTACTTTGTTTGATATTACCATAACTACTCCAGATCCATTATGGTTACTTGTTTCATGGTGTATCTTTTTCCAGCCCTTTTACTTTCAAGCTCTTTGTGTCTGCATCCAAGTTGTGTTTTTTCTAGACAAAACACCAAGGAAGCTGTGACTTTTTTCCTCCTTAATTAGCGCTTTAAGGATTTAAATTACAGAGCTAATGAAGTCCCCCTCCACCTTAACGGAACAGTTGTGAAAATAGGTAATGAGATAAAGAAGTTTAAACAACCTAATCTTTGGAAATTTTAGATAGCTTTTCTTTTAGGTTATCTCTGCAATTTGGAATTAAATGTTTAACTATTCTGAAAGAACACAGATAAATGTTTTTTAGTTTCTCAGTCACTTTATCTACTTTCACTGTGGTTTTAATGATTCTGGATACCCTATTAGTTCTAAGGATACAAGGAAAACTTTTAAAAAGTTTCACTATTCATATCATAATAGTCCTTCACTGAAACTAAAGGAGAGTGCACTTTTTTCTTATTGTTCACAAAGCTGTGAACCAGGTCAGTGAATGATATACCAACAAAGCAGGTATGTGACATTTTACCCTCAACAATTTCATGACTCTGTTGGACACTGCACCTATGAGTAATGACTCATTGCTTCTTTTCAGCAACTTCATGTGGATATTTCATCTTCTCCTTGCTCACCAATAAAATGTACTCTTTTTCCAAAGTCTGTATTTTCAAAACACTTGTAATGATAGATTGCATTCACTATGATATAATTGCATCCAATTCCAGTCATTCGATTTTCAGGAAATGCACTGTTTCCATGTCATTTAGGTTATTATTTCCACTGGCTAACATGCAACAAGCAGGACACTATGTTAACTAAAATGTCACAGGACTGGGACTAGTGGCTCTGAATAAATCCATACTTCCCTGGAGCTAAGGAATGTAGGCCTGAGAACTATCTAAGGAGCTAAATGTGAGGAGTAACACCTTGGATTGAGCAAAGGCAGACACATCTTTGTTGCTGTCTACTTTGGGAAGGCTGAAGATGTCAAGGTCATCATGTCTCCTGCAGACCATTCTAAAATGTCTAAGAGGACCATCCTTCTGCAATGTCATTGCTGAAATTGCTAGTGTCCAAGCAATGCATAATTATCTGACTCCAACCATAGTAAATTTATGAGCTGTTTTATTCTCATCATTTTCCCAGGTCTTTGAATTTATGTCTGAGACACCTTCATTGATTTTTGCAACATAGGTGAGCAAGTCTGCCTGCCATGCCTCATCAGGTGATGACAAGGAATACAGGGGAAGTACTTCTTGAAACTTTGAAATCATTTATTTGATTAACCCAACAATTACAGATTTAGGATGGCTCCAATTTTGGAGATAAGACAGGTACTTAATGTTTAAAAGGTTACTATAATTTAAAGTTACTGAAGATTGGAGGTCTCTTCTAAATTAGAATCTTGTCCCAGGTAAGGTCCATTTCCTCATGAACAAGCTTGAATGACTTTATGTTTGTCAAATAAGCTAAAATGATATAATGCTTGTCAAGCTTTTATTATTTATCAATAACAAAAGATGTTTTTATAATAAATTATAATTTTCAAAGCATTTCCATGTCCATTAAAGTGCTATATTCTTGTTATAATTCTGAGAAGTAGGTGTCATTGTGACCAAATTATAGCTGAGACCTGAATCTTCATTGGAATTCAGTCCTTTTGATGCTATGTTAATGCACTTAACAGTATATAATAGAGCTTCTCTTCATTAAAAATTTAATTGTCTTGATGTTCTTACAGCTTTTGTATGGAATAAAGATTCATAATGATTCAGTATAAGGAAGAGAGAAAATAAATTTAATAAGTGAATTCATAAGCCCTGAGGATTAAGTAAATTTTAGTGCATCTATAAATTAAATCCTGTCTATTCATTAAAAGGGCATTATGTTGAATATTTATTATCATAAAAATATAACCATAATATGCTAAGTAGAAAAGAAATTTGCAAAAGACTATGTGTCCAGAAATAGATACACACACATACAATTGATTTATGACAAAGATGCCACTAAAATTCAGCAGGAAAAAAATTATTTTCATGACATGGTTTTAGAGATATTAGGCACCTATATGAGGGGAAAAAAATTACCCTTGCCCCATTATTTCACACCATATTTAAAAACTAACATGAAATGGCCCAAGAAACCAAATGTGGAAAAAAAAATATCCAGAATAAAACAGAGTATCTTCATACTTTAGGGGAGAAAATAATTTCTAAATTAGTACACAAAGGCAATATACATCAAAGAAAAAATGATAAATTATAGCTCATTAAATTTAAGAACTAATTTATCAAAAGATACCAGGAAGAGAATGAAAAATCCAAGAGGAAGAGAAGATATTTATAATACAAATATCCAACAAAAATCTTAGTTTAGTGTATCTCAGAAACTCCTACAAACTAGTAAGAAAAAGATAAATCTACTTTTTTCTCAGAAGCGGGAGAGGTAGAAAGAGAGGGAGAGAGAGAATCCCAAGGAGGTTCCACACCCAGCATGGAATCCAATGAGGGCTCAATCTCACAAACCCTGAGATCATGACCTGAGCCTAAATCAAGAGTTGCATGCTCAACCAACCAGTTGCATGATCCACCCAGATGCCCCACAATCTACTTTTTAAATTGGACAAATATACAACATACAGGCACTATACAAAAGAGAATATCCACATAACAAATCAGCAAAAACCAATATAATTAATCATGAATGAAATGAAAATTAAACATTCCTTTTAGCATAGCTAAATCCAGAAGACTGATAATATCACTTGTTGGCAAGAATGTGGAGAAACTGAAATATTCATATCTTCCTTGAGGAAGCCAAACTGGTACAAACAAACTTGAAAAACTGTTTGCCATTATTACCCTATGACCCAGCAGTCACACTCCTAGGTATAGTCCTAAGAGAAACAAGTGCATATATCCATCAAAAAACATGTGCAGGAACATTCAAAGAATTCTTATTCATAATAGCCAGAAACTGGAAACAACCCAAATGTTCATCAATGGAAGAACAGATAAAGGAATTGTGACATAAAATAGAATAGTAGACAGTATTAAAAATTAAACAAGTTAACAGTACATAAAATAATGTGAATAAATCTCATAAGACATCATGTTGAGGAACCAGAAACACACAAAAAGTTCACACAGTGTTACTTCATTTTTATGAACATGGTAATAAGGCATGATTAATCAATGGTGACAGAAGTAAAAAAATCATCGCTTCCTCTAGGGAGAAGTGTACAACTGAGCATTCTAGAATTGCCAGGAATGTTCTTAATCTTGATGTGGGTGACAGTTACGTGCAACTACAAAGTCAGATGTTGCTTCAGTTTTGGTGTGCTTCTTTATGGCCAATGCCTCTTAATCGTTCTATTAAGTTCAGCTACTGGTCATGGTGTGCCCCTTGTTCTTCACCATTGTCTGGATGTTAACTTTGAATACTGAATTTGCCCTTGTTAAAACAGAACAGAGTTCTAGAACAGACATGCTTCCATCCCTCTCTCTCCGCTTCTCTTTCCACATCTACTGTCGTGCATGATTCTGAAAGACTCCATTGAACACTTCTGGGGTCAGCATGACCACAGCCAGGCAGCTTCTTCACAAAAGTTCCTTGTGCAAAAATTGCCAATAGCATCTCTAAACCACCAGCACTCACACCAAAGAGATTTTCAGACTTCCCAAAAAATCTGTTTTGGAACAATGATGACAAGATGCACTTCTGCACTCTTGTTCCAGGACCTTCTTGTTCCATCTTAAAAGTGAATGAGTTCTAGATGTCTTCTGTTTTTAAAAATCATCCTTGTTATATTTATAATTTTGCTTTGTAATAAATAAAAACAAGAAAAGAATATCTCTTTTTGTTGTACTGAATAAAAATTAGAGCTGGCTGAATTCTACCTTTCTTCTTTCCTTGCTTTGCTATGTCTCAGGAAAAAAACCAAAACAGCCAAAGAGACACATGTATTCTCTCTCTTTTTTATACACTCACATACACACACACAATTAAAGGAAGTAAGAGTGATCCATTTGGCTCTAACACATCTAGGTTTTGACAACTAGCATGCAGTGGAAAGGCATCCCAAACCCGGCTTTAGAACAACAATGACACTCTTTTAGGTATAATATACATAAATCCAGTCAGTTTGCTATGAGTTTTAAGATTTATAACCCACCTAAATCTTAGAACTCAGGCACATCAGCCCTAGTTTATCAGTATAGCCCGTTTGTTGAAGGACCCAACAGCATCCCTCTCTTGCCCTTCCTTCTCCCATTCTAAGGAATGGCTCAGAGTAGAGCACTGGCAAAAAAAAGAAAGCTTTATGGTAGCCCTTGTTTTAAGCCAAGAGCCTTGGACCCAAACACACTTCTTCCATACCATCATATTTTGGTTTCATTTAGGTTCCTGACCCTTATTCTAGTCCCAAAGTGAGTAGAAGTTTGAAATAGGGTTGAGAATGAGTTCCAACAATGTATTTTTGGTCTATCTTTTGAAGATCAGTTCACTATCTAACAACTTATGGATCTGAACTTTTGATTTTGATAGGAATAAAATTAGGTTTCCCTTAATAAGTGAAAGGGTATATGATATAATTAAGATATTGTAAAGTATCCTGAGAAATCATGGATGGAAAACATTACTGGAGAATAAATTACTAATTGCATTAGTGGTCTCCTCTGCTCAACTCAGCGTATAACTTTTAACTATACCTGGCATCTAGTCCCATTGCTGTAATTTATTTTTCCTGCTTTTTAAAAAAATCACATGAGTTATTTTTAATAATGCTTTTTCAAAGTAGACCAAAGATAATTCTCTCAGGTTATGAACAAAGGCACAGAAATAGTAGTCTAAATTGGAAGCTCTGGAGGGGATTGTATCTATTGCTATGTTTTATACATTATCTAATTTCCTCTTGGCAACCACAGATTCTGAATTATAATTGTGGTAATCATAATAACAATGAAAATGAGTGACATCTTTTACTAGCATGAACTATGCTCAGCCCACTCCTTTGTTCCTCAGATGGGGGATCTCCTTCCAGAAATCTGTAGAGAGCCCTGGACAGTATGATAGAAGGCTGACAAGTAAACAAGCGTTAGAAGACACATCTTTACTTTCTATGATCACATTGCTTGTCTCTCCTTTCCAGCCATCCTCACCCAATGTCCAAGACCAAAATGTCCATGCGGCACGTATGGGAAGGACAAGATCTGTGTGTGTTTGATAGAGTTTCATTTTACTCTTTATCCACAATGCCTGGTTTTTCTCAGCACTAGCAATGGTATTCTTCAGTGCGTACAATCAGCGTTTTGGGGGTGCCTGGGTGGCTCAGTGGGTTAAAGCCTCTGCCTTCGGCTCAGGTCGTGATCTCACAGTCCTGGGATCGAGGCCCGCATCGGGCTCTCTGCTTAGCGGGGAACCTACTTCTCCCTCCCTCTCTGCCTGCCTCTCTGCCTACTTGTGATCCCTCTCTCTCTGTCAAATAAATAAATAAAAATTAAAAAAAAAACAGCAATCAGTATTTTCTTCCTGGAGACATCCTATTGCTGATAAAACTGACAGTATTTGAACAATCTTGTCAATGAAAGGACTAGGTTGTTGTTGTTATTGTTTAATAGACTTCCAAGAAGACTATTTGGGGACAGATATGAATGAAGAAAACCTACACAAAAACCAGCAAGCCTCTCTTTGGCAGCTGGTTTACAAGTTTCAGGTAAGAACTCCAGGATGTTTTGAACATCAAAAATGATGTTTTCTAATGCATTCATCCTCCTGGAGATAAGCAGTAATCTTGTGTGTTCTAAAGACTTTGGTATTCCCTATTGAACTAGACTTCGAAGCACATTTTCTAACACATCCACAATGTCCCCTGATTCAGCCCTGTCGAGGACAGTGGATGACCCACCCACACTCAAGGTTTCTTCAGACCCTGTCATCATAAGTGTGTTAGATTAAGGAATTCAGTTGCATTGAAAAGCATAAAGTAAGGAACTAAGATGCTCATTTTACTCTCCCCTTACAAATATTGGCAGAGAGAAAAAATAAATTGAACGGTGTCTGTCCTAAGGGCTCAGGTAAGATTTTACCTCACTTATAAATACCTTAAAAATAACAAAAATTGCTGGTAAGCCAGCCTACTCAGCCAAGAAGTTCCTTCTTCAACATTTTGTAATGTCAACTCTTGAGGGGGAAAATTGGTACTGCCCTTGTCAAATTAAATAATCGCTTCAGACATGTTAACTCTAGGCTGTTTTCTAATAATGATGGCTTGAGGAACAGGCACATCTAGTATGTGTAAAAGAGATAAAGACGGAATGTGTTCTTACATTCATAATTAAAAATGGACCATAGAGAGTCTCGTTCAGTATAGAGTTCCTTTGTTTCAATCAGAATATTTATTTTTTGCAAGTGGTGACTTTAAATGCAAAAGTTTCAAAGGATTTTATGCATTGCCTACAATTCAGCCTCAGTTTCTTTGGGAAGGGGTGGAAGGTAACAGACACATGCCATGAATAGACAATTGGGTCCTTCCAACCTTCTTGGTTCAAGACCAGGATGAGTAATGAAGTGAGGACCTCCTGCCTTAACGTTTACCTCAGAAAAGATTTTAACAAACACTAGACCCCAAATAGTATTGGCATTTTTTAAAAAATATGTTTTTTAAAAAGCATTTCTATTTTCTTGCACAGCAGTCAACCATGAGAATTTGGTTGTCAATCCGTTGATGATTATTATGATGTGATTTGAACTTTATGATACCATAAGAAAATCCTCCTTATTTCCTCTAGCAGTGCTGCTTGTTTTTATGACATTTCTAAAGAGCTACCAAATATGAGATCAAACATCGCCAGCAATGCCTTTTGAAATTCAGTTTTAGAGTAATCAAGAGTCCTATTGCTGACTGCAGCAGTATTTTCAGAAACCATAGCCCACAAAGGTCTTCAAAGACTGGAGGCATAATTCACAGATTGCTAATTACGTGTTTGAATTTCATCTTTCTTCCAAAGAAGCACACACAAAATATTTCTAAAGCACTGTACAATTAAGAACAAACAGGTGACTGAGGGTTACTGGGAGGTGGGAGGGTAGGGATAGGGTGGATGGGTTATGGACATTGGGGAGGGTTTGTGCTATGGTGAGTGCTGTGAAAGGTGTAAGCCTGATGATTCACAGACCTGTACACTAGGGGCAAAAAAAAAAAAAAAAAGAACAAATAGGTGAGATGCTTTCAGTCCATAAGCCTACATATCAACAATTCAATAGAATGTAACAATGGTTACTTGAATGTTTTCTTGTGTGTACCAAGTACATCAAAGCAGAGTCACATCTTAAGGAACCAGAAGGCAAGAGACAGGTGGGCAGATAGAAAGGGAAGGAAAGGAGAGGAGGACAGGAGGAAAGGAAGAGAAGAGGTCAGTGGAAAGGAAAAAAAAAAATGTGTTTGTGCATCTCTTCCTGGGCCTTGGACTATAAATGGGGATTCACTGATGTGGGGACTGGCAGGGAGTGAGTTATCTATGTTTGAACTGGGGTCAGGTGGAGGGATGGATCTACACTCAGGGAAACCCATTTTTAAAACAGAAGAGTCATCGAGCATGCCCTGTTAACTACATTTGCCAGTGTTCCAAAAGGCCAAAACTCTTCTTGGAGAGAAGATGGCTCCCTAAGATGAAAAGAAAGTCAGGAACTAATAAGAGAGTTGGCCTGACAAGACACAGTGTCAAAACATAGGGGACAAAGGGACAAGGTCAGGAACTGGAAAAGCACCATTATTTCTGGCCCCCATCGGGAAGCTTATGAGATACTCTCACAGTTCATAGCATGTTCCCTGTGTCAAGAAGTATCCAGGTGGCTTATGCCAACACCACCCAGGTGTCACCACTTTCACACATGTGACCCATGTCCCGCACCGGACAGCCATGAGACCATAATGCTCTGACCTGCACTTCCTGTTAGATAACTATTGAAGGGAAGGAAATGGCATAAAATTTCCATTCATTATGTACTAGGGACTGCACACCAAATTTTATATATATATATATACATGCTTGTGTGTGTATACACAGAGATGTGTTTCTATATGTATCTATACAGAAGGACTACTATTTGACTATATTATATAAAATAGTAGAGATTTAATACAGTATTATATATATACATACACATGTATACACACATACATATATATCTACTATACACATACACACATACGAGATATATAGTAGAAACTTAATATGGTATTTTTATACACACACAGATATGTGCATATATATAAGTTTATATATGGAATGTATTTTGTAACTGCATTATATATGATAGAATCTAATGTAGTTTATACGTCTGAGACTATATACCAGGTATTAAACTTTTACATATCTGATATTTGTCATGACAACATATAAATTCAAATATCCATTCCACATTCTGCATTCATTCATTCCACACTTACAGAAGGCTTTCCTATGAACAGAGAATTGGACCACACACTGTGGGGATAGAGAACCAAAGAGAATATGGTTCCTGTGGTCCAAATGAGCTTCGAGCCACCTGAGGGAAAAGGCATGTCAGTAACTCACTGAATATAGAACAGTATGAACCAGGTACCTCAATGTATACAAAGCCAGAGGCTGAGAATGTCCAAAGGGCAGAGGGATTGTTAGGACTTTGTCCAAGGGTGGGAGAGAGTCAGGGAAATGTTTCTTGAAGTAGACACTTTGAACTCATTTTAACGGTGGAAGAAGGAGTAAGAGTTCTACAGCCCAATAGAGGAATGTGAGCCTGAGGGAGGGTACGGCATGCTCAGGGATAACAAGTAGATCCACTTACCTGGAGAGGAGGGTGCAGCAAGGGAGCCAAGCCAGTGGTCACAGGAGGGACAAGATTATACACTGGTGTGGATGCCATGGTAAGTCTTATCAGAAGATGGGGCCATTATGGATATGGTTGGGCTGATAATGCGGAAGACAAGGCATTTTAACTATGTATTAAAAGATAAATATGGTTTCTGTAGTCAGAGGTGTGATGCAAAAGAACATTCCAGGAAAAGAGGATTGCATTAGGAAAGGGGTGGAGATAAGAACATATAATGTAAACATAAGGAATGGTACAAGTATGATAAACTTCTGCTCATTCCTGACACATACTACGGGTCAATAAAAATTTGTTGAATGAGTGAATAAATGATTGATTATAGGAAAGTGAGGCAAAAAGAAAATTCAAAATCGAGGTTGGGGTCAAACCTTGAATTCTAGACTAACAAGTCAGGCCCTTACCCAGTAGCCAATGAGGAGACACTAAAGAATTTTAAAANTTTTTTTTTTTTTTTATTTATATTTTTTTTTAAAGATTTTTTATTTATTTATTTCACAGCGGGAGAGAGATCACAAGGAGGCAGAGAGGCAGGCAGAGAGAGAGAGAGAGGGGGAAGCAGGCTCCCCGCCAAGCAGAGAGCCCGATGCGGGCCTCGATCCCAGGACCCTGAGATCATGACCTGGGCCGAAAGCAGAGGCTTTAACCCACTGAGCCACCCAGGCGCCCGACACTAAAGAATTTTAAAAGGAAGAGGGACAGAATCGACACTCTAATATGGAAGATCAATCTGGTATTGAGATAAAGATTGGGTTAGAGAGCAGTGTTCACAAAGAACAGGCTATTCCTGTATCACTAACTCACATTTGCAGGGATTTAGATAATAGTAAGAATGTAAAGGACGGAATGAATGGAAGAAATATCAGAAAGACAGAACCATCTACCACTATTACATAACTTTATCAGACAAACCACCCCCACATAGCAGGGTTTGCAGGCTGGTAGAAATACACCCACAGGCCTACTTGTGGTTGTTGTTGTGCTCTTCACACCTTGCTTCCCCTGCTGCATCATTCTTGTACTCCAGTCTTCTGACCCTTTAGATATGTTACATGTTTCCAGGCAAGTTCCACATGCCTCTTGGGCTTAAAGTAAGTTCTACTTCCCAATCTGACACTCAGCACTCATTCTTGTGCTCTTTCGGTACCTGATTATTTCAGATAAACAGAGTCCTCATTCCAGCCTCAGTTTCTGGACCAAAACCCTAAAAGTGGCCCACTCCTTTAGAATATATCCTATTCTTTTAGCCCTTTGGAGCAAAAGCCACCAAGGAAGGACTTAGAAAAGGATGGATTTCCGGGCACCTGGGTGGCTCAGTGGGTTAAGCCTCTGCCTTCGGCTCAGGTCATGATCTCAGGGTCCTTGGATCGAGCCCCACATTGGGCTCCCTGCTCGGCAGAGAGCCTGCTTCCTCCTCTCTCTCCGCCTGCCTCTCTGCCTACTTGTGATCTCTCTCTCTGTGTCAAATAAATAAATAAAATCTTTAAAACAAAAAGAAAGAAAGAAAGAAGACGATGGATTTCAGTATAGATTGAAAGTGAGAAGGAGGGTGGGAGGGTAGGGATAGGATGGATGGGTTATGGACATTGGGGAGGGTTTGTGCTTTGGTGAGTGCTGTGAAAGATGTAAGCCTGATGATTCACAGACCTGTACCCCTTGGGCAAAGAATAAAAATAAAATTAAAAAAAAAAAGAAAGTGAGAAGGAAATAAAAGTCAAAGACGAATGGTCTTTCAAGACAGATCATTCATTCATAGATATTTATACAGTTTCCAATCATAGCTCTTCATGCTTTATACAAATCAGGGAAGCAAACGGACAACAGTCCTGCTCTCATGTAGCTTCACTTCTAGGTGGGGGAGGCAAGTGATGAACAATAGGTGTCATAAAAATAGAACTGATGTAGCCTGTTTGAAGATGTTAAGTGTTATGGAAAAAGTAGAGCTGGACACGGGGAAATCAGCACTGAGGGAAGAGGTGGGACAGGATGCTATATTGAATAAGATTGTCAGGGTTGACCTCATTGAAGAGGGGTGAGATGAGCAAAGCCATGAAAGAGACAGAAGAAATTAGCCATGCTTTTATCTGGGGGAAAAACATTCCAGGCAGAAGGAATAATAGAAACATGTGTAGCAAGTTCAGTGAACAAGAATGGCAGTATAACTACTTCAGAGTAAGCCGGAGCCAGTAGAATAGGAAACGAAATCAGTAAATCTGGGGTAAATCTTAAGGCTTTTATAGGCCATCATAAGGACTTCGGCTTTACCTCTGAGTAAAATAGGAACCACTGAAGCATTTGAGTCAAAGAATAACATGATCTGACTCACATTTATAAGGGAATATGTTGACTGTGCACTGAGGAAAATTATAAAGGAGAAAGGATAGAACAGATCCCTGAGGAGGGCACAGTAGGAATCCAAGTAAGACACAACAATGGTCACACCTGGATACAGCAAAGGAGGTGGTCAGAAGTGAGCAGGATAGATTTTCATGGTGGAACCAAGGGGATTTCCTTCTGATAAATTGGATAGAGGGTGTGAAAGAAAGAGAGGAGTCAAGGACAAGTCAAAGGGTTTTTTTGTTGTTGGGTGTTTTGTTTGTTTGTTTGTTTGTTTGGTCTTGACAACTAGAAAGCTAGAGTTGCCATAAACCAAGACAGAGAGGACTGAGATTGGAGCAGATGTGTATGTACTGTTCAGTGCATGTCAAGCTCAAGATGTCTATTAGCTATCCAAGCAGCTATGTTAATAGGTGATGGTATGCAGGGGTCTGCAGAGAAGTCTGAGATGGAGACATAACTGGGGATGTGCTCAGCATATAATCTACATAAAGCCATGAGAAAGGATGAAATCAGCAAAGGAGTGAGTACAGATGAGGCAGAGAAAAGAAGAGGACCGAGGACTGGGTCCAGAGGCAATCAACATTAAGAAATTGGGTGGAAAAATGGTGCTGTCCCTAAGACAACAATAGACAATCTGAGTGTGGCAAAAGATGGCTGGTTTGATAAATGAATTCTATTTTCTACATGTTACGTTTGAAGTGAAATTATGAAATTCAGGTAACAGCTAATGGGGCTCTGATAAATATTAAACAACTGACTTCAGGGGAAGGGAGTGGAATTTGTAGATGTTGCCAATTTCTCTGGTTTATAAGCTCCCATCCAATTTTGGGCCACCAACTTGAAGTCACTGCATTTTAGTGGCTGATGGAAATTCAGGACTGAGACCCAAAATAAAAATGTATTAAGTTTTTGATTTGAGAAATCAGCTCTAGGGAGGGAACAATTAAAGTCATAGGAAAGGATGAAATCTTCAGAGGACAAATTGTGATAAACAGGAGGAAACTGAAGGCAAAATGTGAGTAAATACCCATTTTAAGGGGACTCGAGAGATTTCCAAATGAAGAAAGAAGCGCAAGAAGCTAAATTCCAGAATGGTTTCATAAACTGGAACCATTTTGCCACTGTTGTAAAGTATTTCTTCTTTCCTTTTTTCTACTTTTTCCCTGGTAGGTGAAACTATATCAGATTCAGATAAGAAATTTTTCTTTTAGCCCCTGAGAGAATGGGCACAACAAATCCTTTTCCATATCTATACAACAATTTTAGTATGAACTTGTTTACGACTAATTTTAACCACTTTCAGCTCTCCTCAAAATAAAACATCATCAGGAGATCTGCATACTCCAACACATACACCATTTAGATTTTCCAAATGGTCGACGTGGTCTTTCAGACATGTTCAAAAAAATTTTTTTAAGTCAATTGACATTTGGTACAAGGCATTACACTTAACAGCCACGAGCCCTGTTATACTGATTAATACTAAGAAAAGCCATTAGGAAACAGTGGTGTCTAGACAGTTTGCTTTTTTGTGTGAGACTGAGCTTCAATGGCGAAGAACAGAATTAAAAGAGTATAGTTAATTCATAGTCATTTAGACACAAGTCATACCAACTAGACATATAACAGTCAGATACATGATACAACTTTTTAAAACCTCTAGGTAACTTTGAAGTACAAATCATATGTATGCTGATCACATTTCTAGAATTTTTGGAGACAATCTCATTGTCCTCAGAAGCATATTTACAATTGTCAAATCATGTATTTTAATTTTTCCATTTAAAAAACATGAACACTGTTAGCAGAATCACTTTGGGCTAAATTAAATTTAGATTCCACCCCCAGTGTCCGCTGGATGGTAGAGAGAAGCCTACTAAATCTAAGGATTCCTTGTGGAAAACGCACTAAAAGCCTAACCCACACACTCATTGGGTCTCCACTCCCAGGAAAGCTTAGCCAGCCCAGGCTTGCTACCATATTACAAGTTTTCCCAAATTGCAGTGGAATGTTCGTCCCAGTTCTTAGGAACCGCTCTGAATCAAAAGAGCTCTATGTTCTCAGAACATTGAAATTATGACTTGAAAAGAAAAAAATAAACAGTTATTGCATTTTTTCTGGGTTGAAAATCACACGGAAGACAGTGAACCTCTTCCAACAGGCAAAGCTCTGCCTCACCGTTTGGGGTCCTTGTGCTATCTCCCTCAGGACCCATACATGAAATGAGGACAATACAGAGACCTGCATGTTCACATAATTGATCCACTTTCATCCGCATAAAGGGATGAGAAAGTCTCAAATTATTAACAGTCCAGTGCTTTTACAGCTCCCACCTACCATGCACTTATCGCTTTCGGATTTCTCCTAATTGAATTACTCAGAGCAGACCAAATGACCTTAGTTGTCCAAGCACTATTTATCACATTGTACTGTAAATGAATTACATTATTGAAAGAAAATATTCTCTAGATCCATTTCCTATCTTATAGTAATTATTTCTCTGGTGTCCTAATTTTTCCATGACTTTTCTTTTCAAGAAACAACTATTAACTTTCAACATAGTCAGTGACCTTGTTTGGATGACTCTGTCCCCTCAGGTGACCTTGAAGCAAAAATTATAGAAGCATCAATTGGCAAGTTCGCCAGCATTCAGCAAAGTATGAAAAGGGTAAGAGCTCTTCATTTCCCAGCACTGGCATTCATCATGGAAAGACACATAAAAGAAAGGGCAAATTCCAATGACATGCATCCAATAAATTGGAGACTCTTGTCACAGCAAACGCCAATTCAGCAGTTTATAATCACAATGCATAATACGGCTATATTACTTATTTTTTAACCCTCTAAACAGGAGCTTTTAATACTGGTCCTTCTGTGTCTTCCTCTTTATCATTGAAAATCCTAAGTACTGTCAGCTATGAGGTCATCTTTCTGAGTCTGTTGAATTTCATCTTGACTATTAGTAACACATCTTCTTTTTTGCGATAGCATCCAATCAAGCACCATAGATTTTGAAGAAATATGAAAGGTCACTTAGTTTCAAACAGACCGTGAGGAAACTGAGCTAGAGGGGGAATAAACTAACAAATTGTTAATAAACTATTTGCATGTTCAACAGACCCAGAACTTCTCTTAGCAATTTGCATGGCATTTTGTTCCCTTTAGTCTGGTAAATGGGGCCCAAATTCTTTTGCCTGACTTGGAGTTAATTCCAACAAATCAACAATCAAAACTAAAAGAGTATTTGTTCAACATAGATTGTACTGGTATCAACAGAGGGTCCACACTAAGTGATGTTCCCTATTATATGTGCTTAATTTTTTTTTCAGGAGTATGAATCCCGTAACCAAAGTGCACGTAATAAGGTCAAACACTTTCGGAGATTTCCATGCATGTTCAAGCTCTCGCACCTCTATGTTATATTTCACCCAAATGGATTATATAAGGTGGAACAGGAACATGGAACAAGCACTGGCCAAAAGGAATCACAGGTATGGGGTTAAGTCCAACTCTCTGACTCTTCTGAATTCTATTAGACAATCACTCAAACCCCCTGGGCCTCACCTTCCTCATTCATAAAACTATTTCTTTAGTCATATGATCCTATAGGTCTATGTTGCTGCAAGTAAACAGATTCATAGCAGGCTTTTGCTCCCTCTTCTCCCAAAGCAAAGCAAAGCAAAGCAAAGCAAATAAATAAATAAATAAATAAATAAATAAATAAATAAAGAAAAGGTGGCAAAGACACAGAAGGCTCTAGTTTGTGCCTGAGATGGTGCTGAATTCCCTAGTTTTGCATGCCTGCTTCCCAAGCACTGTGGGAATATTGGCTGCGGTGAGAAGCACCGCTGGGGCAACACTCACTGGGATGCTCAGACAATGCCCAGAACCCTATCAATCAACACATATCTTTTAAAAAATGTATCTCAAGTCTTAGATTTCTGGATCTTTGTATGGTTCATCTCTAGTGACCACAGTACTCATGTTGGAATTTGAACAGTTAGTATTTCTGGCACAGGATTGGTCCAGGTTATAAGGTAGACTACTTCCTCCACCTAAAACAGAGTCTTCTTTGAGATCATCCTTCAAATAATTGGCATTTGTGGAAGTACATAATTTCTGCAACTAGATCCATTGAGGAAAATCATTTCCAGAGATGTTTTCTGAAACATTGTTTATTTGCTCTACCAACAAGAGAACAAGGGGTTTGACAATTTTGGTTTTCTGAGTAAGATGCTTTTAGGACGTTTCTGGTCCTAAGGTACAGCCATAGGTTTCTGCTATTGATTTTCACATCCAGTTTTGAGTTTGCCGACCGCATGTTCTGAAGCCAGTCCTTACTGCATCCCCACCCCCCCCGAAGAATGTCAATCGTTTATACAGGCTGTTTCTCCCTGTGCTCCACATCCCTGAGGCAGTGTCCTAATCATCTCACAGGAGCCCTGGCTGATCTCCATGCCCACGGGTGGAGCTGGACTCCAAACTAGACCAGCTAACAAGACTAAGGTCTCCTGCCCATATGATGCTATTTCAGGCATCTCAAGGGCTTCCCTGCCTTAAAAACAAAATTCCACTTTTCTAACCGATGCTTCAAATTTCTTTAAGAGAATAAAGACATGCTTTGACTCAGTACACAGTTTCCTACGAGAGGAACCATATGACCTGAAATCTATATAATCGATTAATCTGACAAAATTGACTAATATCAAATCCCTTCCTGAGGATGCTACTTTAATGGGGGAGCCACACTGGCTGATATAATGGAAAAAGTGAACCAAAAGGAGGTGGAAGACACTGAATATTTTGCTTCCTTTTTGCTTCATTATGACTTCTAATGTGAGAATGATGTTCATCTCATGACGTTCTTCTGCTAACTGATAACAATAAATAAACACTATTTACTGAGTTACTCAATAGTGAGACATCCATGAAAATGCTGGGAAGCTCCAAAAAAAATCTCTCTTCCATAAAAGCAATGAGAACACTGGCAAATATTATGAGAATTTACTTCTTTATAGCTAAATATTAGCTAAAGGCTTGAAGAAATTCATAGAACTTCTTGTTGCTGTTAAAGGCTAAATCTTGTTAAGAAGAGCAAGCTTCATGGTGTTTTAACTTGCCCTATTTCCACCCGTACCCCTAAATTTGCAGTACTCTTACAAACTGACAGCCATGATCACTGTTAAAACCAGCAGTCCGGCAGCCCTCCCAAGGGGGAGAATGGAGTTGGAGCTTCTTCAAAGCCCTATTCCTAGAAAACTGATCATTACTTGACCTGTCCAGAAGGGTCAGAAGACCCTATTTGCAGGCTATATTTAAATGACATGACGTACAGCTCATCTAGTATGAAAAGCCTTTGTTCCAGAGGTGTTTGCCCCCCTCCCAAAAAATTCAGAGACTACTGTTTAACACTACAGCTACCTGAGGCAGTGGGCAATAATTCAGACAATGGACTAAGCAACAGCTTAAAAGGAAAAGATGGGAAATGAGATGTCCACAGGAGGCTTTGAAAATCCCCAGCACATTTCTAATAATCTAGAAGCCCATGGGCATGTGTAGTGTATATGGCCAGGACTGTGTGCATGTTCAGGAAGACCTAAGAAACTCTAACCTCTTGCTAAACTTGACATTCTCTGCAAGCAGAAAATGAAGATTAAGAAGAAGTAGCCCAGCTGAATGTTGAAGGTGTTCCCTAGTATATATATAGAGCTCCTAGCAAAGACTGAGGGACTAATTAGTTCCAGGAATTTAAGGAAATCTCTACCCAATTATTACCTGACCATGAAGAGACCTGAGCAGAGACTTCAGTGGCCATACACAAAAAGGAATTTGGAGTTTACAGTATTTGTTCAGAAAAGTCACTAAAAAACAACAAACACCAATAGCAACCCTGGGGAGGAGGAGGAATCTGATTTCCAGGGTTGCCACATTATATTAGCTAAAATATTCAATTGTTAACAAAAAGTAGAAGACATGCAAAGAAACAAGAAGGTATGGCCCATAGACACAAAGGAAAGAAATCAATCAATAAAAACTGCCCCTGAGGCAGGCCAAGTGTTGGGACTTACGACAATGACTTTAAAATTAGCTATTTCAAATATGGTCAAAGAATGGTCACCAAAGAGAGTATGTCAATAAAAAGGTAGAAATTATAAAAGGAAACCAAATAGGAGTTCTGGAGATTAAAAGTATAATAAAGGAAATGTAAAACTGACTATAGGAGCTCCACATAAGATTTGAGCAGGCAGAATTAAAAATGAGTGAGCTTTAACTGGGTATTTACCACTCCCCCCAAAGAAAAACCAAAAACACGAATTTGAAAAGATATATGCACCCTATGTTTATTGCAGCATTATTTACAGTAACCAAGATATGGAAGCAGCCCACCTGTCCATGGATAGATGAATGGATAAAGAAGCTGTGTACACATATACAATGGAATATTATTCAGCCACATAAACGGATGAGGTCTTGGTATTTGCAACAACGTGGATAGACCTATAAGGTATTATGCTAAGTGAAATAACTTAGAGAAAGACAAATACTATATGATTTCACTTACACGTAGAATCTAAAAATCAAAACAAATAGACAAAAAACAGAATCAGACCTATAAATACAGAGAACAAACTGAGGGCTGCCAGTGGGGAAGGGGGGTATGAGGAGATGGGTAAAATGGATCAAGGAGAGTGGGAGTTAAACTCACTATGGAACAAATAGTTATGGAACAAATAAATCACAGGAATAAAAGGTACAGCAGAGGGAATATAGTCAGTGGCATTGTGATAGTGTTGTGGAGGGGCATGGTGGCTACACTTGTGGTGAGCATAGGACAGTGTATAAACTTGTTGAATCACTATGTTATACACCTAAAACTAATGTAACATTGTGTGTCAACTATACTCAGATATATAAGTAATAATAATGATAAAAATAATAATAAACATAATCTGGACTTCATGATACAAAAGGTATCAGAGAAGGGGTGTGTGTGTGTGTGATGGTCAATGTTGAGTTTTGGGGAGGTGGTGTCTAGGACTATCACAAAATCATATACATGTACATTTCAGAAATAAAATGATTTCAAAAAATTTAGTGAGCTC
The DNA here is from genome assembly GCA_002007465.1 of Ailurus styani. Taxonomy (NCBI): domain Eukaryota; kingdom Metazoa; phylum Chordata; class Mammalia; order Carnivora; family Ailuridae; genus Ailurus; species Ailurus styani. The sequence goes on from LNAC01000006.1 coordinate 6,994,767, forward strand.
AAATACGGGTCAATTGAAATAATCTAATCTAGAGAACAGAAAGAAAAAAGAATAAAGGAAAATGAATATAGCCTAAGAGCATCAAATAGATTAGCATATGCCTAATGAAAGCCCCAGAGGAAGAGAAGAGAGTAGGAGAAAGGGTCAGAAAGAATATTTGAGGAACTAATGGCTGAAACTGCCCAATTTAAAGAAAACCATCAATCCACATATCCAATAAACTCAAAAAACTCCAGGCAAGATAAACCCAAAAAGATCCAAAGCTAGATAGCTGGTATTCAAATTGCTGAAAGCCCAGGACAAAGAAAGAATCTTGAAAGAATCAAGAGAGAAGCAATTTATCATACACAAAAGATTCTCAATAAGATTAACTAGCAAGCTGATTTCTCATCAGATATCATGGAGGCCAGAAAGTGGTGCTATGACATGATCAAATGCTGAAAGAAAAAAGACTGTCAACCAAGAATTCTATATCTAGCAACACTATCCTTCAGAGATGAAGTAGAACTTAAGATAGTCACAGATAAAAACTGACAGAATTTATTTGCTTGCTTCTCTGCCCCACAAGAGATATTGAAAGAAGCCCTTCAGATTGAAAAAAAAAAGTTGACACTAGACAATAACTTGAATTTACATAAAGACATAAAAAACACTGGTAATGGTAACTATACAGGTAAATATAAAACATGGTATAAATTTTTTGTTTATTCACTTATAACTCATTTTTTCTCCTATCTGATTTACAAGACAACTGCACAAATAATACTTGTAAATATGTTTTGATGGGCACACAATGGATATTTCCATGACAACAGTAGCACAAAGAGGGGGAGGAAATGGAGACATAAGAGCAAAGATTTGTATACTACTGAAACTATAATATGTATATATATAACACCAAAGAAGGCTGTAATGAACAAAACATTATAGACAGAAGACATATAGAAAACAAATAGCAAAATAGCAGTTGTATATTCTACCTTACAAGTAATTTCATTTAATGTAGATGAATTGAACAATCCAATTAAGAAAAAGATATTGGTAAAATATATAATCCAATTATATGCTGTCTGCAAGAGACACACTTTCAAGACCCCCAAATAGGTTGGTAGTAAAAAGATATGTCATGCAAACAGAAACCAATTTCCCATAACTATCCCCATTTTCCAGACAAGGAAACTGAAAAAAAGGGAGATAAAATAATCTGTCCAAGACCTCAAAGTTAATTCATATATGTTCCACAAACGTGTGCTAAAATTTTCCAACTCCATCATGCTTGTGACAAGAAATATTTCTGTACCCACACAGTATAAAGCACAAAATATCCGATGCATCACAAATGTTCCTTATATAGACCACTTCTCCATGCTTCCAACATTGTTTATCATACCACTCTGGTAAGCTGAATATTTTTCATATCTGGCATAAAGGCAATCTCATCTGGGCCCCCTCTCCCATTAATAAAGTTCAAGTTAACACAGAGTTATATAAGGCTATACTAGTAGTAATAATAACCTCTGAATTCCTCAGGCACCAGCAAATTTTGAGTCCATAGTCATATGATTTGCCAAAGTTGTTTCCTCTTCTAATTTCTAAGGATAGACATTTCCCTGATTAAGGAAACCACTTTCATTCATTTTTAAATTTCTAATTTATTTTATTTTATTGTCCATTACCAACATGGCTCTTAAAGCTCTCCTTTCTTCTTCTTCTTCTTTTCTTTTTTTGAAAAGAATCCTCAGGTGTACATGCATGATATTTAAACTAAACTCCCGAAAACTGAACATGATTTATCTTCAAACAGCAGCGTGGAGGGAGGTGAGTCGAAATCTTCAAATATATATAGATTCATAGCTAGCTTCTACTGAACTCCTGCCCTTGTCAACTCGTTTAGAACACAATTTTCCAAATGCCACTGCTTTCTGGGATTCAGGGGAGGGTAAGAGAGCTCTTTCATTTCATTAGATTTGTGTCAACTCCATTCTGAGTTTCTAGCAATGGGGAGTCTTGGAAAAATATGCTGAGCTCCCCTTCGGGGCTGGGCTCCTGCAAGTCTGGCATCACACAGCACTGAAAGTAAATAAAATGGTTCTCATTGTGCTCCAGGCACAAGGGAGCCCCAGAGATAGGATGAGAAATCCAGTTTGCCCAGACCCTACCTCCAATTGCAAGCTGTTGTGTTCTCAACAGTCACAGTTGCAGCCATGGCCAAACTGCACACTTGGAGCCAAATCCTCCCTCAGCTCCATGTAAGCAACTTCATCCAAAGTCAGTAGGTATGGAGTGTGTATCTAAAAGTGACATTTGGCAATAACTGGCATTTAGTTCTCTTATCGGTCACATACTTACTATGCAGCAAGTGCCTTTCTACCAATTTCTGCACAAACATGAGCCTGTTTGCTATTATCTGATGGCAGTGCTTGAGGTACAATTTCCTCACTTTTTAAAGCTTTTTGTGTTTTGCCAGTCAGGAGCACATTTTGCAAGTCCCTGGCAAACACAAGTGTACTTTCTCCTTGGTTTGAACGCTTGCGGAAGCCAGATGAAAGAAACAGCTCCCAGGGAAAGCTCAGCATCTCATGAGTTCATCACTGAAGTAGTCCTGTGCTTCTCTGGTCTGATTTTGAAGGGACTGTGTGTCCTTAATTGAAGAAGTAAAAGTGCAGAAGAGGGTAAGTGAAGAAAGGAACTGAAGGTTCATCTCATGGTGGAGTATTTTCTGATCCTTCTCTCGGCTCTCCTGCCTCAGGCTGAGTTGGGGGTTTCCACTTCCTGTGTGATCTCACAGCCTCTTGTATGGGAGTGGAACTTACCAGGTACCTAGGCCCCCCCGCTGTCCAACGTGGGCTCCCTGAGGCAGGGCCAACATAGTGGGCATCTCCATATTGCTGGCATGTGGCAAGCGGTCTGGCAATCAGGTCAAGAAAAATTTATTCTCTCCCTACTCTATGCGAGGATAGGATGGGGTTGCATACTTCTACCCCTTGAGGAACTTAGAGTGTAATCAGGACACGGATGCTTAAGCATAACATTTCAAGCACAGTGTGAGTCGAAGTTATGTGAGTATGACCAGGGTGTCAAAAGGAATACAGCAGATGTGTGTATAATGCTGGTGGTATAGTCAAGAAGACTGCTGAGAGAGGACTACACCAGAGCTGAATCCTGAAATAAGTAGGAATTACGTCAAGAATGAACAGAGCGGACAGGGAGTTCCAGGCATGGGCGCTAGCATGATCAAAGGCAAGAGGGCAGGACACAGCATGTGGTCTGCCCTGCAAATCTCAAAGGCTGGGCTGGGAAGAGTAGGCCATTAAAACTGGAGACATGGGCAATGTCCAACTAACCAAGGATTTTCTTTTTAATCTTATAAATTTTCAGAAAGATAGACATTGAATAATTTCAACACTGAGAAAACAGGCTCATATCTGTGTTTTAAACAGTATGAATTGGGAATTTTAATAAAGGGTATGGATTTTATTTGTGCAAGACAGAAAACAAGGAGACCAACTGGGAAACAATTTCAATCATCTTACTGAAAGACCAGGGGAGCCTGTGTTAGGGCAGTTTTATTAGGCTGGGAGTGAGGCTATGCAAGAAACACTGACAAGGCAGAATGGGAGGGATATTGTGAGTGGCCTGAGGTACTCCCTGGGCCTTGGGTTATGTAAGCTTGAAGCTCAGAGAAGAGTGAGAGATTAAGATTACATTATGTGCCTCCAAAATTTATGGGAGTCAAAATAATCCTTGAGAGTGGGTGAGATTGCCCATGAAGAACTTGTTAAAAAGGAAAAACAGTAGCTGGGAATCTTTGGGGAAAAATACCACTTGGGGGGAAGCGGGGGGGCAGGTGCCTCTGAAGGTGACGAGACCTTTCAGAGACCCATGCGTGTGACAAAGATAGGGTGAGATCCTAGAGGCTCAGCAGTGAAGATTCTCAAAGAAAAGGCAGAAAACAGTGTCAATACCACATTGTGGCGAAGTCCACATAAAGTAATGGTGAATAACTTTGGCAATAAGATAGTCTCTGAAGAACTTTTCTGTGGTACAGACACTCCTGCATATTGCTTACTTAATACATGAAAGAATGAATGAACGAATGAATGATACCAAATCTCCAGAGACTCTGTTACCTTAGGATATAAAGAATGAGGCTGAATTCGTTGGGTGAAAGTCGAGTTTTGGATGAGCCCAATCTCTAGCCTTATAAACCCTTACTTAGTATTTATAAGTTACAGAACAAGTCATTTTGTCCTTTTCTTATTGACTTTTCCTCTCCATAGGCTTTGCCACCCTGCACATTAGCAATGATAGGTGAGGTAGGCGCTAAGGTGCAAATGCAGAATCCAGGGACACGCTCCCTTCATCACTCGTACAAACAGGACCCACTTCCACATTTCACGTATATTTAGGGTCACAGTTCTGTGTGTGGAAATGCTGAGAACTCGATGCCACAATGTCCAAGTTTCAGCACTAGCTCTTCTGTTCCCCAGCTCAGTGCCTAGAACTAAGTCCACTAAGACATCTCTGGCCTCCCAGTCCTCCTCCTTGAACTGAAGTAACAGACTAATGGACGTCTAGGTTTTCTTCCATTTTAACTCTCTCTCTCTCTCTCTCTCAGATGCCTTTGAAGCATACTATAGTCACTCAATAAGTGCTCAGCAAAGATTTCAGTCACTCATGCAGTCCCTTGAGACTGAAAGTTTTCTACTTCAGCAAATGTGTGCTGTTTGTTCCTGAACCAAGCTGAGATTTATTTTGCTTGCTGCGGTTGCTCCTCGTTTCTGCTTTCCCTGTTGTGTCTGCACATATGCCTTCACTTTATATTCCTGCCTTTCTCTCCGGAAGTCTGAGAAACACTGGTTGCCGCCAGTGCGCACACGCATGCTGACTGATCCAAGGAAGGGTACCGAAATCCACTCCTCCACGTTTGACTCACTGCGGGGAAGGAGCCCACTGCCAAGCCTGCAGCTTCCACTGTTAGGAGAGTGACAGGAAAGCAAGATGAAAGAAGAAGAAAAGAATTAGAAGAGGTTCTGATTACAAGTGTGGCTTGCAGCACAGTGAGAGGAGAAACACAAACAAATGACCTGGCTGATTTCACTGTAAACATGCCCATCTCACGATCGCGTATTCCCAGATTTTTATATCTACTAACGTCTTGTCTGGTGTATTCAGATGACACACCATATGGACAGAGGCAATGTTTTCCTTACTTCTTAGTGTAGTGTACAGCCTGAACGATCAAAGTTCCATCGCCAACATTAACAATAAAAAGAAACGGTATTGCTGCTGAAAACCAGTGATTCGCTTTCAGTGTGGAAGCTACTAAGGGCAGGGTTCCTGTTTATGTTATATACCGTTCTCCGAACTCACCAGCAAGCCCGTCTTCTTCCACAGACATACATCTCAGTCCTTACTGGTCGCCTAAATTCTCTGTGTTTCCAAGGTTTGGTGCTTTGTAACTGCTTTGCAACGGCATTTAAGAGACTGAATTGCGGAAAGGAAGCAACATTTTGATGATCAGAAATCAAGTTAAATTAGCTGATATTCTGGGGCTCCCCCCAAGTACCAGTCCACTGTTTGATATTCTTGAATTAGAAAAGCTCTTCATTATGTTCAAATGAGGGAACAGCCAATTCACTCCTATCTCAACCAGTCATAGCTCTAACTTGCGTGTATATCCAGATAGGTCTCCATTGGTCTGGTCAAATGGCAACCTTTCCCTCTCTCTTTGGCACTCAGACTCCCTTGGTTTTCTTTCAAGGAGATGTTCATGAGCCCCAGAGCACTGATTCTGACATCGCATCATTGCAAGAAATGTTTAAGAAATACATGACATCTTTACCAAAGTTAATTGAAATTAATTGGCTTTTTGAGGAATTTGCAATGTTATCTGGAGCTATCTGGAGAAAACCTTTAGTGAGTGTTTCAAAAACATGACATACAAACAAAGTATACTGCAGTTAATTGTATTTTAAGAATTTTACAACATGTCTGGGATATCAGTAGATAAGATGCTATGGACTGGGGCTGAAAACCAGTCCCTAATGGTAACAGAATCTTCCAACAGAATGACTGGCAGTATAGGTTGGTGCAGAGAAAAAGAAAAGTGGAACAAATGGCTATTTCTTTTTCCACATGAACAACATTGTTTACTCTTAGAACATTCTTGTTTACCTCATTAAATTTACAGTTCTTGGACAAAGTCAGTGTCTTATGTTACCAGCCTTTTGAGAATGAAATTTATAGTATTCATTGCTGTTACTGCATGATAAAAACATTTATTGTTGCTGTGCCCTTTGATCTAAACAGGGCCACAGGCTGCTAAACTTGTATTTCTAGAAACAGAGAAGAATGGATAGATGATACCCAGGCACAAAGGAGCGGAAAGGCCCATAATCTACATCAGAATAAAACTACTCTGAAGAAAAATTTGGGAAAAGAGGAGCTGTTCCATATGTGCTTTACCTAGCCCTTGAAACCAGAGGGGCCTGTCTGAAATACCACCTCCACCTCCCAGCTCATTTGATTATCACCCAGTTCTATATACCTTTATTTCCTGGTAGGAAATTAGCAACAATCTCTATCCCATATGCATTTGTGCTCTTGCATTTAGAATGTTTCTGCCTTGATTTTACATTTAAGAGTACTGAAAACCATTGATTTCTAATTATAATGGTGAGCTGCATTTCCAAAAAAAAATGTAAAACTCAATAAAGTAAATTTCATTCATATTCCTATTCCGTCAGGAACTGTAGAAAAAGGCCATTTGGGGAGAACTTCCCATTTCTGAAAGTATGGCAGGCTAAATTTTCTGTTTCCCTTTGAAAGCTCCCAAAATGATTAAATGAAATCTTTTTTAAAGCATAGCTTTTTAAAGCCATCTTGGAACTCATGAGAAAAAAAAGGAATCCCAGATAAACTGAATCCCCAAAATGAAATAAAAGCCAGCCCCAGAGAGGTAAGCCAGCATCAAAGCCTCAGCTGTCCTGAGGGTATTGGCCAAATTGTGTGACCTTGACTCTCTATTTAGATGGATTGTTAGGGCATAGGAGGTTGTAAGAGATAAGAGCTGGGGTCTGCTTAGAGTGAAGAACTTAACAGAGCTCTACACAGAGCTAAGATTCCAAAGTGGAAGAGTAAATAATAAATAATCCTAACCATCAGGAAGGGAGAGTAAGGGAACTTGCCTACCATAAACTTCATACTAAGTACGAGGAAAAATAAATTTCCCTGAGACTAGGTAATCACGAATTAATCCTTATGGACAGTCTGAGATTTTTGACCCACATTTGTGCTTTCTGTATGTATTGAAAAACCACAACCATAGAAAATATTTAAATGTACAGCCAGAGGGGTATCAATCTTGGACATCCTTTAGAGAACTGAACATCAGTTTGGAGTTCTACTAGTTCTCACAGGTAATTCTAAGAAAAACAAGGGAATCACAATAAAAAAGATCACAACACACACAAGAAACAGCACACTAAGAATGAGAGATGACAGAATAATCTACAAAGATCTCAAAGATTGAATACATAATACTTTTAATATAAAAAAATTTAACATGTTCCAAGAAATAAAAGATTCAAAAACACGAAAAAATGAGATACTTTTAAAACCAATTCATTTCTAAAAGTATACACAGGATTTATTAATTTTTTAAATGAAACTTAAAATGCAACAGGATAAATTAGCAGATTCAACACAGCTGAAGAGAGTATTAATGATCTTGGAGATAAATCTGAAGTAATCAATCCAGAGAGAAAAATATTAAAAATAGAAAAAAGATGAAAAGAGATAGATAGCATATGCTGAGAAATTTTGAAGTATATCTACATAGAGTTTCATAGTTTCATTTATTCATAGTGAATAAAATTAGGAGGGAATGTTGGAAAAAGATAAGTAGATAAGTAATGTTTTCAACAAATTTTTTTTTTTTTAGGTTTTATTTATTTGACAGGGAGAGAGAGATCACAGGTAGGCAGAGAGAGAAGAGGAAGCAGGCTCCCTGCTCAGCAGGGAGCTGGATGCGGGCCTTGATCCCAGGACCCTAAGATTAAGACCTGAGCAGAAGGCAGAGGCTTTAACCCACTGAGCCACCCAGGTATCCCTTCAACAATTTTTGAAAGATACTATAGTCATATCCAGAAAGCCTAATGATTTCCAAGCATACTAAATAAAAAGAAATCTATACCTAGACATATTGAAAGTAAAAATATATATCAGTAAAGAACTGATATAACTAATTTTGCAAAAACAAGGGCAAAATAAGGACATTTTCAGAAAAGTAAAACTTGTAAGGTTTCACCATATGCAGACTATCCCTAACCAAGACTCTAAAGGATATGCCTCAGAAAGAAAGAAATTGAGTCAGACCTAAAATGCAAGATGGGATTCTGAGCAATGGTATCAGTAAATATATGGTAAATATAAATACTGATGGATCAAACAGTTTAATTTGTGAAGGTTAAAAAAATATAGAACATAATAAATGGACAATAATAGCATATAAGTTGGGAGGGTAGTGATAAAACTAAAGCATTCTGAGGTTTTTGTATCATATGGGATGAGAGTAAAGTTATGATTAATTTTAAGTTGTGCTAATTTATGGATGCTAAATTATGTGTAGTAACCACTAAAAAGAGGCATAAAGAGTAAAATTTTTAAATGACTACAGTGATAAAATTCAAAAGAAAGCAAAAAATTAGAAAAAATGGAATAACAAAGCAAAACATAAATCAAAAAAGAAGAAAAAAGGTAAAATAAAATTCCAGTGAAATAATCTATTCTGGGGCACCTGGGTGGCTCAGTCATTAAGCGTCTGCTCCACTCAGGTCATGATCCCAGGGTTCTGGGACCAAGCCCCGCATCAGGCTCGGGCTCCCTGCTCGACGGGAAGCCTGCTTCTCCCTCTCCCACTCCCTCTGCTTGTGTTCCCTCTCTCACTGTCTTTCTCTCTCTCAGTCAAATAAATAAATAAGATCTTAAAAAAAAAAAGAAATAATCTATCCAGAATTTTTATTTTATGTTTTTTTAAAGATTTTATTTATTCATCTGACACAGAGAGAGAGAGATTACAAGTAGGCAGAGAGGCAGGCAGAGAGAGAGGAGAGAGGAGGAAGCAGGCTCCCTGCTGAGCAGAGAGCCCGATGTGGGCCTCGATCCCAGAACCCTGGGATCATGACCTGAGCTGAAGGCAGCGGCTTTAACACACTGAGCCACCCAGGCACCCACTATCCAGAATTTTTAAAGAGATTATTAGAGTTCATACACACACGTATATGTGTGTGTGTATATATGTGGATATATGTATATATACACACAAGTGTATATATATACAAACATATATATATTTATGCAGACACACAAGCATACATACACATACACCCATTCTGAACAAATAAGGATGCAAAGGGATCCGTTAAGTCAGATACTAATGCAAAATACCACAAAAAGAATAGGCTATAAGAGATAAAAATTGTGAGCAGAGAAAAGTAAGGTATCCTCATAATGATAAAACATTTAATAAATTGATAGATCAAGCAAACAAAAAAGCCATCATGGAGATGAAGATCTGGACAGCATACTTGATTTAAATGAACATATGTAATACAGAACACTGAACCCTCCTCAGAATTTACCTTCTAAGGTTTAAGAACATGTGAACTACTTATGAAAACTATCCACATGAAAGGCCACGAAGTACATCTCAATATTTTTCAAAATACTGATATTAGGTAGATTGTATTCTTTAAACAGAACATAATTAGGTTAAAAATCAAAAACAAAAGTTATGTAGGACAGGAACTATATATGTGAAATTTTTAAAAAACTTCTGAAAAATACATGTATCAGAGAAAAACTCATGATGGAAAATATTTTAATGAACTACTGATTCATAATTACAATAGCTGCATATTAACATTTGNATAATTAGGTTAAAAATCAAAAACAAAAGTTATGTAGGACAGGAACTATATATGTGGAAATTTTTTAAAAACTTCTGAAAAATACATGAATCAGAGAAAAACTCGTGATGGAAAATATTTTAATGAACTACTGATTCATAATTACAATAGCTGCATATTAACATTTGTGCAATTCAGCTAATAAGTTTAGATAATAAATTCTGAGGGAAATTTATACATTTATATGAATGTATGAAGAAGTATAAAATATTTAAATAAATGAGTTAAGTACCAAACTTAAACAGTTAGAAAAAGAATGACAGTATAAATCCAAATAAAGCCATGATGTTAGAATTAACGAAGAGCAATCCATAAAGAATGAGAAAACAGACATACAATAGAAAGGATCAAAATGCTAAATCAATTCTTTGAAAATATCAACCAAATAGGAAAACTGCTGGTAATATTAATTTTAAAAAGGAGAAAGAGTACAAATGAAAAATAATTGGAATGAGAAAGTAGGCATAGCTTTAGATGTAGAAGAGATTTAAATTATAATGAAAGGTTATTATAAACAAATTTACACCAAGACATTTGAAATCACAGATAAAATGGATAAGCTTTTAGAACATACAACTTATCAAAATTGGCTCAAGAAAAATTAGAAAGCCTAAATAGTCATATAATCATTAATGCAACTAAATCCATTGTTTAAAATCTTTTCACAAAGAAAACGCCAAGCCCAAATTACTTTATAGAGAAGCCTATTACACATTCAATAAATAAAAAAAATACATGGGACAAACAAACTCAGAGAATACAAAAAACAAACACTTTTTTTTTTAAGATTTTATTTATTTATTTGAGAGAGAGAGAGTGTTAGAGAGAGCATGAGAGGGGAGAAGGTCAGAAGGAGAAGTAGACTCCCCCTAGAGCTGGGAGCCCCATGTGGGACTCGGTCCCTGGACTCTGGGATCATGACCTGAACCAAAGGCAGTTGCTTAACCAACTGAGCCACCCAGGTGCCCAAAAAACAAACACTCTTTAACTTATTTTATGTAGCTAATATAGCCTTAAGAAACAAACAAACAGAGAAGAGTATGAAAGAATAATAAGCCAGACAAATCTTGAACATAGTTCCAAAATTCCTAAATAAAATATTAGCAAACAAAATCTCACATTATATTAAAAATACACTCACTGTAGCCACTTGTCTTCCTCCCGTAAGTACAAAATTATTAGAAAATTGATTATTCTAACTCAGCACATTAAAAGATTAAAGGAGAAAAGTATATGATCTCCTACACAACAAATGCATAAAACCATTAGTTAAAACTTAAGATACATTCATGATTACACCACATGACATAATAGAGGGTCTCACTAATGCTAGCAATAATCATGTTGCAATATATAAATGTATTAAATCAACATGTTATAGACCTTAAACTTACATAATATTACGTATCAATTATAACTCAACTTAAAAAAGTTGGTTGAGCAATTTCTGCCAGTAATACAAATAAATAAAAATACAAGAATCAGAATGGAAAAAATGAAACTGTCCCCATTTGCAAAAGACATGAGTACATCCATAGAACACAAAAAGAATATATAGATAACATATTATAATTAATAAGAGAATTTTAGCAAAACTGTTGGATATAAGATACTCAAAATTATATTTCCAATACTGCAGCAATAATAAGAAATGTAAATTTTAAAATATGCCATTTAAAATAGTACAAAATCATATTAAGTGCCAAAAAATAAATTTAACCAATGATATACAGTACTTTAAAAAAATTACTCATTTTGAACAAAAAATTAAAGCCTACAAAAAATAAAAAAAATTGATAGGAATACCAAATTCATTAATAGAAAGACCCAATGTTATGAAAATAACAGGTCTTCCCCACTTTTTCTATACACAAATAAATTTCAAAACTAATATGGAATATCAAATAATCAAGAGTAGCCAAAATACACTTGAAGAAGAAAATAAGGTGAGAATATTTGCCTAACATGTATTAGTACTTATTGTATAATAAGACAGTGAGATGCTGATTTACGTACATATAAATAAGCCAGAGAAGTATCACTGAGAGCTTTCAAACTGACCCACCCATATATGAAAACTAATAACTGACAGAGTTGGTTGAAAAGCTATAGAGAAATAAATGATGCTGGAGAATTGGTTTTCTTTGTTAAGTCAATGAAGTTGGATTCCCTGGGTTGGGGGAACTGAGTGATGGGCATTAAGGAGGGCATGTCATGTGATTGATGAGCACTGAGTGTTATACACAACTAATGAATCATTGAACACTGCACCAAAAACTAAAAAAAACAAAAAAAACAAAAAAAACTTGGATTCCCTAACTCCCTAACTCACATCATTCACAAAAAATCAAATCTAGGCATATTAACAGACAATATAGGAGAAACCCTTGCAAAATTGCTACAGAGTAATATCTTAATCTCAAAAATAGGGAAATACTGATAAATTGGACTATTCTAAAATTAAGAACTTCACATTATAAAAATAATCATGAAAAGAGCAATGGGGCTAACAGAAGTTGGGATAAGTTATTTGCAACCCATATGATGTACCAATGGGACCATACATACAGTTTAAGTTCCAATCATTTGAAAAATGGTGGGTTAAATAAATATGACCTCACTTATACACACACACACACACACACACACACACACACACACGCACACACACACATGCACACGCACACACAGATATACTGGGGTCTGGGTGAATAAAACTTTCCCTGAGAATTTATACTCACAAGTATGCTCTCACATAGATTTGGAGTCTGAATCTTTACTACAACATATAGGAACCTACTGATATTTAACATAGAATATTCTCTGCCAGTATATTCCTGAGATTCCTGACTCCCATCTTCAGCACCACTCTAATGCTAAACCCAGGCTGCAAAGGATTCTAATAAATAAAGCCCCAGAAGAATTAAGTTTGCAATCCCAAATTACAAAACAGCAACAACAACAATAAAAAAGAACACAGAAAAAAAATCCACCAAGTAAAAGTCAACAGATAAATAAGAAGAGATCTTCAAATAGATTTCAGATAATAGAACTATGAGATATAGAATAAAAATTAAGCATATTCGAAATGATTCCAGACATAAAAGGGGAAGTTGAAAATACCTAAAAGGAATAAGCACTATCACAAAGCCAGGCAGACTTGAAAAATAACCACCTGGAATTTCTAGAAATAAAATAATTGAAATATAAAACCCAAGAGACAGATTAACAGTAAAATATGACCTAGCTGAAGACAAAATTCATAAGCTGAAATACAGAAAGGATAAAATTATTAGGAAAGCAGGACTGAGATAAAAGTATAAAATATGAGTTGTAAAGGTTATAATACAAAGACCAATATCATTATGAGTTCCAAAAGAAGCTACAAGATGTGGACAAAGCAGAAAATATGGAGAGCCATGGGAAAGAAATAAGGCATTTCATGATTTTCAAAAGGTGCTTGATCAAAACTTACCTGAAGCCCTTTCCATTCCTCAACCCTTCAGTTGTTAGTCCATATATTTTCTTAATTATTTAACCCTATTTGTGCTGAGTATTTTTTGTTGTTGTTGCAAGGTAAGTTTTTCTAACTGACATGGAGAGTAAGAAAATAAAAATTAGTTAAATCGAGAAAGTAAAAAAATGTACACCTCTGTGTAACATTTAGAAAATTAGGTACAGATAATATAGCCAGCTGAAAGTTAACAGGAAACTGTACTTCTCCCAAGTACATACTACAGATATAGAGTGTCTCAACAAACACCTTTGGGTGACTACTGTTTTTTAACTCCCTGAGATACTTTGATCTCTAAAATCATTAACTATCAAAAACTTTGTTTTTTGGACATTGCATCAGTAAAAATGAAACATCCCACTCTTACCTGGATCTAAGCTGCTTTGACCAGAGGCAGCCTCAATTTCCAATCCTGGTGCAGAGCTTCCAATAAGGGGTTTCTGGACATCTGGACACCACATTATACATCTGTCTTAACTTCGTAGTTTCCAAGGAAACAGGACTTTAGATCCACTTCACAGTCCAGACTTGGTGTTAAACCCTTTGCACACAGCCCTGCTCTGCTTTGAGGCTATCCAAACATTGCTTTATTTAAATTTAACCTAAATTCCATTATCCCTCAAAATCCTATAGTAACCCTTCTGCTTTCCCCTTTGTTTGGTGAGATGCCCCACAGTTTCCCTGGTGAGGGTCTCTCTCTCGGCAATGGCACAATAAACCTGACTTTGCTGAATAAAAGCTCATGGCTGGTGACCTTAGGCCAACTAGGCTAGGCCAGGAGGCAAGGGAATGCAAACCAAATAAACCAAAATATAAAATTATATTTTTAGCATTTGCCTGAAGAGGGTTATATAGAGAGGAATACAAAAGAGACAAATGATCGAATCATTTGGTTGGTCTGTAACTGAATAGGAAGGATTTTCGGTGATGATAGCTTCTTAGAGAAGGCTAGTTTTGGAGAAAGAGAAGTTTCCTTCGCTCCATTAAGAACATGGAACTAGCAACAGAGGTGCTTAAGAAAAAGCACCCTCCCCCCAACTACATGTACGCTTCCAGACATGGACAGTTTCTTGTTCAATGCAGGTGGCTCAGGGGACTCGCAGAAAAGTGAGTGTAGCCTAAAATGAGTGCCAAAGCACACTCTGGGATCCAGCTGCCTCCCAGGGCTAGGGCTGAGCTCCTGGGTTATATTTTCAGCAGAGAACTGGCAGTCATAAATGTCAAGCCCTGATCAACATAATCCCCTTAGTTCTTCCAGCTTAGTTCGCAGCAAGTAAAGGGGGCATCAAGAAGATTTCCTATTTTGGAAAAAAAAAATAATTGCTGAACTCAGATTGGCATAATAGTAGTAGTTTTAATGTTATCTATAGCTTTTATCGCTAGCAGGTTCAAGATTATTTAAGCGTTGGGGGGCATTAGATTTCTTTGTAATCAAGACAAAGCACAGCATTTTCGTGCCTTCTCTGATGGCTAAGAATGGTTATTTTTCTGTGCAGGGAGAACTAATAAGAAATATGTGGCGTAATGGTGCAGTAAAAATAAAAACTGAAGCACCCTGAAGATGTCACTCTCTGATATCCTCTGATATCCAGTTTCAAGAAACCCCTGCTGCTCCTCTTGCCTTCTTCAGGTCCTATGGCTTTGACCTTGAACAATGAAAGTCATACCCAGAAAGCCTAGGTAGACTACTCAGAGTGTCTTTACTTACTTATGTAAGTAAACGCTAAGGAAAACTACACATAAACCAAGAACAGTTGCATTTTTAAAATGCAACTAAAAAGCATTTTTAGCTTGAAAACTGTTTAGTCTTAACTAGTTCACCTTTAAATTATTATAGCTTCCTGGGCTCTACCAGACCATGTGTATGCTCTTCTAAGCATTTTTTTAAAACGTCAATATGTTGATATTCTTGACTAAACCATACTGAATAAAAGGCATCAGGGTGTCAGGGGGCGGGGAGAGAAGGGCTGATTCTAAATGGAACATTAAGAGACTGAGGACACCACTTTCTTTTATAGTAACAGTTTGGGGGTGCTTTAAATAACTCAGATAGGTGATGCATGGGTACCCCCATCCCCAGTGGATAGCTTCATCACCAAACTCCATCCACTTGGCAAAGATGCAAAGCACATCTCACCTGCCAATCTCTACAGGTGTTAGCCTTGCACAAAGAACATGACAACCAGCTTCTCAGAAAGGAAAGGGATCTGCCAATTCACCTCCCTTGTATATTTCACAGACAGGAAATTTTAAAAGGTTTCAAGTCCCAAAGTTTGGTTGTTTACATCGATCCTGCCACTGATATGTTGCCAGGGCCTGCCACCTGTCAACTATGTCCAACCTACCCAAAAAGGAAGCTGAGAGGGTGCATGTGCCATTACTGTAGAATATGGGATATTAAAATAAAAAATATTCCAGCTCTTTGATTTCCTCTGATTTTGTGGGTAATACAATAACCAGAATGAGATAGCTGAAACCAATAAAATCTGATTTATAGCATTAAAGGCAATCTTTATAGCACTTATTTATGGTACATTACATCTAAAATCCAATTTCACAGGCTGCTGTTTGAAACTTTCTGTTCAATCATAAATACACTACATACACTGTACCTCAGTGCCACAGAGTTAGATTACATAAATGTCTGTATCCCCAGAAGGTATTAAAATTCGGTTACTGTGGTGGTGAGTGAGCTTGACAGTAATTTTCCTAACCAACTCTTCAACCAAAAAGATTCAGTCAGCATTTGATAAATACTGAAAATGCTAGCACTACTATCATTAAACCACACACACACACACACACACACACACACACACACACACACTGCTCCGATAACTCCACATTCTGGAACGAAATTAATTGAAAAGAAATAGAGAAAAATGGGATAATTGATGATGCTGAAGGATACCTGCATTAATGTCATTGGGATACGTTTTCAAGCCAATGAGCAAAAACACTTTTTGTACGACACCATCCGTATTACAAGGAGACACATGGCTAAGTCTAAACATGCTACTTTGGAAATATAACCTAAGTGTCTACATTCATACACTTCAATGGAGAAGCCTATATTCTGTTCAATTACTATAATCATTGTCAAAGAGAGGGCAAAGAATATAATCTGACTTTCAGAGAACTGTCATTTGAATCTTAAGCAATTTCACATTAGTTTAAAGAGGTTTTGGTCTTCAAAAAAGAAAGAAAGAAAGAAAGAAAGAAAGAAAGAAAGAAAGAAAGAAAGAAAGAAAGAAAAAAAGAAAGAAAGAAAAGAAAAAGAAAGAAAGACAACTCAACTCCATACGCTTTGCATGCCATGTAGTAGATAAATGTAAATGGAGGTGCTAGAATCTTCGCCTGACCTGACAAGCAAGAAGACTCTTGCTTTGTGAGAGTCAACCCCCTTTGGCACTTAAGTTTTGTTTCCTAAACACATTTCAAACTCATTGGCATCCAGAAATGTGTACTATGCACCCATCACCTGGCTTAGGTTCTATACTGGGAAGTCATTCCCGAATGTAATTCGGGGTTCAAACGTAGATGATGGAAAATGGCGGAGTAGGGAATAGATTCTGTACTCAAAGAACTGACACATCCTGAGCCTCTGGACCATGCCAAACATCGTACTATGCCAGGAGTGCATTGTGGGACTCTGTGGGTTCTGAAGCTAAGCCAATTTAAAAATACAAAATTTGGTTCAGAACTTAATATTATCTAGAAGGGATTCAAACAAGCGAAGGCCCACATTTAAGCCTCATTTGCAATGTCATATCTCTGGGTCTTGCTTTTTACATATCATTTTAATCCTAATGACAGCCCAGCAAGGTGGGCATTATTCTTCAGATGACAAACCTGATGCTTACATGGGTTACTCTGGATGAGGAGTTAGGAATCCATTTCTTGGGATGCAAGCTCAAGTTTGTCTACATTGAAACCTATGTATACTGTTGAGTTTCAGTTTATGTTGATGAAGATTTGGGTTGTATTGCCTGGACCTCCTTGAGATGGGAAGGTACTCTTCGTTGCTTTAGGCCCTAGGGAATTCTCCACATCAGGGGAAGATTTGAGCATGAATTAGAGTCACCTGGAGGGCTTGTGAAGCCACAGAAGGATGGCCACCACCTCCAGGAATTCTCCCAAAGGAGGTGTGGGCGGGGCCTGGGACCCTGCCCCCTGACGTTGCAGCTGGTCCTGGACCGTACTTTTAGATACGGACCTGGAGAAGCTGAGTTAATTCTAGCATTCTGTGCATGTGTTGTCTTCCTCTGGTAAAACTACAACTACTATCATTCAGATTTACTTCTACCAGCTCAGCCTAAATAGAGCTAAACCCAGCCCTTCATGAAAGCCTTAGGCTGGATTAACAGTAGTTGAAATCCAAAAGAGGCTGAAATGGAAAAACGTTAGTGAAGAATTTTGTTGGAAGTACAAACTGATGCCTAAAACACAATTCGACCATGATAAACTCTGGGTATTTAAATTAGCTTCATTATAGCACAATTTAAAATTGTTAAGTAATTGTAGCTAATGTAAACTCATATGAATAACCCAATTTTTCTTCAAACTAATAGAAAAATAAAATCAATGAATATGGTAAGAAGTCAAGGAAAGACAATCATCATGTAGGGGGTGGAAAAAAACTAAGGCTAAGGGCATGAAATGTCATTTGAAATTGAGTTAGTAGGATTTAATCAAGGTATTTAAATGCATTCTACAATAGAGTACAACTTACGTTCTATATTTAAGTCTGATTCAATATAATAATGATGGACTTTTATTACAAGGCAGCATTCAATGATACTTATGAAATGATTGTAGACAAATTATCTCTATGACATACTACAAAAGTCACATCCATAAATTATTTTAAGATGCCAGCACTAAGTATATTAAGATTTGAAAGACTTTGTTTCACTCTGAACTCTACATGTTTACAGAAAGAAAAAAATGACCCTCTGGTCACTAGCATCTCATGAATTATTCAGTAGTAAGCACCCTATGTATTTTGCCCTTTGGTTGAAAGCCTATGAGACGCTTTGTTTACTCAATAAAGAATTACTGACACCTACTAGGTGCCAAAGATACACAAATTCATAAGATACTCATCCAGGCTTAAAAGAATTAGTCGACTACATTATTCTCTTTGTCTACTTTACTTGAAGAAAGAAAGTAGAGGGCGCCTGGGTGGCTCAGTGGGTTAAAGCCTCTGCTTTCGGCCCAGGTCATGATCTCAGGGTCCTGGGATCTAGGCCTGCATCGGGCTCTCTGCTTGGCAGGGAGCCTGCTTCCCCCTCTCTCTCTCTGCCTGCCTCTCTGCCTCCTTGTGATCTCTCTCCCGCTGTGAAATAAATAAATTAAAAAAAAAAAAAAAATAAAGAAAGTAGAATTATTCATACAACTATCAGTAAATCACGTCAGAGCTAGAAATAATGTGAGCTTTGGGCTTTTCCTGTGCTAATTCCATGGAAGGTGTAAAAACGGATGTTCAGGGATCCATACTGTTCTCACATAGTGATCTTTGTATTGAAAAACAGACTAATTTCTTAAAAAAAAAAATCGTGACTATGGGCCCCAGTTAGAACACTTTCTACTTTGAGGACCAGAGGTTCATTGGCAGGGTTTGCGTGTACTGGCATCTGTGTAGGAATTGTTTAAAGACTAGGAAAGTGCTAAGAATGAAAAGAAATTTAGAGTTTTTCTAAATGGAAGCACAGATTTTAATTTATTTTTTTATTTTTTCAAGATTATTTATTTAAGAGAGAGAGTAAGGGATAACATGAGAGAAGAGAAGGTCAGAGGGAGAAGCACACTCCCCGTGGAGCTGGGATCCCGATGCAGGACTCGATCCCGGGACTCCGGGACCATCACCTGAGCCCAAGGCAGTTGCCCAACCAACTGAGCCACCCAGGCGCCCGGAGCACAGATTTTAGAAAAAGAACCACAGATTTTCTGAAGACTAATCATAAATTCAGCCTTTGATCTAAGATGATATGCAAGGAAGTTCTACATCCTCCTAGAAAATGTACCAAGAGTGACAATAAATCTTAGCTCTGACCTCCAGTCAACTACCTAGTTTATGGACCAGAATACAAGAAAACAATGAATTACCAACAATTATCATGGGCCACAGGCACCTTCACTTTCAAGAGATTCTGTAAGAAAATATATGCTTATAATATCAACATTTGATACCTTTCTTGCTTTCTAAAAATGGCTTTGATATCATTTCTATAAATTTATTTTTACTATACATTTCATAGTCAGATGGTTTATTTTTTTTTATTTTTTTTTTTTAAGATTTTTTATTTATTTATTTGACACAGAGAGAGAGATTACAAGTAGGCAGAGAGGCAGGCAGAGAGAGAGGAGGAAGCAGGCTCCCTGCTGAGCAGAGAGCCCGATGCGGGCCTCGATCCCAGAACCCTGAGATCATGACCTGGGCCGAAAGCAGAGGCTTTAACCCACTGAGCCACCCAGGCACCCCATAGTCAGATGGTTTAAAAAATACTGTTTAACCAAAAATACCCCACTAAACCAAAAAAACAAAGCAAACAAATGAAAACAACCCCAAAACCACAAACATTTCCTCGCCAGTATCAACAGTGTTTAATTAATCTGCAATATCTGGAAGTAATTATTTTGATCCTGTCTTAAAGCTGTTAGCAGAAAACTTTTATTTAGTATAATTAAGGGAAACCATAAATTTCTACTAGAAGTAGATCACTTAAATGGTACACCTGCCTTACCAAATTAAGCTTCAAGTCATACATATCAAAAAGTGCCCATGTCAATATGAAACCAGCTTCTAGTACATTCCATATGAGGAATGCTGCCCATTTGCAAAATGCCTATGATGACATGTTCAAACGCACTTCACTGGTGTCACATCTTAAAATCTTCATGCTTCACCAAAATCCTCTAACAGATTCCTCTAACGGTTATGTTTATTCTGCTTCATTGACTTTCAAGTTCACATCAAGTCTCAAAACTTTGAACTAAAAGGAACCTTGGAGATGATTTAGTCCCATTCCTTCCAACTCACTTTCAGATATGATTTATCGAGACACAGAGAAGTGTAGTGATATGTCCAGGGTTCACATCCAGGTGATGAAAGAGCCAAGATTGATTGAATCCCTGGTCACATGACTCACAGTCCATCTGCATCGCTCTCACCGTGCCCCTTGATCAATGATCCTGCCTGGTGTCCTGACACCTTCTTTGGAATTACATGCTCTCAACAGCTATCTGACTGTATTGAAACCAGACGTTTGAAGATCAAGAAGAGAAGCAGGAATTTGTACATGGAATTCTGGACTACCTGGCCTCTACTAACTCACAGAACTATTGCTAGGAGCAACTGATACAAAGTAGGTAAACTATTGAAGCAACAATCTTTGTAAACTATAAAGCATGATGCAGATATAAGGAATTTTCAAGATCATAAAACCTAAGACATTGTTATATGAGAGTTTCTTAAAGAAAAACCTAGGTGTCTTGCTAAAAATGTATGGAATACTACAAAATATCTATGCCAAGTTTTACCCACAAATAAACTGATTGGTTACATTTTAAAGATACATTGGGGACACCTGAGTGGCTCAGTCAGTTGAGTATCCAACTCTCAGTTTTGGTTCAGGTCCTGATCTCAGGGTTGAGAGACAGAGCCCCATGTAGGACTCATTGGGGAGCTGGCTTGAGATTCTCTCTCTCCCTCTCTCTCTGCCCCTCCCCCAGCTCACGTGCGTGCTCTCTCTCTCACTGTCCCTCTCTCTCTCTAAAATAAATAAATCTTTAAAGAGATATATTGTTAGTAAACGTTATGAATAATCTTATTACAAGAATGTATCTGAAATAGAAACAAACCTGAAGTTTAGCCAGAAGTTAACAGCATTTGTAGAAATTTGGCTGCTTTCAAAAACTGCACCAAAATGCCAATTCTAAGAAGGAGTTAAATGAGACGATAATTTTGCATTTTCATAATTAAAATGGAAGGACATCTTAAACCACCTATAAAATGATAGCACATTATATTTTCTGTCAGCAATTTTTATACACATGCAATTCTGAACCTTCAATATTCTTGCAGCAATTTATAGAATTAATAAGAAATTGGATTCGCACAAATTAATAGACTTTTTCACCATGAAAGACCAACTTGAACAAAGATTCACAATATGGTAAGTTTCTATGAATCTTGCATTTTTCCCTGTCTGGAAAGCCCTCTACACACCATCACCACCAATATCACCTGCCCCTAAGCAGCCCCCACCAAGTCAGCATTGCAAATGCTCACCAAACCCCCTCTCCTCCACCGAACCTTTCCTGTCACCTCTCCCACTCCACCCAATTCTCCAAACATATAGCTCTGTGCTCCTGTTGAACCCAAGTGATCATTTTTGTACTTACTTATTTTCTAGTCTCTCTCTTAGACCACAGAGTGGACTCCATAGATGTAGGGACATCATAAAGGTCTTTATATTCACAGCACAGTGCTTGGCACTTGCCACGATCAATATAAGCTTGCTCAGTTTGATAAGGCTAACATTTCTCATCAACTATCTTTTTATTGACTATCTCCCACAGTGCAATTAAAAGGAGGAACTTTTAGAGACAAGCTTTCTTTTGATTAATTTACTCAACTCAGCACGTGATCATAAAAAAGCAGTCAAGTATTTAATATTTAGTATTTACTGCTGAGTTTACAATAACAGTGTTTTAATAGAAAATGGAATCATGCAGGCTGATAAAAAAAAAACCCATCTTGAAAAAAAAAGCAACTTGAGTGATACTCTCAAAAGACATAGTATTTGGTGATTGAACAAAAACAAACTTTCTGATTTTTATCTTCCTATTTTATCCACTGGTTTCTGAACACAAGAAAGAATGGCTGCACCACCATGTCAAATTAATAAAGCCAATTTTATTTATTCGTTAAATACTGAGCCGAGCCACATCTTAGGTGCCAAGGAAGCAACCTAATGGTGAACAAAATGAAGACTCTGCCTCTGAAAGGCAGATGTGAAGGTGCAGATGGTGGATTCCCTGAGTTAGAGTCTGAGCTCCACTACATAGGAGCTATGAGAGCTTGTGTCATTTATTAAACCTCTCTGTGCTGCAATCTCTTAGTCTAGAAAATGGGAATACTACTACCTGTGTTTTGGGGTTATGAGAATGCGATGAATTAGTATTCGGAAAGTTCTTTAAGGAATGCCTGGCACACATGTATTATGTAAATGCTTGAGAAAATTTCAAAGTGCTTCAATTCTACCAAAAAAGAGACAGACACAAAACTCATCCCTATAGGATAGGTCACCTTGTGACAATTGCTGTGACAAATGTCAGAGGCAGAGGGAACAGAAGGTGCCAGCCACTGCTATCTTATGCTTGGAGCACTGAAAGAACCACAAGGAATAAAGGGGCAGGAGACTGACCAGAGGCCAGGGCAGAACAGAACCAAGGGAGGACAGTAACCCCCACTTCCACGGGAAATATGGTTCAAGATCCTCGGTGGATACCTGAAACCACAAATAATACCGATCCCTGTATATACCATGTTTCCCCTATACATACCTACGTATGATAAAGTTTAATTTATAAATTAGTCATAGTAAAAGATTCACAACAATAACTAATAATAATTATAACAATACACTGTAATAAAAGTTGTGTGAATGTAGTCTTTCTTCCTCTCAATCTATCTTACTGTACTGCACTTACCCTTCTTGAGATGATGTGAGATGATAAAATGCCTACGTGAGGAGATGAAGGGAGGAGAATGATGTCGCTCTCCTGCTCTGGACCACAGGTAACTGAACCCTTAGAAAGCACAACTGAGCAAAACTGGGGACAAAGAGGATGACCGTAATCCCACAGAGCCTTGCAAGTCATGGGCAGGACCACACATTTTAATGAGCATGAGGTGAGAAACCACTGGAGGGTTTAGAATGGAAGACTAATGTTACTCGATTTTTGTGGTAAAAGGACCACCATGACTGCTATGCAGAGACTCTGAGAGTGAAAGAGGAAGATCAGAGAGCAAGTAAACAACAGTCTAGGTGAGAGATGGTCTGTCTTTGATGAAGATGGTAGCGGAGAAGAACATCAGATGTGGCTAGTTTCAGGTTAGTTTCTAGGTGTAGTTCCCAAGATTTCCTGACCGAGGGAAGCAGGGAAAGTGAGAGGAGTCCCAGGTGACTCCAAAGTTTTTTTTGGTCCAAGCCTCTTCATTGATGAAGTTGCTATCAGTGGAGATGTGCAAACTAAGGGAAAGTTTTATCTGACACAGATCAGATCATTTTCCTGCTCAGAAATCTCCAGTGTGCCCTGCTGCTTACTTTGTGAAGTCGGTCCAGTCTTCTGGGCGTTGGACTCAAGGTCGTCCTGGCTGCACCACAGTTGTGTCTCCATTCATTCTATCCTTGCTCTTTCTTCTCCAGCCACAGTCCTCACCACCCATCGTTGGTGCCCAAACATTCACAATGTGATGATTTTTCATGATCGTCCTTCTCCTGGAAGCATTTCCTCCTCTTAGATGCCTTAGAAAAAGTTACTCAATCCTTCAGCGATTAACTCAAAAGTCCACCTCTCCAATGAAACCTCCTCTGATATTCCTTGCCAGAAGGCTTGGGCTCTCTACTCTTGTCACAAGTACTTCATTTCACCTTAAATTACTTTACATGGTTGTGGTCCTGTTTCAAGCAGAATGAATGCTCTTTGAAGGTAGAGATCATTTCTTATTTATGTCAATAGGTCCACAGTTCCTAACACACCACTTGCATTCAGAAAAACATTCTAATTTTTGTAGAAATGCAATTAATATGAGTATCACTTACAGTGTCTTTTGATATGAAAACAAGCAAGGGCTCTCTTCAAACTACGTTGATTTCATGATTTTGCTAATTTTTATTTCATCAAACAAACATCAAATTAAAATTTTTTCATTTATAAAATGCTGATAGGTAGAAAGGAAAGGAAAATGGAAAGGCAGGATTGATGTGTCTCTGGGTTTTTTGTGTTTGTTTTTCAGCCTGATACATTTCTTTGGCTGATCATGTAGGTAATACTCTTGAGCTTCACATGATAAGGTGTAAATTTTTTTCTATGATATCCCAGTATATAGTTCAGGCAATCTGCCTTAAGTTTTTCTTTTTTCTTTTTCTTTTCAGCACAGCTACAAGCTTCTCTAGGGAACCAGCTGTAACACAAAGATTTGGTACTATCTGTCTCTCCCACTTCAGAAAAGTACAAATTATGTGCTTGGAGACACAGGGAAGTAAAACATTGATTGTATACAACATTTCAGTAGAGTGGAAGGTATTCTAATTAACATGATAATCAGCACAGTCCTTTTCATTGGAAGAGATTGTATAATCGAACATTCTTTATGGATTTTGATAAACATACTCTACTCTCTGAGGGATTTCAAGCTTCTCATGCTATTTCTGTTTTCTGGACACCAAGGTATACAATTAAGCCAAAAGAACAAAGGGAGAACCCAACATTAACTTATAAATTAGCTAACAATTGACCGATTACATAAGGGAATAACACCAGTCCCGGACTCTTCCGGGTGCTGATTAGAATAAATCATATCAGGGACACTGGGAACCAATAAAAGGGTCTCAGAAATCCTCTACCATTCTTTATACTGGTACATAAAGCTGACTTTCCATCCCAAATTTTTGCTTACAAATAAATCAATAATTTTACATGGGGGTAAGAAGATCACCAACCTGATTAGATGAAATAGTTACCATTAATTGAGCACAAACTCAGCCAGGCATCGAACTGAACATTTTATATATAAAAATCTTAATTTTTACAAGAGCCCAGAAGATAGCTAATATTATCCCCACATGCTTAAATTGAAGTTTAGAGAGATTATGTAATTGCCCCAAGGCTACAGAAGTCATTAACATTTGGAGCTGGGATTTGAGCCCACACACCTACCTGATGCTAGAATCACATCCAGACTCATATCTGTATGTTTTGATCTATTTCCTGAAATCTTCCTGTGTGCCTGTGTTGTCACTAGGGATGGGCTGGTGGAGAACAGCGAACTAACT
Organism: Ailurus styani; assembly: GCA_002007465.1. Taxonomy (NCBI): domain Eukaryota; kingdom Metazoa; phylum Chordata; class Mammalia; order Carnivora; family Ailuridae; genus Ailurus; species Ailurus styani. Next base: position 7,020,317 of record LNAC01000006.1, read on the forward strand.
CTCACGGAGCACCCCCCCCCATCATTCCGCAAGAGAGAAAGGAAAATGGTTTTTCTATCATGTATATTTTCTTCAAGATTCAAGGGGAAGGCTATATCGCCCTTCCTAGTTCATTTTCCATCATCACATTGTATTAGAAATATTAATGTGTTGTCTATTTCAAATTGAAGTATGTTTGAATGGAATTATTTCCATAAATTCACAGGTAAATTTTCATAGAATATAATGACTTTTCCCCTGTCGCATTCCTTCTTTGTAATTGAAGCAAACGGTTCTATGATCTTGACTCCATCTGAGAGGACTTATTAATGAATTTACTGGCATCTATTTAGAGCCACTGTGAGTTGAGTTCTGGTCCTGGTGTTGCCACAATAGAGCCGGTTCTCCACTGTAAGACATGCAATGTATGCGTGCCTCAGTTTATAACAGATTGTGGTCAAGAAACACTCATTTATTATTTATGTTTTGTAGCTCACAGAAACATTTTGAAGTGTCATCTCTTTGAACATTGGTTCACAAAGACGTCCATGTAGTTTGTTTTGAAACTAAATTTTACACAGATGTAAAAAATGAAAAATAAAATTCCTCCAAGGTATGTAATCCACAAAGAAAACCTCTCTACACCTTGGCATGCTATCTGTCCAGATATTTTTATATTCACATACTACCAAACAGAAATCATTAATTTCTTATATTGGGCCATTTACAATATTGGATAGTTTAATTTTTCTGAGTCTCATTTTTGCTTGATCTTTAAATTTTAATGGAACTTCCTCTCAAAAAAAATTCCCCAATATATCATATTCTTTATGTATTGGGAAGGAATAATGCTAGTTTTATCAGATCCTCTGGTTAGTAATATAGGGAAAAATTGGGTGTGGGAACTCCTACAAGCAAATGTATGGGGCCCAAGAGTCTTAGGAAAATATAAATGTGTAATATTTCACAGACACACTCTAAGGCTCTAAGGAGTAAATAAAAAAGCTGCAGCTTTAATTCTTCCAATCGGATAGAAAGAAGACACAAGTGAAATCTGATGGGATTAAAATGTGTGCCTCTAAAATGGTTCATTTATTTTAGACATGACGATTAGAACATCGTCATATTTTCCAGAATTTAGTGATGATTTCAAAATGATATTAATGTAGGCTAGGCTCGTGTTATCCATAGGAACCCTGTTACTTATCATTTTCCATACTCTCTGCACAACATATCCCTTATCTTTAAAGGGAACGGTATATCTCTACTGATAGGTGAGAATACCCTCAGGTCCCAGAACCTATAAGAACTGGAGTGGAGGCTTTTAAAAATCTGTTGATAAATTATTTAAAACCGACTGAGCTAGAAAGCCACCAGAAGAGAAAATATTTGGTAAATGATGTGGAAATCTTAAAAATCATCAATACCAGCATATTTTAAAGCTTTTTCCCTCTTCTTCTCCACCTCTCACCTCACTCATCAATTCTCCAAATGTCAGCTTCAACCCTCTGGCCAAATCCTGTTTCAGGGAATCTACTTGGGGAAGTGGCACAGCAGGCATTAAAGATGCTATTAAACTGACATCTGCTCCTGGACACATGAACCTTAAATGGTCCAAAAGCATATAACGCATATAATGTGCCATGCCAACTTAAGAGAAATAAAAGGACAGAGGCGAGGAAACAGAAACAAATTAAAAACATACTTAAATGAAATTTTAATTTAAACGTGCGCACATGTGCACACGCACACACAGGCGTACACACGCATTAATATGCTCAACTAGTTTGGGACGCATAGCAATGAGTACCGACTCGGAATACCAGAAGCTCCATTCTGATAGTGACATATGCTTTGCATTATTTTTAAAGAACTAATCCTTATACTCTCCTGCCAAAGTGTTCATTATCACTGATGCCATTTACATCTCCGCGACCTTTGGTTCTACGGAGAAAGGTTCCTTTCTTGTTCGTTTCAAATGAACCCAAATATACGTATCTCATGAAATGAGGATACACGCTACTTAATGTGCAGCGTCATCCCAAAGAACGGAAATTCTTTTCCCAGCACCCTGACCCTGATGATGCTCTCAGTATCTCCATCTCTAAAATACACTTGAAATTAATGGAAAGTTAAATTACACCCACTGTCTTTATTTTAAAAAAATATTTTTACAAACTAGCAAATTGTTTCCAGTCAGTAAAAATGATGGATTATTGTATAGTGTGAAAAAAATTAATGAGCAGATGGAATACCAACCCATTATTCATTAAAATATTGCACTGGGTTAATTCAGCAAATAAAAATGGAGAAGAGAGCAGATGGCCATTTAGAGTTCTCTTGATTTCTTAAACTACTTCTTTACAGCCAGAACTGCTCCTATATTTAACTTGAAATGCACAGCTCTTACCATATGCACAGTAAGCAAGCATTCATGTGACCTCATAAACTTTTCATATAACACAGCAATGATTTTTATGATTTAGTTAAAGGAATACTATACACGTACAGAGTAAGTTATTCCCATATCCCCAATATTCTGGGGATAATCTGAACTTCCTAGACTCAGTAGATCCTTGCCATCATTATTTGGTCTGAAGGAGGTTCAAGTAGGCACATGGGTAAAATTTCACAAAAGGAAGCGATCAGCTTTGTTATAAACACTTAAGTATGCCACACATACATAAAATTATAACAGAGTAGGCAGTGTTTTTCTTAAGGCAACACTTTTTTTTTTATCATGACCTGATCTTACAAGTTACTGCCTTTTTAAAAAAATTCTTTTCCCGTGTAGAGCAAGTGGAATGCTCATGAAAGTAAATTGAATCAACCACTGTGGGAAGGTGTTTGGCAGTATCTGCTACAGATGAACATACGGAGACTCGATGGTCCAGCAATTCCACTCCTCATTATGTACCCAACAGAAATGCAGACTCACATCTACAAATGACACAAATATGAATACTCACAGAAGCACCACCTGAAAGAGCTCAAACCAGGAAGCACCCAGGTAGGATCAATAAATAAATTGTGACATATTGGTACAGTGGTAGGATCTAGGCTCAAGGAATGTCAGGCTGAGTGAAGCTGAGTGAACGTCACAAACACAAAGCTGAGAAAAGAAGGCAAACACAAGAGCATGTACTATATAATTCCATGTATTTAAAGTTCCAAGGTTGATAAAATCACTGTGATGATAGGACTCAGCATAGAGGTTCTCTGGCAGAAAAGCGGGAAACAGGCACTGAAACAGGAGGGGGCTCTTTAGGGCTGCTGGGATTTCCTGATCTATTTCCTGATCTGGGAGGTGGTCATGTGGGTAGATTCCTACAGTGAAAAAGTATTGAGTAGCACACTTAGGATTTGTGAACTTAGTAGGTATGCTGACTTTAAATTTTTTGAAGTTTACTTTAAAAGCTAAAGGACACTATGAAAGACAGGAAAAAGTCCTGGGTATCACTGCCACATAAAGAATGTATGCCGTGATTAATAGCAAGAATTATGTTCTATCAGAGTTAACACGAGTGATATAATACAACAAATACTCTCTGAACACTTTCTTTTTCCCCATAAAATTCTCCAATCTCCATATTCCAAGAAAGTCTTCAGTAACTTCTCTTTGGTACCTTTTCCCTGTTATAAGAGACACATCTTCTTTCTCCCAAGCACTGGACCTCCCTCCTTCTGGTGAGTAACCTAACTTGCATTTGTGAAACTCTTTTCCCCAACTCTCCTCCAGGGTCTGTGCCCAGTGATGTTCTTACCAGCTGGTGAGTGCTGAATGGCTCAAGACAGTGTTTCTCTCAGGGACAGTAGGATAATTCTTTGTCGTATGGAACTGATCCAAGCACTGTGGTGTGGTTAGCTTCTCTGGACCTTGCACAAGATGGTGGTAAGCCTATAGGGGCCTGTCATTCTTACTTCCTATAAGCTGGAGTTCATGACTGGGCTTTGGTATAAGATATCAGAGACAAGAGACCAGGCATAATGTCATGTTCATTGTTATTCCATCGAAACCTAACAGTGCCTGGGGCATGCAGCTCTTCAATAAAGGTATCTGAATGTATCCGGCATATATTCAATAAATGTTTATTGAGCACCTTTATGTGTCAGGCATGGATCTGGACAATAAGGATAGAGAAGTGAGTAAAAGAGATCAAATCTTGCAGATAGTATTTCTCTTCTAGTGAGAGAGAAAGAGATGATAAACAAGTAACAAATAAATGCAAATAGAAAAACTGTAGACAGTGAAGTTAGGAAAGTAGGATCATATGATAGAAATCAAGTGGAAGGGGGTTGGTTGTTTCAGTGGTCCTCAACCAGGGGTGATTTTGCCTCTGAGGACATTTGATGAGACCTTTTTAATTGTCGCAACTGAAGGCATCTAGTGGGAAGAGGACAAGGATGCTGCTAAACCTCTTACAATGCACAGGACAACCCACCCTCACAAAGAATTATCCAGCCCAAATTGTCAATGGTGCCGAGGCTGAGAAACTGTACTTGATAGACTGACCGTGGGAGGCCTCTCTAAGGAAGTCCCTCTGGAACTAAGACCTGAATGATGGTGGAGACGGGTGAGCAAGTGTTGGAGAAAGAAGATTCCAAATCAAGGGAATAGCGAGTGTCAAAGCCCTAAGGTGCAAATCAGTCTGGGTGGTTTGAAAAAAAGTGAAGGATAGAGGCGGTGAACTTAGCCAGAAGGAGGGACCATGTATTCAAGATGAGTTTGGGCAGGGGACTGTACATGCAGGACCAGGTTTGGCAGGGGGCGCATGGGCTAGATCATTTAGGGCCTTGCAAGTCACAGTAAGGAGTCTGAATTTTATTCTAAGTACAAAGGGAGGCACCGAAAAGGTTTTAAGCAAGGAGATGACCATAATCACATTTTTAAAAGTCACCCTGCCTGTTTTGTGAAGAATGGCTTGTAGAAGAGCCAAAGTGGAAACAATGGGGTGAGAAAGAAGCCTCGATCCAAGAGAAACAGGATGGTGACTGCAGTTGCCAAGTAAAATCCAGGATGGCAAGCTAAATTTGCATTTCAGAGAAACAGTTAATACTTTTTTGTGTAAGCATGCCCTATGCAGTATTTGGGATACACTTATACAAAAATTATTTGTTGTTTATCTGAAATCCAAATTCAGCTGGGCATCCTGTATTTTTATTTGCAAAATCTGGCAACCCTGTGCATGCATGAACGGATGAATATCTGCATAGGTAAACACAGAATAAGGTGTGTTTGAAAAATGAGCCAACTGCTACATTTCTCAAATTCCAAAATAAAAGGTTCTGCATGAGTGGTTTCTATATGCAGAAGAAGGATGTGATCAAATAGATAGTGTTTATATATAGGAGATCAATTAAGTCCCTAGTCAATTTTGACATTTACGTCTCTCTCTCGTTAGTTAAAAATCTAATGAAAGCAGGAAAATAAATAATAAATTGTTTTTCATTGCCCCTAAGCTGTTTTCTGTCTGGACTCCCAAGTTCAAAACCTTGGGGTAGGCTTCTTTCATGGCTTTAATTTTCATCAGTGAACTAATAACATTTCCAAGTTCTGTCGATTCTATTGCAATTCCTCTTGAATTAGATCCTCCATTCCAGTTTCTAGAGACCCATTTTTGTCTCAATCTGATTCCTGCTCATTTCTTGCGTGGTTGCCGGGATCCTCTCTCTTATTCATGATTATCATTATGTCACTCTCAGGTTTAAACCTTCCCATGTCTCTGATCCTGGGAGTGGTAGACAGGTCATTCTTAGGCTGTATCAAGCCAGCAGGTATCTTTAATTTGGCTAGCACAGTAGTGAAGAAAAGTAAACATTTAAAATTAGGAGCATTTCCTTTAAAATTTGGGTATCTGGCTACAGTTGAAAAATTTGAAGATATGGCCACACCAGATCGGCATTGACTCCTCGGTACCACATCTGGCATTGAGTGGAAACTTCCTTCTTTAGACAGAGCTTGTATGTCCTCACCTGTTTTAGGGACTTGGTTGGGATCTGACACTGGATCACATTCAAATGCCCCTATAGTGAGCACTGGAGACCTCCAAAAGTTCTTTCTTGTTCTCCATCGAGTCCAAACCCTGGCTTAGGCCGATAGCGCCAGCAATCTCCTTTTGTTCCCTGTTACTTCATCTCCAACGAGTGGCTGAATCCACACTTTTCTTCCATAGTTGTCATTGCTTTGTCTTTCTGTTGATTCCCTATTTAAGAGTTTTGGGTTTTTTATTTTATTTTATTTTTTTATTATTTTTTTAATAAAGATTTATTTATTTATTTGACACAGAGAAAGAGATTACAAGTAGGCAGAGAGGCAGGCAGAGAGACAGGGAGAGGAGGAAGCAGGCTCCCCACTGAGCAGAGAGCCCGATGCGGGCCTCAATCCCAGGACGCTGAGATCATGACCTGAGCTGAAAGCAGAGGCTTTAACCCACTGAGCCACCCAGGCGCCCAAGAGTTTTGGGTTTTTTAATTAATTAATTAATTTGACAGAGAGAGACACAGGGAGAGAGGGAACACAAGCAGGGGGAATGGGAGAGGGAGAAGCAGGCTCTATGCTGAGCTGGATTCTGGGATTATGACCTGAGCTGAAGCCAGACGCTTAACCAACTGAGCCACCCAGGTGCTCCTTAAGAGGTTTTCTGTACAATATCACCAACACTGTTCATTTTCTTTCTGAAAGTTATCATGCAGATATTCTCTAGGTGTTTCCTAGGACCTTGGCTTTTCTCGCCAAGACGACTGTATCAGCTCCCTGAGGACAAGATTCTTCCTTGCCCCCTCTTCTAGCTTCCAGAAGCACTCAGAAAGTAGTTGCTGCATGAAATGACTATACCACAATCTAATCAGCATGGGAAGAGCAAAGTGGGCCTGAATTTATTCCATTTCTGAATGGTACACTAGTATGGTTTGAAACTGGTCTTTTTTCCTGACATCAACTATTTTAAAAAATAGCATGTAAGAAATAGAAACTGGGAAAGCTCTTTTAAAGTTCTATTTAAAGTAATTTAATAAAGCCCCTGTATTAAACCACATTATCTCACTTTATTCCGTAGATATATTTGATTCTATGACCAATAAAAACTAAAAATTTCATTTTTCTCTGACTTCTTATGAGATTATTAAACTCAAAGATCCAATTTTCTATCATTTTAAGGAGGCTGATTATTTAAATGTTAAAAGCTTGAAATGAGGAAATAAAGTATTCTCTGGGTTTGTATGTATCTATTAAAGCATAAGGGAATAGATGAGAAGTCTGAATCATAAGAAAAAAAATTAACTATGTGAGCAGACACCAAAATCTATTCAAACTGGTAAACTGGTAAAAAAGCAGTGAGTTTCAAGTAATTTACTTTAATTGTACACCTTAAAAAGATAAGATTCAAATCGGTTCGAAAAGCAGTATTTCTTCAATCAAAAAAAATTATTTCCATATAAAAATTACCTTTAAAGAATATTTTTAAAAGGTTCAAAGTCAAAAAATAATTAGTAAGAAATCCACTCACAGTAGGGATTAGCAAACAATCTGTGTTTTCCTAAATCAGCTCCTCTTGATGTGTTGTCAGGATCATGAGGCATGACAAATTTTAAATAGGCTTACTGCCGAGAACTCATCTAGAAGGTACAACCGTCTCACACACTCACACACGGAGTCGCGCGTACACACACAGTTCAAAGGAGTGAATAAAATAGCAAACATGCATGGTTTAGCCACTTTCTTTTTTTTAGCCACTTTCATTATAGCCAGTGAAAGTGAAAATAACATGATAGACAAATCTCTTAGGAGAGGCTCGTGTGTCGATATGCTCTGTGAAATATGAATTGTATTGTTCATAAATTTAACATGTATGTAAATTAATATGTAAATATATGTCTTGGAAGATGCTTATTCACTAACAAAAAGGAAAAAAAACATTGCTCAAGCAATTGAATCTTTGGAGCAATATAGAGGAATCTTGGGGAATATATATATATATATACACATATATATAAAACACTAGTTTCTGTTTAGATTAAATCATAAGATATCATATAGTGAATAAAAAAATCAAAATATAAAAAAATTAGTAAACAAAGAAAATTAATGGTCAACTCAAATATAAGATAGCAGCCTTTAATTATCCAAGGGAGGTTATATTGTTCATATCACAGCACATGACTTACTGATATCATTTGCATAGAATCATATATCACATTAGCGCTTGGAATGGGATCTTAATCAGTGTGTATGACCTATCACTTTAGAAATACTACCAGGGAAACTGCATCCAATGACTTGCCCAAGGTCAAAGGGCTGAAACTTGAAACTTCCTGCTTTAGAAAAAATATTGATATTTCTTAAATTAGTTTAGCTAATTACTTGCCCTGCTGACATCTTGCTTGTTAGCTTCTTTGTTTGTTTGTTTGTTTAAATGAAAGGCTAAATATTCTATCTATTCTAAGAAAGTCTGGGAGAGGTTTGAAGGGTTCTTTGGTCAGGAATATAAAAACATTCCCATCAAGAGTAGACTGAGAGATATTGAGCAAGAGATAGAATTGAAAAATGACTCTAAGAGATTTTCGCTTTCAACCTCAACTGAATATATATGAGCAAAGGGAGGCCCAGAGAGGCGCTATGGCTGCTTCCATGCTAACACAGCTAACTGATGGCAGGAATGGGATCAGAATCCCATATACCCATCTAGTCTAGGATTCTTTCCTTGGCATCTTGTCCTTGACTTGTGTTTTCACGGCAAGGCTTCACTGTAACATTGAAAAGGAATTCTTCATTGAATAAGATAATCTTATTAAACATAGATGCAAACACCATACTCCGAAACCTGATATAGATGATTTTTTATTATTCCGTGTTATACGATGTGTCTATTATTGCTCCTTGCAATTAGAATGGATAACAACCGTTGCCTTAGGATATCGCTCATGTCTTTAATGCATTAGTTTGTCATGGGCAAACAGGAACCCAGGCAGCACCAACAAATCACAGGCTTTAGAATTAAGAGTTGTGGGCGCCTGGGTGGCCCAGTGGGTTAAAGCCTCTGCCTTTGGCTCAGGTCATGATCTCAGGGTCCTGGGATCGAGCCCAGGACCCTGAGATCATCGGGCTTCCTGCTTGGCAGGGAGCCTGCTTCCTTCTCTCTCTCTCTGCCTGCCTCTCTGCCTACTTGTGATCTGAGCTCTCTGTGTCAAATGGATAAATACATTTTTAAAAAAAAATTAAAAAATTAAAAAAAAAAGAATTAAGAGTTGTATCAAGCACTGGCTGAGCTTAATATACAAAATTACAAAAGCTTCATTGATTCAGATGATCTGGGGGGAATGGAGTACAAAATGGCAGCAAGTGCACTGGTGAAGAAACAAAGTCTGAAATGAAATACTTTTGAAGAAATACAAATCAATTATTTCGAAGTGAGTAAAAGTAACCAACTTAAATACTGCCCAATATAAGTGCTGTAGGGCTTATTCTAATAACTGAATAACTCATCTGTAATTAGCAGACAAATTATTTATATGCAAATGACATCAGAAAGCATTTGAAAATACTTTAGCACATTAAAAATGTGCCATTGAATCTTATTTGTTCCAAACTTCATGTGGAAAACTCTACCCTACAGGGAGGACAGAGGTAAAAATTAGACAATTTCTAGTTAAATTATCAAAAAGTCTCATGGTACTAATGCTCTTACTACTATAAGAAGTGATAAAGATAATAATAATAACAATAATAATAATAATTCATTTTTATTCCTCACAGGGAGTCAGCATGTATTTTCTAATATTTACCCTAAGAGAGCTCTGTGGCCTGAGGGTACATAGAGGTGACAGGACTTGCCCAAGACCTCCCGGGGTTACATTTCTGTGGCTTTCTGTGCACTCTGACCTCAGGGAGAAGGGTACAAAATCCACATAGGTGCGGTTGGGGCTTCACTTCACGGGATTTCAGGGACCCTGGATTGCCTTTCATTCAGTGGGCTGTTTTCATTGTTTTGTGGATCCATACCTGCGTTCAGGACCTTAAATCCTTGTTGATATGAATGAGCATAAATATTCAAATTATCTTTGTCTTAAACACTGGGCTTAATCAATAAAGGAAACTAAGTCAACTATCCCTTAGTTATTGTAACAGCAGGGAAAAATGGTAGCTCCTTATCTCCCATTAACATTACTAAGAGCTAAAAAAAAAAAAAAATTACCAAGAGCTGAATGTATGGATAATCCCTTCTCAGGCAACAGCTACTGTGAGCCTCACTTTGGCAAGGATAGCAGAGACACCAAAGAAGGAATCTTGGAGACTAATTTGTTCAATGAAGAAACACATGCAGGATAAGAAAAAAAAAAATCTTTATGCTGTCAACTTATTACTAAAGACAAAGCCAAAAGAAACAGGCACCTGTTTAACTGTGGAATCTTTCACCTTCTCTTGTGTGTATGCCAATATTAGGTTTATGATTGACCTACTCATGTTGATATAGATATGATCTTAAACAAGGCTCAGTTTGAAGTTTTTAGTAGTAAAATGTCACCTCTTAGCCTTTCTATATGGATGAGGGAGAGGAAGGCAAGCTGTGGGTGAAGCACAAGCTGACACTGCATCTCCCCGTGTGTGGCCTTCCTCAGCCCCTCTGGCCGCCCTAAGACTAACGGAAGGGAAAAACAAACAATTAACTGATAGAGATCACAGTCCTAAGGGACAGGAGTCTCCCTCAGTTTACAAGTGTCTTCGAGATTTATAAGGAAAAAACATTCCTACCAATAGCCTAACTTCCAGAGACTCGGAGACTTGATTTCCTGGAGCCCTACCATCACCCATCACATCCCTAGTGATGTGGGAAACAAAGTCAGGAGGGAATATAAATAAAATTAAATTTCTTTATAACCTGCAGCCCATTGACAAGTCCAGTACTTGAGACAGAGGAAGTGTAACGTTCCTACAGGAACGCTTCCAAGGGTCTTCACGTTAATGCCTTGCTAGAGGGAAAAACAAACAACCTCATCTTGATAAGAGCCAGGCCTCCAGGAAGCCCTCTTTAGCATATGAAAGTCCTTTTGGGAACCTCCCTTGTCCTACCTCCCCCACCTCCCAAGCACAGAATCAGCCACCCCACCCCCACCCCAGCGCTGCAGGGTCCTATCCCCAGTGCTTCAGTAAAAGCATGTTTTTTGCATCAAAGACATCTCATCAGCTGTCGGCTCCTGACCTCAACAACAACACTCCAAAACCACATCATCTGTGATATTAAGGACATCTTTTTCAACCAAAGTGTGTGTACATGTAGAACCACCTTGTGGTTAATCTGCTAACAGATTAAGATGACCAGATCCACCAACACATGGATCAACACGTGGAGTGGACCAACAAGCACAGACAGGAGGAAAGATACCTTGAGTTTTCAATAATGCCGTGAGTGGATTAAATGAGCCGTCCTGACATCACTCTCTCACTCCTTCATCATCAAGATGTTTCAGCTTGATTTCTCACCATGCATAACCTCCACCCTAGTCCTCCTTAGTTACTTACTATGGTTGCTTCAGCAACAGTTTGCTTACACCATTACTTGGCAAATGATATTTTCTCCCCTGTAAAAGCCCATTTCTCTTTTCTCTTGTTCACTCATGGGAATCTACTCATTTTAAAGACCCAGATTATATGTCACCTTCTCGGAGAAGCCCTAAGTACATGTGCACTTATCTGTATTCAAAAGTACCCTAGTCAAACCATTATTATGACACTGACCTTCATGTGCTGGAATTGCTTGATTAGCTACCTCTCACCCATTAGATGGCACATTCTTCATGGCTTAGGTTGTTGTATTATTCCTTGTTACATTTCTGCTACTCCTTTGTCACCTGCCCCTTACACTTGACCCTTGCCAATATGCTTCCCAGTGTCTTGTACACTGATGGGCATAGACTGGGTATTCTATAAATGTTTATTGACTGAATCAGAGTGAAAGTGGCCAATGGATAATCAGTATCTAATGAGTTTATGTGTCAGATTTAAGCGTCATGAAAGCCAGATTTATGTGTCATGAAAACCCTTTTAAACATAGTGCATTGACCCCAAGTCTCAACTCCCTGACCTTTCATTTATGCTGCAAACCAGAGTGCATGGATCCTTGTTACTTTTTTTAATGTGCTAGCCACTTAGATTTCAGCCTTACATTCATCTGGGATATTAATTCCACCAGCACTTTTGATAGAAGCTATAATTTATACCACTGGAAAACCTTTTTGTGGGTTAATATTCAGAGGTATAAAAATACAAATGACATTAAACATTAACAAGGCAAAGAGGTATGAGTAAAGAGACTGCATTGTGTAAAAACTTAGAGCAAAAATTAAGGCTAAAACATTTCACAATTAAAACAGGATGAAATGAACAAGTGTTACAGGCTGTGCATTAATCAGAAAGGACATAAACCAAACCAGAGGCATATTTATTGCTTAAAAAATATTCTCAACTCCCTAAAGCGCCTATAATTATTAATTATTTATAAACAACACTGGAAGTGTTGACACTGCATATTCCTATAAAATGAAACATAAAATAATAATGCCTCAGTTTTATACAATCCCTTCAAGTTAATGATACATTTGAGAAGGAGCCTGTGAAGTTTTAGGTGGGCAGGCATTGATGACCACCCAGAAATGGCATCTATTGAGTTAATAATACCCCAGTATCCTCTCTCATTAAATATTCTCTCATTGACACTAACACCGTATAGAGATGATACGAAATGGCTGATCCAGCCCTGAGATCTTTTCCTGACCTGCCACCAACTTGCTGAATGATCATGAGCAATGTCTGTATTTCTCTGGGCCTAAAGTTCTCAGCTTAAATGAAAGGACTAGAATAGTTCATCTTTATTTCCTTTCGATGAATATTCAATCGTCTCTATTTCTAAGGTTGATTTGATTTGTTTTCCCTGCTCTTACTCCTCACTCAGAGGTAAATGTTGGTGATCTGATATATATATATATATATATATATATACATATATATATATACATATATATATATATATATATAATTTTTTAGCATTTTTAGTTAGTTGCAAAGTCAATTTATTTAAAAATTTTATCCCTTTTGGTGTTCCCAACCTCAAGTAATAGAGGTTAACCTCCTGCAAGTATTACCTCATATAATAGGATATGTAGGGTGGGGATGAGCTCAGGTGAAAGGTATCATCAAAGACCCAGGTTCTTTCTGTCTCTGGGCCCTGCCCTCCTAGATGTCAGTCTGTTCTTCAGATTTGGGAAAAGATGGCTGTCTTGGTACAAGCGCACAATGGAGAATACAAAGATCAGACTCATAACTTCCAATCTGCTAGGATGATGTCATCATTTTCCTCCAAGCAAACAGCCAACAACTCAGCTAAGCATCTTCTCCTTTCTGTCACAAACTAAGGTAGTTTGGCAAGTAGCTCTTGAATGCCTAGCAGTCCAGTATGATGCTAGAACTGTTAGTCATAGAATGAAAAGAAGTGTAAAAGAAAATCCATTCCATCTTTCATTGAGGAATCATAACTAATAAAGAAAACCCAGCATATCTGTTTCAAAGCCTTAAATCAGGACAGAAACACTCTCCATGAGGTTAACCCAGCCCTAACTGAATCTCCAGGTACGGTTAGACACTGTTGCCTCATTCTTACTTGTAGAACAGAACAAATTCCATACTTAATGGGGTGCCTGGGTGGCTCAGTGGGTTAAGCCTCTGCCTTCGGCTCAGGTCATGATCTCAGGGTCTTAAGATTGAGCCCCGCATCGGGATCCCTGCTCAGCAGGGGAGCCTGCCTCCTCTTCTCTCTGTGCCTGCCTCTCTGCCTACTTGTAATCTCTCACTCTGCCAAATAAATAAATAAAATCTTTAAAAAAAAATCCATACTTTTTTTTTTAATGAATCTATTATCAGCTAGTAACCTTATTCTTGAAGTGACTAGAGCTTGGCATTGCAGAATGCATTTTAGATGGCAGTGGATAAAAACCAAGGGTTACCTGAGATATCTAGAATAAAATTCCAGCAAGATAAACATAGCATAATCCAAAACATAGTCATAGTGGCTGTAGTTAAAATATATCAGATATCACATACGGTATTACAATTCATTCCCAACCCACTGTTTTCAGATATGACCTGATTTTGAGATGGTAAGTATTATATTAGAGTCTAAAAATGGAGTATGTGATGAAATAGTAATCATAATATCCAGGCGCTTGAATGTAAAGATTCCAAGTCAAGTGGCAGTATTTGCTTTTTAATAAACACTGTAGTATGACTATATCACCGAATATCTAACCAGGTCCTTATCTCATATTTCCAATAATGTGGTAGGAACACTCACATGCGTACCTACTGGAGCATATTACTAATGGTTTCTCTGTGCTGGAGACCTAGTTAGTGGCAGAATTCCTTCCGGGTCATAGGGTACATGCACATTTTTCATTTTTCTAAATGCTGCCAAATTATCTTCCAAAATGGCTGTACTAAATCCCACCAGTGGTCCATGAGAGTTTTTGTTTCACTGAATTCTCCATAAACACATGATATGATAAGACATTTTAATTTTTACCATTCTTGTGGGTGAGAATTGGCACTTAGTCTTTTAATTCGCTTGTAATTCCCTGATTCCCAATGAGATTAAACACAAACACTTTCTTGTATGTTCCTTAGCCACAATAAGTCTTTCTCCTTCTAAAGAATGCCTACTTGTTCTGTTGGCTCATTTTTCTATTGGGATACTTTCTATTTCATGTGACTTTCTAAGTTTTTTCATACATATGTTGGTTCTTATTGGTTGATGCCTGTTTATCCCCTTATCCTCATTTTCCCCATAGTTTTATTGAGGTATGGTAGAAAAATTAAAATTGTGTATATATTTAGGTAGGTAGTTCAATGTGATTTTTAAAGGGGTACAATGTGATGATTTACTATAACTCTATATACTGGGAAATGATTAGTACAATCAAATTAATTCACACATCCAGTGCTTCAAATAGAAATGTAGATATCTTAAAAGATACTGATTTCATTTCCTTTGGATATATACCCAGAAGTATTGTTGAATCATATGGAAGCTTGAATTTTAATTTTTGAGAAACCTCCAAACTGTTTTCCAAAATGCCTGTGGCAATTCACATTTCCACCAACAGTATACAAAGGATCCCCAAAGGAAACTCCACACCCTGACCAAGTCTTATTATCTCTTACCTTGTTGATAATAGCCACCCTAAGAAGTATAAGGTGATATCTCACTGTTTTCACTGATGGTTAGAAATGCTGAGCAACTTCTCATATACCAGTTGGCCATTTGTATGTCTCTTTTTGGAAAAATGTCTGTGAAGGTCCTTGCCCATTCTTCAGTCAGGTTATTTGTGTTGCTTTGTTTTTTGGTTTTTGCTATGGATTTGTAGGAGTTCCTTACATAGTTTGGCTATTAAGCCTTTATCAGATACATGGTTTGTAAATATTTTCTCCCATTCTGTGGGCTGCCCTTTCTTTCTGTTAATGATTTTCTTTACTGTGCAGAAGTTTTTTACTTTAATGTAGTCCCACTTATCTATTTTTGCTTTTGCTGCTATGCTTTTGTTGTCATATAAAAAAAAAATCATTGTCAATGTCAGGGAGCTTTTCCCCTGTCTTCTTCTAGTAGTTTTATGATTTTGGGTATTAATTTACATCTTCATTTCATTTTGAGTTATTTTTGTGTATGGCATAAGAGTCCCATTTCATTTTTTTGCATGAGTCTATCCAGTTTCCTCATTTTGAAGAAACCATTCTTTCCCCATTGTGTATTGTGTCACAACTGATAAAGATTAGTTGACCATTTATGTGTGGGTATATTTCTAGGCTTTCTATTCTTTCCCATTGGTCTATGTGTCTGATTTTACACTAGTGCCTTACTACTTTGATTCCTATGGCTGTGTAATCAAGAAATAAAAGGCATCCAAATCAAAAAGGAAGAAGTTAAACTGACATGATCAATCTTATACATAGAAAACCCTAAAGATTCTTTCAAAAAAAAAACTCTTGGAACTAATAAATTCAGTAGGTTGCAGGATATAAAATCAATCTACGAAACTAGTTCTGTGCCTATACACTAACAATAAACTACCTGAAAAAGAAATTAAGAAAATAATCTCATTTATAATAGCAAAAAAAGGCAAAATACTTAGTAATAAATTTAACTGTGGTGAAAGATCTGTACACTGAATATTATATGACACCGCTGCAAGTAACTGAAGAAGACACAAATAAATGGAAAGAAATCTCATGTTAATGGGTCAGAAGAATTAATACTGTTAAAATGTCTATACTGCCCAAAGCAATCTATAGATTCAATAAAATCGCTATCACAATTCCAATGGCATTTCCCATAGAAATAGAAAAAACAATCCTAAAATTTGTACAGAACTACAAAAGTCCCCGAAGAGACAAAGCAATCTTAAGAAAGAACCAAGCTGGAGGCACCACAATTCCTGCTTTCCTTTAGTCTCATTTTATAAGGGTTTTGGAATCAAAGAGGAGATAAATGTATGTGTCCAACTCACTATGTCGGCTAGAAGTCCTGAGCCCTCCATAATTAAGATCCTTTTCATCTATGAAGTGGGTCTGTCATACATATGAACTTATGCTCTCTCATGCATATTAGTCTGCATCTATCCGCCTCTGGAATGTCGCCATGGCCTCTGACCTTGTCCCTCTAATATACCGTCCACAATAGCCCTCCTGATTTCTTTTCTCACCAAAGAGACAGATGGAGAGAATGCTTTTATTCTGCAAATGCACACAGAAAATGAGCCTTTTCCATGGATTTAGTATGAATTTTGTTACCATGAGTTCTTTAAATAATTTGGATTTTTTGTTTGGTCTAGTCTTGATATGCTTGAGCACTATCCCAGAAGTCAATTGAGTACTTATTTTGGGGAATGAGGAATATCTTGCTTGTTGTAAAACTAAGGATGGAGAAGAGAGAAGATTCAGTTTAATGAGATAGTCTATCATTTCTGTAAATGTAATTAAGAGCTCTTTATTCTAGATTTGCCCCAGATCATTTCATGGAGAAAAGATCCCCACATTAATTCTCATGACCTTGTGCTTTCTTCTTTTATTTTTCTGTGTTTATTGCTATGGTTTTAAAGAGTCACTCCTAGTCAAAGAGGGAATTTCTTTTGGTTGTGTGACTAAATGATGCTTAAGCAATATGCCAATGAGACATTCATTATGCAAGGTGCTACGGCAAAGCACCCAATGATCTGTGAAGGAAATAGAACTTCATCTTTGGTATTTTAAAAGTACTTTCCAAGACAGATTACAGCAGTTCAACACAAAGGGGAAAAATACAGTCTCAAGTAATTTTATAAGACAAAAGAATAGCAAGTATGTACTATCTTCACTTAAAAACACATAAGCTGCATGCCCTCCGAGTTTTTCCCTAAACAAAGAGTCCCTGAACAGGTAGAAGGAAAGTTCTACAAAATGCATCAGCCAGAAGTACTGTGCTAAATTGCCCAATTACTCAAGCTCTCCAGAAACTTTGAAAATGCAGTTCACACCACTTGCTGAACTTGTTAGTTCATTTTCAATTGCAAGGAACAACAAAGTAGTTTCTGTTTCCTATTTTTGGGCGATGAAAAACGGGTAAGCTCATAAACTAGATATGTATCATTATCATTTATATCTGAAGAGGGCTGCAGCCAATTATATTTTTCCTATGTTATCTGCAGGGCAATAAAGAGAGGCAGGAGAAAAGTCAAGATGGGGTTTGCACACAGGCTGACCATACCGATAGAGCACAGACCTCAGACTTGGGGCCAAAGCCAGTGGGAGGGGATCGGATAGAGAGGTGTGCATGAGAGGCTCTTTGGGCTCAATTCTCTTCCAAAAGCCCATCAACCCAGAAGGAGTTTGTTTCATAAAGGAAGGTGATGAATTTTGGCATGAGGCATGCCTCCCCAAAACATGGATATTAGCAAGTCACTCAACTTTATGTGAGAAAGGGTATAATATATACTTCATAGGTACTCCATGAAGACTGACAGAGAGATACAATCCAGGTAACAGAAACAGTACACTACATTGTGCTTAAGAGGTGCACATCTAAGCTTCTTTGAATCCCTCCTTTCATGCTATGTGGTGGATCCTGATCATTAAATTGGGTGTCGTGATCATGCTGGGATGCTACACGAAAGGGCAGGGTACACTTTCCGAAGCTTTGAGCAGCTCCATATGGGCTTCCCTGGAACGATCATGGGCCCCATCCCTGTATACCCACTAAAGCTTCTGCCACTACAGCCTGTGGATTGTGACTAGCCTTCCCTTCCCTTTCTTACGTACTTCAAATTCTTCCTCTCAAACGTAACTTGAAATGTTTTTTCCCTACTGCTACAAGACTCCTTCAAGCACAAAAATACATATCTGAAGATGTGACAGCTTCCTAAAAATAAATAAATAAATAAATAAATAAATTTGTTGAAGACTAATGGGTGTTCATTCTAAAAGGTCAAAGATCAAAAAATAAATAATAACTTTCAAAGCAAAACAAATGCTGTTGCTGTCACCCTCAAAGACACCTGGGGTTTGATTTCTTTTTAAGTGTTTTTTTAATCCCTTTGAAATAGACATGAGTGTGATAGGTTTCCCCATTTAATCAGGAATGGGTCTGAAACAATGTGAAAGAAACCTAGCCTTGCCTGAGCCACTGCCTACATCATGGGATCCTTTTATGAAAATTTCCATATGAGATGACTAGAAGTTTGATTTATTAGAAAAATTAAATCAAGATCAAAAGAAAATATTCTACTGGTTGATCTGCTAACTAGCTTTCCATCCTGAGGCTGCTTTGCTGTTTCTTCTAGTTGAATCCATTGTTGTGTCCAGCCCTACTTCCAGGAACCAGCTCTGCTTTCTCTTTCTTAGCCAGACCTCAGACACCTGAGAGTTTCTCTCTGGATCCCTGATCGCAGTGTTTGCTTTCTGTCTCTGCTTCCCTAGCCTTTGGTGAACCACAGACAAGGCTCCTCTTGCAACCTGACTTCTGCCCCACTAACCACCTACTATAAGGAGCGCTTCCAGTTCCTTACTTCTGGGTGGGAAGATGTTGATTGCAGTCACACAGTTACCCTGCCTGGTGCATAGACACTCTGAAACACAGCTGTTAATTTTACCAAAACTCAACAGCTAGGAAAGATTTTTTTTTTTATTTTTCCTGTTAAGATCCCGAGAGATTCAACTTGCTCGGCAGACCTTTGAATATATATTTTAAAAATCTGAATTGTCAGGAGTGATGAAATAACAACTGTTTTAGAAACTGGGTGGGAAATAACTCTGGATTTTCTAGTTAAATATTATCTCTGATGTCCGGTGTCTTATTTTTTAAAGAGCGGCCACCTATTGAGCACTTGCTAAGGGCTCTGATGTTAAGGATTTACTTAATACAAATCACCTTATTTCTCACAAGGTAACTGTTGTGCTCAGAGGTGATTAGGTAATACGTCCAGCGTGTGGTAGGTCAGATGTATGTCTTTGAACCCAAACCAGCACATTCAGAAGCTCACACTCAAACCCCCACGCCAACGCCTTCTACGATAAAAAATGTATCCGTCCTTCGTTTAAGAGGTTAGATAAGCTTCAGGGTTGTTTCCCTGAACTAGAAGCTTGTGGAGGGCCTGGCTGAAACTCTCCTAGATCTCAAATCAGGAAGAAGCACAAAGGAATTTTGAATACATGCTTTTTGATTAAGATGATAATAATTAAAAATAAAATGGTATGAATGATCATAGGGAATACTGATTAGAGCAATTTAATAAAAACCCATCACCACTCCTCTAAAGATACATTTTAGCATCTCAGTGATTTAACAGAAGATTGCTATGTTGCAATACCCAGCTGCACAAAACCTATTCTCCAAGCACGATCATTATAATCTCGTGCTTTATTAAACATCTGAAAGGAATGGCATAATGGTCCTTCAAGGACAGCTCCATTAGGGGGAAAAAATAGAATAATCTACAGTATAATGTGTTTAAAATGCTTTTTAAAATAGTGTTGTCATTAAGGTGATCAGCACCTGGGTTATTCTCCCTGAAACAAGCCTGAGGTCTGCTGATTAAAGAGACAGCTACACCCCCTTTTCCTGACCCATTAAATGAACCAAAGATATAATCTACACATGTCTTCCTGTGGTCTAGTTTCATTAGGATGGAAATCTTCAAAAACTAGTTAGTTATCAGTGCAGTAAATAGGTTGCGAAATAGAGGAGTTGGATGACACATAGCTTTATTGACCAATAAAATTTAATTGGCTATATATATTCTCACTTAGAACTTGGTCAAATGACCCCGAAATTCAGTTTTCTAACAGAGCTGACTTCTAAAGTCAGAACACAGTGTTTGAAAAGCATGAGCAAACCATTTCTCATCTTTGCCTGGCCAAAATTGTATCAGGCGCTCCGAACAAATCTTGCCCGACAATTAATATTCCCCAACCTGCATCTAACATTACAGGTGGAACCCTACTGGTCTGAAAAACAAATAATCAGATTAATAAAACTTACATTTATATTGTGATATAAAATCCACAGGCAATTTTAATGTCTGTTTCCATTTTTAAATTCTCACCTAGACAATATTACGATTCCTGTTTTTTAGATGCAGAAAAGGAGGACCAAAAAGGGTACCTGACTTGCCTGAGATGGCAGAGGGCATAAATACCTTTAAAAAAAAAAAAGGATTCCAAACCAGAACTTCGAACTGGTCCCAGGCTTTTTGTACTAGGCTTTTCTTTTTTTTTTAAAGTTTAAATTTTCCCCTTACCTGGCACTCACCATACTGCCCAAATTCTCCAGAACATTATTACATGCTTTGTAAATGAATCTGTAAATGGTTTGTGAAAAATGAACCTCTTACACACAGCAGGCAGCAGGCAGTGATAACTGTTATCTGCTGCTGTGAGACTTAAGGCAAGTTAGCAAATCTCTCTGAAACTTCACTTTCTCTTCTTAATATCGAAATAATAACATACTTGCCTATTGAGAAAGCAATAAAATGGTGCGTCGGAGGACCTCTCACAGAACTTGGCACATAGTAAGCTCTCAAAACGACCTATTTACTATGCATCTCAGTTTGAGCATTATCAGAACCGCCATGATGATTACAGTGGTGGATGCAGTCTTTCTTTTCAAAGATGGGATTGTTGGAGGTAAGGTCAGTAGAGAATGGATTTGATGGCATGCTCATCTATAAAATAGGAAACAAGAGTGTTGGAAAGAGAGGAAAAGAGACAAAGTGAAAGGCTGAGGAAGTCAGAAAGGGATTTCAAGACAATTAATGCATATACAGGTATCAGCCTGTGGATGATGACTGTGTGTCCCAACACAGGTAGNGCAGGTAGAATATGTACGTAGTTATTAATCCTCCCGCTAACCCGATGAGATAGTTAAGGTTGTTACATCCCCATTTTACAGAAGAGTAAATTGAGGGAGAGAAAGGTGAAGGATCTTATCCAAGGTCACACAGCCAGTAGGTGATGGAGCTGAGAATCAAATCCTGGCTGTCTGACTCCAGGGTCTGTACCCTTACTCTGTGCTGTTGTGCTCCTAGTCAGAGCTGGTGGTCAAAGGCAGCAGAGAGGTACAGTGGGCACTGAACATACTGAATTACTCAACAAGGGGACATGTACGCTGAGGGTAAACACTGCCCGAGAGTGCTATGGTGTGGACATACCGCCCAGTGCAATAGTTCACTGAGAGCTGGGGATGGTAAGAACACAATGGCAGACATGGCTCTTCCTCACTTGCCAGGATGGTTGAGGGATCACTTACGGTGCGTGACGGTGGCTGAAAGACAGTAAGTTCTCCCACAAGCTTTTGCATGCGTTGGGCTTGTGAGGGCTGCCCTTTCACCGGAAGTTCAGAGAAGTTCTGGGAGAGCTGGGTGCAGAGTCTGCTGGGCTTTCATTTCCGTCCGGCATCATTCAGCGTTTTCCTTAGGCTACGCCCTGCCCCCTTCCTCATAAGCAATGCCACTTCCGCTTGTCCATCAGCGGCTGCCTTGGTATCTTACTGCTTGCCTTTCCCACATCGTCCCTAACAGCTGAAGCCCTTCAGTATGGGCTCTGCAGTTGGAACCTGTTCAGAACGGGCTGAACCATGGCTAGCCACATGACCTCGCTGAGTACATCTCCATCTACAGAAACTAGTACACTAAGATCTACCTCCCGGGGTAGGTGCAGAGGTACAGTAAGATTAGACTTGTGAAAATAATCTGGTATTCTACAAACATTGGTTGAATCTGGACTTTAGGAACAAATATGATTTATGAATAATGGGACTGACTGTTTCTAGACCCTCACTGTTGGTGAATCCATCTCAACTTTAAAGATGACCTATAAATCACCTGGATTAAGTAGTTTAAGAAATTGGACGTGACATCAGATATAACGCTATCTTGTCTAAGCATACCCAAAGATGGCACTGTGCCCTAGCTGCTGCTGCAGACAAAAAATGACTGCAGCCAAAATATCCTGAGCCATTATTATATACCATTGATGTCACTTTTAGCATGGGAAAACTGCTTTCCTGTCATTTTTATAAGGAATGACTCGCCTATACCTGGGATATAGTTATTGTTCACTCTTCTCATCGAAGTGGATGGTTTGGCCATGAGAGACTTTGAACTCTAGGAAACAAACTGAGGGTCAATGGAGGGGAAGTAGGTAGGGCGATGGGGTAATTGAGTGATGGGCATTAAGGAGGGCATGTGATGTGGTGAGCACTTCATATTATACACAGCTGATGAAGTATTGAACTCTACAACTGAAACTAATGATGTACTATATGTTGGCTAATTGAATTTAAATTAAAAAAAAAAAGATGGTTTGGAACATACAAAAGGGTTGATATCAGAATTGGGATGAAAACTGCTTTACCTGTATTGCTTATAGTCAAATCAAGCCTCATCAACAAGGANTTAAAAAAGAGATGGTTTGGAACATACAAAAGGGTTGATATCAGAATTGGGATGAAAACTGCTTTACCTGTATTGCTTATAGTCAAATCAAGCCTCATCAACAAGGATTAAAATACAGTCATATTTTCAAAGCAAACCATTTTCTCAGCCCAAAAATATACCGAAGAAGGATTTTTTTTTTTAATGTGTAAAGAGTAATTCCAAGGAGTAATTCCAATTCACAAATTTAAGAACAATGAGTTCTGGCCAAATCTAAGGGTGATTCTGGAAAACCAAAGATGCTCATTTAGATATCAATTTCTAGCAATGGATTCATTAGAATGACAGTTAAGCCTAAAAATATATTGCTTATTCTGGAAAGGAACTTTATCTTAAAGCAAGGAAATGGGAGCCACAACTCATACTACCTAGCCACATGCTTAGTTAGTGCAAAAACTAGCAATAAATTCAAAGTCTCTCTCCCTCCAAGTCCAGTTGTTTTTTTCATTTTTTTAAGTACTATAAATATAAGGGCATGAAAGCCTAAGTCAGTCCAATTATTTTATGGCCCCTCCTATCCTCATCCCAGGGAAAGCCCAGGTATACNCGCTGAGCAGGGAGCCCGATGCGGGCCTCGATCCCAGGACCCTGAGATCATGACCTGAGCCGAAAGCAGAGGCTTCAACCCACTGAGCCACCCAGGCGCCCTGTTTTTTTCATTTTTTTTAAGTACTATAAATATAAGGGCATGAAAGCCTAAGTCAGTCCAATTATTTTATGGCCCCTCCTATCCTCATCCCAGGGAAAGCCCAGGTATACACCTCTCTCCAAACTTAAGAATAGTCTAGGAAAGGCACACAGTCAGTAGTTGGTCGATCAAAAATTCATTTCCATTATACTAAGAATGGTTTAGATTCAAAGGGCAAAAGCATAGAGCCATCTCACTCTTTACACCCTTCTGAAATTTGCCATTTCTCCTTAATTCACGCACACGGAGACCAATACATCATAATCTATGGTGCTAACTTCAGGTGACTGAGATCTTGGGAAAATAAATTTTTTGATGTGATTTTCCCACTAAAAAATCTAGAATTTATTGTCTCTGTCTGGCATTTATTGTCATTGACATCTGTGAAGATATTCAGACAAGAATGTATTGTCTCCCACATCTCGCTCCAGTTCATTGCACTGTATTCCATTCAGGATTTTTTTTTTATTTTTATAAAGAACCATCTGTTTAAAATGACTTTATTAATTCCTTTTGGTGTATTTTTTGACATGTCTACAAATTACAGATCATAAATTTTCTAATAACAAATTGTTCATGGAGCTCTAGGCAGAACCTAACACGAGAATCTAAATTTAGAAGTGGTATTTACATATATACCCAAGTAATTCATACAGAATGGAAGCCATGTTTGCTAAGACCAAGAACATAGGTAGAGAAGCCCTGATAACACGGAATACACTGCCCCTGTAGAATTTCCATTAGGTCTAGTGAACTCTGTGGTAAGGCTACGATTTTATGCTCACTATAAATCTCTATCTTATATCATTATTTTCTTTTAAAATATTATATTTGACTCTAACCTAAGGCATATGTTTTCTGGAAAGTTTTCACTCAGCCCATTTTTTTCTTCGTGAACCATCTGACCACTGGCCCTGTTTCCACTGGTATTCAAGAGAGTAGAAGGAAAAAATAAAAGAACCAAAGGAGAATTAAGTCTAATACTCTTTATTCACAAATATCCACACAGCATCTCTGCAGATTGATTCTGCAGACGGTAACATTTTTCAACCACCGCACTCCATGAAATCCCACAGCGACTTTTCTTAGCCTGTGAGGGAAAGTGCCTCAGGGAGGTTGGGACCCTGATGCTGTATTATGCCCTGGAGGAGGGGGTGGGCTGCCAATGAGAGAGGCGGGACTCCTGTGCCCAGAAGCTGAGGAAATGGCCTTTGCTACTGTCTTTTAGCTTCCTTCCTCGACTGGAGCCCCACATTTAAGGAGACTGTGCCCAGACTCTTCACCAGAGAACTCAAATAGAACGTTACTTGTGAAGTGAGCACTGGCTTTGTTATAGCAAAGACAGAGAATTTCTATCAGCAATTTTTCAGCTGCTCCCATTCTGAAAATGGATATTAACGGATATATGTACTTGTTTGGCTATCATACTTTTAGTCATCTTAACTGTTGACTTTTACTGCTCTAGCTATCTCCTACTGTAGTTAATTTACCCAAACATGTTTAAGTCATAAATACATGTGGTTTAGGGAGAGCTAGATATGATACCTTCTCCATGAAGCTGTCATCTCCTGGCTTGGTGACACTTATACTTACTGGTTCTCATCTCTTCTGAATGATCCTTTCTCTGTTTCTTTCTCTTGTTCCTCATTTTTCTTCTGTCCCTTAAATGAGGATGAACTCTAAGGTTCTGACCTCTCTTCTGTTTTAATCCCTAACATATTTCCTGAGCTGTGGCATCATATTCTAATTACCTGCAAATGTTGACATCCATTTCCAGCTAGCTGCCTAATCAACCTATTTGTATCACTGTCGTCAGCGTTCATTAGCTAGCCCGGTCAAGTGTGCACGTGCACCCAAACACACACACAAACACACAAGGGCCAACTCCTTTTTCTAATTTCCCTAATGCTATCCATTGTGCCAGTATTCTCTGAGTCAGCCAAATTCAAATCCATAGCTGTCTTTGATTCTTTTCTCTCTGTCACCAAATTGTTGTCATCACGGGATCTCCATGGTGATGTCACAAATGCAGATGCTTTGTGACATGGCCTTCTTCTTTGAGTCTCCATTTAATTCAACTAGGCGCCTCTTTGACTATATTACTCTTATGCATAAAATATTCAGTAGGGCTCTGGAACTACCACACAAAGCTTCAATGTGATTTAGTTGAATTAATCTGACACGTAAGACTCTAACAAAGGTAGGCATTTCTGTGCAAGGCTGCCTTTCCATGGTCACCTTTTGTCTCCTTGTTGTCCTAATTACCAACAAGCCTAAAGACTGCTTTGCTGTCTGTACGCCTGCTCTTTCCTCAGTTTTATCCCCTTCAACTGGGAACTTTCCTGGGAAGCTCTTTCTCTGCCCCTGATAGACCACTCATAACCCATCTCTGACACAGAACCTTGACTTGTCCTCATCTGTATCTTTGTCATACCTCTCCACCACAGTTTCAGCATCTTGGGATGGAAATTATGCCTTATTGACCACTGTGGCCCTCATAGCATCCAACACATGGCCTTTACATAGTAGGTGTTCCATAAGCACATGTTGAATTGTGAAACAGTGGACATTTGAGTTCCCAGGAAGAGAGAAGAATGCTATTAAGCTGAAGAATAGAGAGATCCCAATCCGTAATTGACGGGGATAACGTAAATGCATGGTACATGTGGGAGTTACAATGGGCCTCTGCAAATACACTTTAAGTTTCATTACATCCAATACCTTCAATGACCCTAATGTCCACACCTCAGGGAGGACCCACTGACCCCTAATGTCAGGTTTATCCTTTCTCAGCCCCTACATCACCCCTGTCCTGCAACTGGACAACTCAAACCGCTGCTAGACTCCAAGGGTGTCTCTTCCACGTTCTGCTCAGAATCTTTATTTCAGTCATTATAACTTGGCTTAAACTCCTCTTCTACCTGATATTCCAGGATGGTATTCTTTTGCTTTGTGCTATGGCTATGGCTTACTAATCTCCCCTGTCCCCTGGATGATTCTAGTTTGTGTTTCTCAGTGCCACCCTCATACCTCCTCTGGTGTGAACTCCTACACTTGAACCTCAGCCACTGGCCTCTACCTGCTGAAGTAACTCTTGATATCAAGTGCCTGACTCCTGAAAAAGTGCTCTAGCCACTTGTTCAGACGCCTCTATTGGTCCTCACTGCACAATCTCTCCTGTGTTCATTCTTGCTGGCCCGGATAGCTACTTTGGCAGCCCCATTACATTTGCTCCACGAGCGCGCAGCTGGATGTATGTCCACAGTGCCCACGGGGCCCAGATGGGAAGGTTTGGATTAGAGCCCTAGACTCTTGCCCTCCGACCCTTCCCGCTCTAGTTGACCTGGCATGGACCACAGATGTAACAAGCTGGTGAAAGGCCAGCGATAGAGAACCCAGAAACGCACAGCACGAACACCGTGCCCCCTTCAGAGCAGTCAGGATCAGCTGCCTCTAGCTGCATCTGACCTCAGGTGACCCTGTAAGGCTGTGGTCAGAAAAATACAAATGCCATACTTCAGAAAAGTTAAACATTTTTAAGAGAAAAGACACTGAAAATATCATAAGCCTCTGTACTCCTGTAATAGGTGTATAACATGCATCGAAGCAATAAATACATGTACTTCGGATGGCTCCAGACCATTGAAATAAACCGAATTTCATTTTTAATGCATGCAATAAACTTTTTTCCACAGCGTATCAGTTAAGATTGCTCTGACTTTAAAAAAAATAACAACTGACTCGTTCTGTATTCCTATAGCTCAGAATAAATAGATCAACTAACTTTAAAGTTGGCAGTTTTACAGTTCTCCCAGAGAAGAGAAATTAAAGCCAAACTGAAGATAAAAAGTAAGTATTTTTTTATATTTATGAAGTCTTAAAATTACAGAGCTGAACATACAAGGTCAATACAGAGCTGGCAGAGAGCTGAAGTTGGATATTTCCTATATTAGCTTTATTTTCTAAAGTGAGAAAGTATGATCCAGGGGGTGGAGGTGTGTGAGCTGAGCAGTAGGGAAATGGTGGGCTGTGGCTCCTGTGCTCCCGGCAAACTGCTCATGCAGAGTAAATATTTACAGGTAAATCCCCAACTCAAGGCTCCAGCTAAATCCCTTCCCAAAGAAACGTCAAAATATGAATTGTGAAAAAGAATGCTCTCTTGAGTATATGCAAGTTACTATGTCTTTTTTTTTTTAAGATTTTATTTATTTATTTGACAGAGAGAGAGAGATCACAAGAAGGCAGAGAGGCAGGCAGAGTGAGAGGAGGAAGCAGGCTCCCTGCCGAGCAGAGAGCCTGATGTGGGCCTCGATCCCAGGACCCTGAGATCATGACCTGAGCCGAAGGCAGAGGCTTTAACCCACTGAGCCACCCAGGCACCCTACTATGTCTTCATTTTGTAATTACTTGGCATTTGTTTTCCTCTGTATTTCCATCTCCTTATCCACCAGTAGTGAACTCCCCAGGACAAGATTTCTGTGTTCCTTGTTTATGACCATACTCCCATTATCAAGAAGAGTGCCTGATGCATATCGGATTCCCCGTAAACATTTTTGAACGAACAAATACACTTTTATTCCTACTATGACCCTCTCAAGGGAGATCACCAACCTTAGCACCTACTCAGTGCTCAAGAAAAACCACTGCTCGTTCACTCTCTATATAAGGATAACGAGCACTGTGATTTAAGGTGTCACTTTCAAAGGTTAACATTTTATTTTATCACTTTGAGAGCCTATCTCTAAGCATGAGAAAGAATATTAATCCTCCTTGTATTTGTCTCTCTGATCACTAGAAATTTATTAACATTTAATTGTCTTGAATTTGAATTTGGTTTCCAGGAAGCTTCAAAGAATCAGCACACTCCGAGTAAATCCGTGTACGATATTAGTTTTTGATTTCAAAGGATAGTTAATTTAGCTTGTTTACATGACAGATTTGGACAGAGTTAAAGGTTAAATTCTACCTTGAAAGTCTAAATATAACTGACAGTTGATATTAATAATTTTATAATTACTGAAACCATGATTAGAATTGTCTAAATATCCTGTGCTAGTAAAAAGTGACATATGATTCCAACTCATTCTCCTGGGAGATGACCTGACTTTTGAATTTTCATTACCCCTAAAATTATCAGCTTCAAAACAGCATTTATGAAAAGAAATTAACATAAACCTTTAAATGAGGTTTCTCTGGAAAGCTACTTGCTCATATAAAATTGAAAGTCAACAATGAAATTACTTAAATTAATCATTCTTTCATTCAGTCAACACATAATTATTGAGTACCTGGTGTGTGTTGTTTATTATGCTAAGTTCTGGGGATGCAAACAACAACAACAACAACAAAACAAAACAACCCATAAGATACTGTCCCTAGCATTGAGGAGTCGTTTTTTATTTGTTGATTTCATAAGCCCTGGTATTTACAAAGATGCCAAGACTTGGGTTCACATCAGGCTCGAAGCTCCATGAGGGCAGAAGCCAGGCTCTGCTGCTCAACACAGAACATCCAATGGCAGCAGTATTCATAAGTATGCACGTGTGCATGTGTGTGTGTGTTGCTTTCCCAGGTGCTGGTGTGGTAGAAAGACCAATGTGGAAACAGTTCAACACACAACATGACAAATGAGGTAACAAAGGAAGGAATAGAGCACAATGCAAACTGCCTGGATGGAATGCCTAAGATCGCCTGCAAAAGCCAGAGAAGACCTCTCTCAGGAGCCACTGTCAGGCTGAAACACCTTTGGGATGAAGCTTATCATGCCAGGCATGAGAGGGTGTTCGAGGCAGACAGAACAGTATGTGTTAAGGCATGGAAGCATGATAGAACGTGGCATGCTCTCAACCCACCAACGTTCTGGTACAGCTCGTAGGGAAAGCTGAAGAGTGCTGTGGATATCATCAGGATTTTCCTCAGGTTTCCTTATAAACTGTTCTTACCTAGACAAAAACAATGCTTCTGCAAGTCATCTAAGTGAAAAATTATTATTGGACCGACGTTGATTTTTTTTACAATTATTTAATCAAGGCTAGAGGATCTTTTATTATAACATTTACAAAGTTCAATTAAGAGTTTTCTTTTCAAATACTAGTATTTTTGATTCCTTCCAGAAACACAGTTTGACAATTTCTCTCTAAGCCTGGAATCAAATGAGAGCCCCAGCTGTTCCTTGACTCAGTGAGGATTTAATAGTCTACTCTCCTATACTCCAAAAAAGCCAGCATCAAAAATTCCTCATGCCACCATCCCCCCCCCGCCCCCCACGTCTGATAAACTACCTCAACTGTGTATTGAAAAACTCAAATAAATTAACACACAAATCCAACCAACAAACAAATGGTGGTTTGTGGAGGCTGGAGAAGTTCTTTATTTTGTGTGCACACCGAAGAATAATTTCCACAGAGTGCCTCAGGAGAACAAAAACAAAACGACAAGTGAGGTCTGGTCACCCTTGGAGAAATGGAGGAGAAGAAACAACGTTCCTCCTTGGGGACTGGACTGTGGGGATGAGGGGAACAAGGTGCGCCGTGATTCACAGGAGCACAACCAGGACCCTGGTGGACCTCAAACTCAGCCGTATGAGGAATAACTGAAGATCTGGGATGTTTAGGTTGAAGAGCTATATATCGAGGGGAATAATAACCACTGTCTTCAAATGTTGCAGGGAAAGGGTGACGGCTAATTTTCCACACCAACTTCACTGGGCCACAGTGTGCTCAGATATTTATGTGGTCAAACATTATTCTGGATGTTTCTATCAGGGTATTACGGATGAAGTTAACATTTAAATCAGTAGACTGAGTAAAGCAGGTTGCCCTCCCTCTTGCGAGTGGGTCTCATCCAATTAGTTGAAGATCTGAACAGAATACAATGATGAGCCTCCCCCAATTAAGAGAGAGATTTCGCCTGCCTGACAGACTACAGACTGAATATCAACTTTTCCTGGTTGTACAGCAGCTTTAGGCTTCAGCTAGGATATTAGCTATGTAGACTTTGAATTTGCCAGCCCCCATAATCATGTGAGCTGATTCCTTGTAAGAGAGAGAGTGAGAGAAAGAGAAATCTTCTATTGGTTCTGTATCTCTGGAGAACCTGACCAATACAGGAAGTAATAACCAAGGAGGAATACCATGAGAAAACATGAAAAATCAAGAGAGTAAAAGATTTTTTTGTTGACAGTGGATAGGTCAGTTTCCAGGGGGAGAGTTCCAATGGGGCATTGCAAAGTAGAAGACGGAATGGTGACATTGGAGCCACGAGATTGATTCTTGCAGGTTTCCACATCATTGGATATTTTGAGGGGGGTGGAATATAATTAGTATAATTTTTTAGGAAGATGTGTCTGGATGCAGTGTAAAACCCTCTAGAGGAGGAAGAGTCCAGGGGCCCTAGGTCCAGTCACGTGCTGAAGAAGAGCTCCTTCATGTGAACATATGAACACAATTTTGAATCATAAGGACTGGAAAATATTTTGAGTTACCAATTAAGTTGGCCAAGGTGGAAAAGGGGAGCCACACTTCAAGTAAAACAGAATCACTGAACAAAACGTAAGAAGACCAGATTTGTCCTTCTTTAGACATTACAATTTTGCGACTTTTGCATTTTTCTGCATTTCTCCTAAATAAAGCTTCACAGTGGAAGGGAATTGTTATGACTTCCATGGGTGCCCCTCTGACAGCTTCATCTTTCAAGCAAATCTCCAGGATTAGAAAAAGGATTCTCAGGTCTTAAAACACCCATGATACTGTAAGTACTTTAAGCCAAAAACAAACTACAAACCAAGCAACCCTAAGACCTAAAACTGGAAGCTTTCCCATTTCAGCAGGTAAATACACGACTCATAGATACACTGGCCAAACCCCAAGCAACTCAGAAGACAAACAAAATGAAGCAAAAAGCAATCAAGGCAGCAGATAAAGCACTAAGACTGTAGGAAGGACAGAATGTATTAAAATTCTTAAGTTGAATTCTCTCTCTCTTTCTCTGCCTTTCCCTTTTATTGACAACAAGGGAACCACTAAAGACAATCTTAAGGAAGACTATTTTATTGTGTTTAAGTTTCCAAAAGCAATATTAAGAAAGCAATAAATAACACATTAATAGAATTTCTCTAATTTTTCCTTGATGAAAGATATCTACTGAAGTACGTAGCCCTTTGTCTCCAATGCATTTAAGACCAAGAGTAAAGAAATACTAGTCTGAGTGGCTGCGCAAACCCAAAAAGGAGGAAAGAGATGCTAGAATCAGCTGGTGGATTTGCTATGAGCTGATTTTGGTACCAAGTTAACACCTTGATGTTAGTAGCTGCCTGAGCCATACCTGAGTTTACCTTAACCTTCACCCATACCCTATATCCCCCGAGGGATTCTCTCCAGGGTTAATTTCTTCTAGAAAATATTGTACACTGCTGAGAGGAGAACTCCCCAGTACTTCCTCACTTCCCTTCTGTTCCCATGGTGCTTGTTAATATCAGCAAGTTTTCACCTAACTCCCACAAAAAGCCCAGCTGTTGCTAGGGATGATGATGCCACAAGCCTTTAAGAAGTGAAATCCAGATCACTATGGCTTCCTTCCCACTTCTGTAATTTACTGTTTTCTCTCTGGCATCAGCAGTGGGCTACCGAGATCAGATTCTCCTCCTACTGTCACTTGTAACAGAATATGCAAGGGCCATGTGGCTGGATGACTGTGGACAGGGCTAGCCCTCTAGGAATCTTCCTTACAGGATCCCAGACTGATGCTGAAATATGTATGGTAGGGTAAGTGCCCATTGTGACTTGGGAGTTTATTTTAAATTGAATCTTTAATATGCAAATGTGAGATTCACCTGAGGCACCATAAGAATGAAATCTATCCTCCATCCTGTCTTGTGCTCTTACATTAAAGGGAAGAAGAGTAATTTTTAACACACCCCTACGATGGTTTTATGCAAATTCTTCAAGCTAGGCAAATTATTTTTGCGTTAAAATTTTTCAACCCCATAAAAACAGGAGTGAATTTATGTGGCATTTTAAAACAATGTTAGGCACATTGTAAAGCTATTTCATCTCATTTATAAAGAAGAGTGAACATAAAAACAGGCCATGGCATAATTAATAGTGAAATGATTTATCACACCAACTCTTTTTCCATTTATATTTATGTATTTTCTGCAGTGTGGTGCGACTCTTCCCTCCACACCCCCAATCCCTGTCCTTGCCACGGGACAGAAATGGTATCCAGTGAAACTCACAACATGGAGCTTAAATTCCCTCACACACATATGCACACATAAGCGCACCATACTGGTATGACGGTTTTCAAACTTGGCTGCATGCTAGAATTTCCTAGAGGGTAAGAGAAAATTCTGATACCTGGGTTCCATCCCCAATGGGTTTGTTTTCATTGGTTTGGGGTTGCAGTCTGGAACACTAGGATTTTTCAAATCTTCCAGGGAGGGCTAATGTACAGTCTAGATTGAGATTTACTACATTAAAGTATTTTAGATTATTGTTATAGGCAAAGCTATAACACAGACTTTAAATCCCCGTTAAATAACTTGAAGAATAAATTCAGAGGCCACCCTATAAGGCGGTTCCATTTCTAATTCACCCTGCGATTTATGATGTTGGCAAATTCAATGAGTATTTACTGAGTACCTACAATGTGCCAGGCCCTGCAGGACACCCTGCAAATACCAGGATAATACAGACATGCCTATCTTCACAGAGTATAGAGTTCAGCAGATATCTGTGCATAGCTCTTCCTACTTTCTGTATTCCAGCTAATGTTCTACCCGTTCTTGGTCCTTACTTTCTGTATCGGGTGGTTCCTAAAGTAGGTCTTGGATGTTTCTACTTTGAATTTCTGTTTTTAAATGTCTCACAAATAAAGATGAAAATGAGTGAACTCATAGATCTTTATATGAGCCATAAGAATATAGGTAATAAACAAATTCTGAACTATTTAACATTTCAAAGAACCACCTGAAGGACAAATAGGAACGATTACTTCCTCACGAGGATTTGATCCTATGTCGTGAAGTTTATGAGAGAAATACAAGTTCAACACAAACTATACTGACCACTCAAGATAACCACCAGTCTGATTTCCATCAGATGTATGGAATTGCATTACATTACTTCCCTCCTTCCCATGATTATTGCTGTGGGTCTGAAAATAATTTGAGATCAGTTCTCAAATATCTCCCAAGCTTTTCAAAAGGGTAGTTTTGGCTAGAAAGGGAGTACAGAATAGTAAATATGCCAGCATCATTTGTAAGATGTCACTTAATTTCTCTTGACTATGTTTAGCTGAGAAGTCTGCTCACAATGGTTTGATGAGGTAAATTGAAATAATTGCTCCATTCTAACAAGGGAGAACATGAGCACAATAAGCAGAGATATCAAACTCACAATCCAAATAAGTAGCAGAAATTTGAGCAAGAATCGATTCAAAAGAAAAACAAATCTCAGTCTTGTGCAGAGGCCCCCACAACGTTCTCATGGCCGACACAGGCTGCATTCATAATGCCAGCAAGACTTGGCGGTATACAGAGATGTTCTCCAATATTTCTATTATATATTCACCAGGCAAGGAGTGCATTTTCCCTTTTTTAATTAACAGAGATCCATTTGATTCTCTCTAGAATACCAATTTGGAAAGTGGTTTCTTTATCGTTATAATTTCCCCAAACTTCTTCTGGCACAAGCTTCATTTCAAAGCAATACAGATGTGAATTTCTGATGAGAAAACTCAGATTTTCTCTGAGTACCCAAGTCACTCCTGGGAAGA
This sequence comes from Ailurus styani, assembly GCA_002007465.1. Classification (NCBI taxonomy): domain Eukaryota; kingdom Metazoa; phylum Chordata; class Mammalia; order Carnivora; family Ailuridae; genus Ailurus; species Ailurus styani. The sequence continues at coordinate 7,054,761 of LNAC01000006.1, forward strand.
CTTTCTGGCCATCAGGGGACGACTTCCCACATTCCCTCAGATATCCACTAGCAAAGACGATACTGTGGAATTTGATGCAGATGTGATGTATGCACAGGAAGGTAGAAAGATGAGGGACTCAAAGCTGGGAAATATTCATATATTTTGGATATTTCCATAGTGTGGGTCAAAGAGGAAGACTAACAATGAGTTTTCTTGAAGATCATAATAACTAAAACCAAGATAACGAACAGTGATTTACATTTTGCAGATTTGTTCAAGCTCTTCCTTGCTCATTTTCTGTGAGAAAGCACTGGCCACTTTATTTGGGAGCTTTTTCCACTATTAGATTATTCTAGAATTCCCGTCTGCCTGACATGAGTTCTATCTACCCATTCTTTCATATGCTACCCATGTAAATATTTAAAGAAACCTATCATGTCTACTACAAGCCTTCCCTCTCTGGGTTTAATTCCTTAGTTCCAGAAACAGTTTATTTTATTGCACAGTTTTCAGATGCCCTTCTATTGGATTCAACCTATTTTGAATGCTCTCTGGTTTGTAAATATCTCTGTGAGTTAGTGTCCAAATTTGACACAGTATTCCAGATTGCAGCTTACCAGCACAGATGTCTGTGGATCTGTTATCTTCCCTTGTCCTGGCCACTTGCCCTTTTGTGGCCATGCCACACTGTAGACACAGGGTAAGCTTGTGATCTCCTGAACCCCTCGAAGTCTTTTTGTCACCTCAACTGTTAGAGAGTCATGTCAGGTCTTCCCAACCCTGAGCTAGTATGAATAAGGATTAGAATTCAGTACCTTACATTTAATCTTGTCATACTTCAAATCCATGGTTGAAACACATCATTCCATCCTATTAAGAAAAAATTTTGATTCTGTCATCTATTTTTGGCTTTGGCCTGTTAATACTTTTTCCTGAATATCTCATACGAAGACATGTTTTAAAACTTACTTGCCATCCTTCATCGTTTGTGACTTACACGTAACTTGGAAGTTTGTTTTTGATGTGTGACTGAAGCATGATTCACTCCCACTGTTCTGAAGTGTTACATGGACAGAAGAAGAATTGATCCTGAAACTGATGCCCTTCACACAAAGATTATAGGAAGATGCTCTGGTCAAGAAATTGGCTTGGCCCCAGATTGAAGCAAAAATACATTAATTGCAAAGTGTTTGCACAATATTTGTATAGCTAAGAAATGGTCCATATGGAGTAGTGGGTCCTGGAGTGGTTCCACTTTTTGTATTTCTATAGATTTCAGTGTAAAGGGCAAAGATCAGCAAATCAGTTAAGATTCATGAAGTTGTTCGTGATCTCTCTGCTATGGGCAGGGGCAGCTGTGAAGATTACGCTTCTCTTTTTCAACATGTGTTTTGTCTATCCTGTCTCTGAGAACTGTTCTTGGTAGTTGAGAGCCTACCTGGGTTCGGTGATCACCCAGTGGATGATGACCAAAATGAGGAGAGCTATTGTACTACACGCCAGCACGACCTGGAACCAACAAGCCCTGGGAGAGAAGGGTGGCTAAAGTTCCCCTGCAGATTGACCTAGACTGAATAAATTAGGTATCCAGGAATGCTGCTGGGGATGTTGTGTCTCAGACTGTTGAGAGGAGAGACGGGGGAGAAATAGAGTCCTGTCCGTGAGCCCTAAAGGGAGTCCATCACGAATGTGTGAAGAACGGATATGGACATGCGAAGAAGTAAAAACTACAGTGTCTTTTTCTTCACAGCACTAGTCGCTATCTGAAAGCATTTGTTTGATTACTCTTAATTGTCTCTGTCTTACCATTAGAATGTAAATCCCATTTGAGCAGGACTGCCATCTTGTTTTTTTCTCACGTGTCCTAAAACAGAGCCCGGAGAGGCTCTCAGTTATACCATGTGTGACTGTAATGACATGTTGAAAGGCAGATGGAGACACAGCAGGACTTGAAAGTGGCAGAGCAAAGACCAGGACTACTTCTCTGAGAGAAAATCTCCATTAAAGATTGAGAAAGGTGATTGCAGCCACTTTCACACTTAACATGCTGATGAAGTTTGTGAGAAGGAAGAAATAGCAAATATAGGGGACTGTGGTCAGGAGGTGTCAGAAAGGATCAGGAATGAAGAAAAAGCCCCTACTTGCATTGGCAATATGAGATCCAGTTCTGCCTTTCCGAATACTCCAGAAGACATTCATTCTTACAAAAGGGGGAGGCTGTTAACTTTGTTTAATTATGCATTTGCATAATCATGAATAAAATCCCCAAATGGATCTTTAAGGTGACATGAATCTAACACTTTACAGATAGGTGTTCAATCAAAGGGTCCATGTGACTCTATTATCATGGCTTCCAATCTCTCCCTATTCACCACAGGCCTATATATCCATACCACAGAAAAGCTGCTGAATATCTTAATGAAATAAAGATATACTGTTTCTATGGTTTATGGTTTTTCCCTTCATCTGCCAGCCCAGTAATCCTATCTACAAATGTGAGGAAGTATCTTTGTCATGTCTTGTTCTTAATGAGCCAGGAACCATCTTTTTCTTCTGTAATTGTTCAAACATAATTTGTTAACTATTTGTTCCTGAGGGTTTTTTTGCCCCCGGGGATCCTTGAATCAAAAATATTTCAGGTCTAAGGATATCTGTAACTAATCCACAGGCAGTAAAAAATATTTTGATTCAGTAATACTATGAAAAAAATGTAAAAACAAAAATGTAAAAACAAAAAACTCTCAGGAAATGAACACGATGTCAAACTTTACTCCCATTACGTTCCGCAGTTGACAGAAGAATAGCAGTTGGTAAATTGTAAACTGCCTCTAAATCAAAGAATACAATGAGTTGTAGTCTACCAACAAAATCATTCCATGAATAATTTTGCACTGATGAAAATACTTCATGTGTTGGGCCCCTAGGTGACTATTTGGGGCATCACGGTTGCAAGCCATAGCTAATGGTAATGGACAAACATTCCTCAAGATTCCAGAAGGTCATACAGCATGGGTTGGTTTGAGGAGGCACCTCCCATCTGGCCCTGGGCAGGCATCATATCATCCCATTTTCAGAAGCTTCTCGGTAAAGTTATCATTCTCATTACATTTTGCATTTTTATAGCACCTGTAATCATAGCTCCCAGGCACTATACACTGTTAATTTATTACAGGCATTTCAATTTTGCTAGTTAACTCCCTGGTCTCCTTATGCACTAAGCCCTAAAATCAGCACGGAGAACTGAAACTAATCTTGAGCGCTCAAACCGATGCATGTTCTCAGGAGCCAGGAGGCCTGGGTTCCAAAACCAGGATGTCCCCTGACTGGCTCTGTGATTAGGGGAAGTTGCTACCTCTTTCTGGGTCTCAGTCTGCTCCTGGATAGAAGGTTGAGATGGGACTACTCGTCCTCTACAATCCTCTTCAGCTCTAAGCTTTTCGGGTTTCGTGTATCAGAGCTCTCGGGAAGATGTGTCTGACATATATCTGTGCATAGATATGGATTAATCTGTTCCTGAGGTCACTCTTCCTCTACACTCTCTAAGTGCATCATCCATCCTGGCCCTTGCAGCTGACAGCTCCCTGTGGAGGACCCCATGCCAAATCTAATTCCATAAGGTACTCAGAACCAGAATTAAATAGGAATGCCTAGGGCTAATTTAGATGTCCCAAGCTAAGCAAAGAGAAGTGATTCCTTCATGAGATTTATTTTAGAACAAAAATGGTTTGCAGAGTGAAGAGAAGGAAATGGCATTAAGTTACAAGAGCATGTTAGTTAGTAATTAATGGCACAGCTTAAAACGTCAATTTAAGAGATTATCCCCAGTGAGGAATCCATTAACCAAATTTAAACAATGCTGACAAGGTCCCATTGGCTGAGGAGGAACTGGGGATACTGAGGTAGATACAGGAGGTCAGAAAATGTCCCTAAATGTTTCTTGCTGTTCACATGCTTATAATTTAGCAAATAGAATTAGTCAAACATTTGGGGAAGGGACAAGTTAAAAAAAGAAAAAGGAAGAAATGTCTGAAATGACAGCGCGTGATAAATATTTGGGAAATCCCGAATCAGTTCGACATCCACCAAATACTATAAAGATCTCCAAAGGGGCATTCAGGGGAAGGTGGACGTTGTTTTGGAAAGTTGCTTAGAAGAAATAAATACAAAGCATATATTAGAAATTATGGGGAAGAAATACAATCAGGCTGAACTTGTCAAAGAATCCATCGTGTATGATGATCTAGAGCAATGCTCCCCACAGGGCAAGACCCAAACTGCTAGGAAATTCCAGAACTCTGCCGGGTCATCCCAAAGTTAGTTGTCAATGTCATATCACCATAAAGGAATTCTCCATAGACCTTGGGTTTTAGCGGAGAGCCACTGCCCTCTTGCCGGGCCTGTCAATGACCACTACCCAACACTCTGCTCAAGTTATCCGACAGAGAAACCATGACAGAAGGAATCAAGAATGTTCTCATTTGGGAAAGATCCAGTCCCTGCGCAATAGGAAAATACCAAGCGCGTTTATGGTGCAGTCCACAATGGAAGTGGGGAATGGGAAATGCCAAATCAGAAGAGTAGTTGAGGATATTATTTAGGGAACTGGGAGAGCAAGTGGATGTGTTGAGATACTAAAAGGAACCACTATAGCTTTCTGAGCCTGGCCTTGCTTATGTGGGGGGACTCAACACCTGTTATTAGTCAGCCAGTTGTCCAGGAGAGGGTTTCCTTTTCAACTGCAGGAATACGTTAAATCAGAACGAAAACAATGAAGATAAACAGACTTTTACAGGAGCACTCAAACTGAGTTGAGCAGATGCTATGGTTGAGATGGATGCTGGGGTCATTGTGGTCATATGATAGATACAACTCTGAGCCCAGATTAAAATTTGTAAAGAAAACTAGTAAAATGATGAATGCTAGGATAGGACATAAGCTGAGGAGGACTTTTCTTACATCTATAATTTCCCTATTTGGCAAGAAGTCTCCCCAAAGTGAAAAGCACCTACTTGGTACCAACCTCTCTTTTCTAGATGGCCCAGGCATTATTCTCTGTTGAAAAATACTGTGCTGAGCAAACCTGGAGGAGTGGACCACTCTTCTGCCTGTGATACAATGATGTCACAACCTACAGGGGCACAGGGGTGGGAAAAATGCTGAGATCATGCAAAAATGCTGAGATCACACAAAAACAGAACAAGGGACCTGCCCCAAAAGAATTTATAGACCAATTGGAGATTCAGGATCTCCTCTGACCCAAATCCTCTGTAACCTATCCTCACCAAGAAACAGTAAAACTGGTATAAAAACCATACTGAAAAAAAGTGGAATTGGTAAAAATTTAGAAATAAGATTTTTCCTAATTTAAGTCTTGAACTCTTGAGATGATCTCAATATTGCTAAAGTCAATTCCCACAAACCCAAATATTTCATTAGGATATCTCCCAATATTTTAAAACAAAACTATTTTCCTTCCAAATTGTTAATAAATCCACAATGCAAAAGATCTCTATAATCAATATATAAGGCAGGAGAGGAGCATGACCATCGTCTCTATTTTTCTTCAAAGCGTGATTAGAAGTACTTCATAAATTATTCACATGTTCTGCTAGAATCATAAAACAGCATCTCATTTGACATAAATCACATTACTTATTTGGAGTGTGGAGCCAAGTTCCTTTAAAATGTTTTGATAACACATAAGACAAGGCACCTCAAGCTGTGATTAGCGTTTGGTTCATCGTATTTTGAAGTATAAGGTGTAAGCAACCCACCTGCATGCGTATCCACTTCATCTGCATCCAATAGCTGTGGAACATCACCTTTAAGGTACATACACCAGGGCTTCCGCAGAACCGTGAGGGTGAAGGGAAGAATCTCTTTTGCTCTCTCCTCCATGCTTTCTGGTGCCCACTTTTCCCTTTCAAAGCACCATGACCCACCCGCACCTCATGCCATGCTGAAGCTGTGTCTCACCATAAGCCTCTCCCAGCAGAGACAGACTCTCCCCCACTCTCCTTTAGAAAACAGACGTCTGACACCCAACCTACCATCACGACTTGATCTGTCCTCATATTGGCTTATTTGTTAGTATCCTTGCTTTTTGAGACACGTTAATAAAATTAACGGATCCACGCTAAAACAACTATTTTCTGTTGTGTTACAATTAACATTTAGTTATGTGAATGGCACCCTGCTAGTCATTAGGGAAGTTGATGATACAGGAGTGTACAAAATATGTCCCTTGTCCTCAGAGATGTTTTTGATCTTACAATCTCCAGGGAAAGAAATGAATGTAGACGAGTACTAGAATGAATATTTTGAATAGGGGACCAGCATAGAAATATAAAATGCCCAAAATAAGATGAACATGGAAGTAGATGTAATGGCGAATGGGGACCCATTTTCAATCTTGGCTCCTTGCAGAGGCCTCCTCATGTCTGGGAGGCAAGAGGGAAGTGCTTTAGTCTAACTAGAAGAGTGTGAGCTTCTCAATGGATTTTCACATCATACACAGAGCAAAGGCCCTATTAAACATTCAAAGAATGGTTTTTTTTAAATGAGAAGAGACCAGAAGAGAAGATCATCAGGTACATGGGTAAGTGGGAGAATCTCTCCCCAAAAAGCAGACTATTGGCCTACTGATCCTTCTGAGACCACACAGCCTAGGTAGGCTCCCACATTTTTTGAGTTCTCTTTTTTGCATAATCATCCAGGAAGAAAGTATTCCTCCTAGGAGACTCTTCGAGAGCTCCCAGGACCACATCCTACCTGGCTGACTCAGATTATCCCAAAAAGAGAATGACAAGCACCAACCAGTCCCTCGAGGGCCATAGTTTTCCACTTTCGTAGGACAGCCCATGTCAGCATTCTAGGCATCGCTTTGCCTCTCCTAAGCACAGATGGACAAGAGCCACAATCTCCAGCTGTCTAGAAACTAACGCCTTCAGCTAAGAATGTCCTTTATATTTGATCATTCAGGATCTGTACAGAGCTTTTCTCTAAGCATCCCTGTGTGTGTTATTCATGTGGAGAGAGAGCATCTTGTTTTTATGTTGTCTATAATAAATTATAAGTGTAACAGCGGGAGCTTTTTCAATACTATTTGTAAATGCAGCCAGAGGCTATTAAGTGATTGGTGTATCAAATAAATATAATTAGTAAATAGCAAAATAACATGTTTGTAAACTGCCTTTGGAAATATGTGATTAGACCAAAGACAACGATTTCTGCCAAAGCTTCTAAGTGTTTCCAAGAGATACCAGGAAAACGCTTTAACAATTTCATAACAAGTTTGAAAAGTTTCTATGTAAATCTGTTAAGGAGGTAGACAGTACACTTCCTTAGTCCCAACTCCTCCTCTGAATACTTCATGACGGAGATTTAAGTGCAGAGGTATGCTAAAGGGTGCAACATAATTTTTTCAGGGGAGCTCAAATGTGCTTGATTATTGACTATATAAGTTTTTAAATTGACATTTGATGAGGTTAAGAAGAGTTATAGATATACCTTCATGTTCAGAGTGCTCTCAGGCTGTAGAGTTATTCTCGGTTACTAACACTTAAAATGATCCCAGCAAGTCAATCAGTTTAAAGCCAGGTGAACTCACCCTGCCCTTCTTTCTTACTGGCATCATGAAAAAGTTTGCTTTTCACCAGTGATGTGATTCTCAGTGGCAATGGAAAGTGAAGAGTCACCCAAACCCATTGATTCTTCCTCTGAGAGATACAGAGAGATACTCATGCTTGTTCTTTACTCATCTTTCCTTAACTCCATGGTATTGCTGCAGAACCCTGCTTCACTCATCCCTCCCATCCCAGCCTCCCATCCCAGGCCATATTAATTACTTTTCCAAGAGCCTCACTTTTACATGTGACTTTCTGCTAAAGAACCCAAAATGGATTTCTAGGCACACATATCAAGCCACAAGTTTAAGCCCTACCTAGCTTTCAAGATTGTCCAAAACTTAGCCCCATCCATACCTACAGAATTAACTTTCTACTAACCCCCAATAAAACCTTCCAGTCAAGTTGGGCTAGTCTCCTTAATGTCCCTGGGGTCCACTCCCACGTGTACCTCCATCCCCCACTTCATTCAGGACTTTCTGCTATAATCACTTGCCCTCGAAGACCTAGATTCTTTCCCACCACATCAGATTTCTCCACATATACCTGAGCAGGTCCTACTTTAAAGTCTTTGCATTCACGGTCTTTTCTGCATTCCCCTGGTATAGTGAGTGTTCCTGTATGTGTGTCTTTTTTCTTCTCATCCCAGGCCCTTAGAAATTCCTTCTGGGAAAAGAACAAATTTTATGTCTCTTGCCTCCTCTGCAATGCCAAGACTGATGCTGAGCAAAAAGCATATAAGCAATGACAAGTGCACTGATGGTGACTGTGACTATGTTGTAACTAATTATATTGCTACTTTGCTTACATGCTATCTAATGTCAAAAATTAATTGCATGTAAATCTCTTAACAACCACATGGGATAGATATGGTTACATGTGTCATTTCAAACATGAGAAAATGGAGACATATGAGGTAAGTTTGATTAGCTAGTCAGTCAATCAAAACTGAATTTTGGGGCACCTGGGTGATGCAGTCAGTGAAGTGTCCAACTCTTGATTTTAGTTCAGGTCATGACCTCAGGGTGCTGAGATGGAGCCATGTGTCAGGCTCCATGCACAGTGCAGGGTCTGCTTCAGATTCTCTCTCTCCCTCTGCCCCTGCCCCCACTCTTTCTCTCGCTTTCTAAATAAATAAATAAATAGACAAAATCTTTTTAAAAACTCTGAATTTCAAAGAGGTGGTATCTTATTATCCTTGAGATAGTTACTACTACAGTCAGCATATACACCTGGCTCACAATCAGAATGACACAGCTCTTAATCCTATGATCAGAATATGCAGCTGCATTTCATGACCACCCACCCATTCACTCATTCACTCCATATTCACTAACTGAGCCACCTCTACGTGCCATATGCTAATTTCTAAACTCTAGGGATAAAGAAAATCAATAACATAGGTCCCGGCCCTCAAGCAGCTCACAGTCTTGGCATTCCCCCAAAATTATATCTATAGCATTATTTCCTATGATTTGGAGCCTGGGGAAGAATAGTGTGGGACGGTAGAGAAGGAACATTTTAAAAGCAATCAAGATCCAATAATCATTTTGGGGCCCAGATGATCAATGCCTGATGGGGTGAAGAATGATGAGAAAGGCAAAGGTATAAAGGAAAAGACAGATTGGCTAAGCCACTGGGAGAGCTCTGGCTAAAACTTCTGGAAAAGCAAAGACCAAGTATACAGATTTCTAGAAAAATAATCTCTGGATCCCTGGAGCCATGCGTTAAAGCCCCTATTTATCTGTCCAGAGCAGAGGTGTGAACGTGCGCAAAGACCTCAAGGCCAGATCAAATGAGACTGTGCTTCTCTCCAGTTTGGGGGCCTCTGGGGATTACTTTAATACTGAGCACTTCGTCATCATGTTTGATGGCTTCGGCGGCCTCATTTATCAAGGATCTATAGTTAAATTTAATTTTCCTGTGAGTGGAGGACAGCCATGGCAGCTGGGTTCCTTGTTGCTGATCTGTCCCCGTTGATGCCTTCTGAAGTGGAAATGATGGATGCCACATGTTCTGGCTGTGATTAAATTTGCTTTGACAAAGCAGCATGGAAATCTGATTTTCAATAGACTTCTGCATTTCACCTAGTGCTGAGTAAACAGATACAGAACATAATGCTTACATGGCTGTCAGGCCGATAGCTAATTCATTGTGCCCATCTAATCAGGCTGCCCATTAAATTATTATTTGTCAATAACATGCAGGATCATTTTTGAAACTCTGAGGAATGGGAAACTTGTTTTTAAGTAAATAAATGTGGAGGGCTCGACAACGGTGGGGGATTCTCCTAGGAAGATCCAAATAACTCATCTGTCTCTATGTCCCTACTCCCCTGAAGAATCAAAGAACCATTTAAGAAGTTTTTAGTTTCACTTCACTTGGCTCCCATTTCAAATGCAAACAACAGCATCCAATTACAACGGAGAAGGAAGCTCCAGACATTGACACGTTAGCTCCCCAGTTTATCTTTAAAGGAGAATGAAGCAGAAAATCACATTAAGTATGCATCTTATGTTCGAGCTTTTAACCTCCTGCCTGGAAAGGCTGCTTGCTGACCACCTCCTGGAAAAGGGCTCCACTTTGGGGGAATATAGGAGAAGTTGTCTCAAGAGGCAAGCAGAAATGGCAAGAGTGTGAGGTCAATGCTTCTTCTTATCCCCAGGCAGTGGTGTTAATATAAAATCTGGGTCATTTTTATATTAGGAAAGGTCCTCTTGTTACCCTCGTTAGTGAGGAGCCCCTTCCAGCCCAGCTCCCAAACTCAGACCTGCCTGTTCTCTGTACTCTTCCACTTCCAGAAGTTCACATCAAGCATTTTTTCACCCTGCTTGGAGTCTTTCTTAGAACATCTAAACCTCCATCAACACTCTCCTTTTGAACCAGCCTTGCCAACCACCCACCTCGCCCTGAAATATATTTGCCAATGGAAACCACAGAACTCACACCTTCTGCATCACTGAAGAGCCGAGAGCGGGCAGTGTGCCCTCACATCCACACTGGCTGAAGGAACTTGAGCACATTTCTTAAGCTCCCTAACCCTTCTATTTCTCATTGGGAAAAGACCTCATATATCAAAGTTGCAGGTGTGAGGATGGAATAATGTATGTGGAGAAGAAAATATTTTCTCCCTCAATCAGTCACCCCCTGTGATGCACCAGATAGGAATTACCCTTTCTCAAAAGTCTTGGGGACCAGCTATCAGTCTTCTTAGTGTCATTCTTGCCTTCCCACAGAAAAGGGGTGGACTCGCCATGAGGCTACTGTTTGGGTCCAATTGGGGCAGATCTTGCCTCTGTGGGGACAATGTGGGGCTGCCATGTCTGGAACAGTCTGCATTTCCATGTCTAGTTCACTGGCTTTAGGAGGTAGGTCTGTTGTATTCAGGAGACAAAGAGAAAGGATCACATAATTGGCCTCCAGTCCATGGTGTGTTCCTTTCCCCAGCTTTCAGGGTAATGAAACTACTATCTGACAGTCGTGTTTATTTCTCAAAGGGGATAGGACCAGAGAGAGGTGCAGCATGAATTATTTTTATTACACACATCTCTCCAACATGGATGACTGGACATACCAGCAATGCCATTTCTGGTGGCTTTCATAATGAGTAAGTGACTTGATAAGATAAAAAATGGAAGTGACGTTTCTTGTCCCATCTAGCCTTCACAACACCCCAGGTCCACAAGTCGGGCAAATAAAACCTCCGTTTCACATATGAGGAAACTGAGTTTCACAGATGTTTGGTGATGGCCTCAAGTTCACAAGACTTAGGATATAGAACAAGAAGAACCAAGCTTTGTAATTCCCACCCAAGTGCACTTTCTACAACGACACATTGCTTTCTTATTCTCATGTGTCCAGGTGGGGAGGGATCTCTGCAGCAGCCCCCTGGGTTCTGAAAGTCCCTAGGGTTTCTCAGTGTTTGGTTTCTTTTCAACTTCCATGATGACCCCAGGCCACTGTGCTAGTTTCCCTGCTCAAAAGCATTTTGTTGCCAAAACACTTGCACACTCAGGGAAGTGGGCATTTCCATAATGCTTGCTCTAAAGATGACCAAGGATTGGCCAATGACCCTATCAGAGTCAGAAGGATGATCCTAGCTACAACAGCACTAGTGGATCGCGGTCTATCCTCTGCCCTGTTGACCTGCACTGAAAGAGCAATAAATACAAGAAACAGTTCAAGGCTTAACATAATCATCATGAATTGAAATTTATGCTAACACCCAGCCAACAGTGAGATGTTCCAGACCACTCCCCTTCTAAAGTTTGAACATAGAGTGATCTTATAGTGACGAGTTGGAAAAGAATCAAATCTTCTGCAGTATGTCTAAAAGACAATGAAAGGACATCTGTAAAACGTGGCTAAATCTAAGGGAAACCCCTTTTTTCCAAATATCAATTTGCCACCAGGCCAAGAGAATTTGAATCTCTCAAAGCCTGGTGGTAAAGACTAGGTGGGGGATAGAGGGTGTGCAAACTTTTACTTGGTGCAAATAAATTCATTGTTTGTTAGGAGAGTGACTAGAACAATGATGAGGGCAGAGAGGAGGATGAGTGGAGGGAGAAAGTGTTAAGAGAGGTGGCTAGCAATATAGACTCAACAGTTTCTGATCAGCATTGAATGCTGCTCTGAAGGTGAGGCATTGATAAGCCATGAGGAGTGCTCTAAATCCCTGCTTTCAACAAGGCCACTGCACTAGCAACATAGGATTCATGTGAAACTTGTTAGAAACAAAACCCATCAGATCTACTAAATCAGAATTTGCATTTTAACAAGACCCCAGGTGATTCTAATGATCCTTGAGCTTTTAGAAGCACTTGCTGGTTATGGCTTTAAAAATGGGGATGATAGTGGGGTGCCTGGGTGGTTCAGTGAGTTAAGCATCAGACTCTTGATTTTGGCTCAGGTCATGATTTCAAAGTTGTGAGACAGAAAGCTATGTTGGGTTCCCTGGTGGGTGTGGGGTCTGCTTGAAGTNTCCCACCCCCCCCCCCCCCCCCAAAAAAAAAAAAAAAAAAAAAAGGAGATGATAGTATGAGATCTATGTTTCAAGCCGGGAAAAGTGGGAGACCAATAACAATAGGGGGACAAATTACCAATAAGACAGATGATAATATCTGCTCTGCACATGATCTCTTTTGATATGTTATTTTGGTGGAAGGATATGAGAAAATTTGCCTCTCAGAAATACGTAGTTGGAAACAACAGGAATATTTTCAAGTCACCTTTAGATAATTGTGGCTATTTTTCTTTGGTACTCCATGCACACTTGGTGAGTGGTAGTGTCTTCATGGTTAGTTGTAATGTGGAATCTGAAGCTTTATCAATTGACACTTCTAAGGTATTGTGGTAAGATACATTAGTCTGTCTTGCAATTTGAATGAATCTTTATTCAGGATGATTTTTGACATCATGTATTGGTCTTTAGTTCAGTGGGTTATGCAGAACTGTCAAATGTTAACATATTTCCTTAAACGGTATTTAAAAATTACATATGTTAATATTACCGCCCATCTCATCAGTAGTGGGCAACTGTCAAACTCATGGAGGCTGATACAGGTCTTGCAAAAATTCTAATTTTCTCTTGAGAGCTCAAATTTTATCATTAGCAATAAGGAATGTCACTTGTTTCCCTTGAAGTGCCAGACTCACTTTCAAAGTGATAGGTTCATTTCTGAGAACATTTCTGCCAAATACCTGAGTCTGAATAACCGTAATTTCTAAGACATTATTTCAAATAAAAGAAAATGACGTTCCATCAGAAACACTCTACTGTGGGTTCACAATCAATTGTGCCAGCGCTTTTCCTTGGGACGACCATCAGATTGGGGCATGCAGCAGAGTTGCTTAATATGTACTTTCCATGTCATTAGAAAGAATGTTAAAGAGATGTGTACTCACAGCTCAAGATTTAATGCAACTAATAATTAGACTGCTTTAGCAAGGTCATTCTTACGTGAACCTGGCATTATGTGTACTGGTCCTGAATGGCAATGAAGAATACAGTGACTGGCACAGTTGGTGACCCGCCTAGGAGAGCACTAGGGCCCCACCAATACCATTCCATCAGGAGTGCAAATATTAACACAGTAAAATAGTTTTGACCTTGCAGATGCCCCTGAAAGGTCTTGAGATCCCCAGGGGTCTTCACAGCAAACTTTCAGAACAACCCTGCCTCCTTCCTACTACCCACCCCACTCTGGCCCAGCCACATGGCTTTCTTGCCATTTCTTGAGCACACTGAGCTTGTTTCTGCTTCAGGGTAGGTGAGCTCTATATTTGCATTTCCTTCTGTTGGTAATGCTCCAACCCACAGTGTTCACCTACTTGGCTCCTCCTTATCACTTCTAGTTTCTGTTGAAGTGATATCCCAAGATGCTTTCCCCAACCTCCCTACCCATGTGAGGCTTCATCTTCTCCAGCAGAGCTTCAGGAAATTCTCTACTCCTTACCCTGCCCCAGCTCTCCACATGACTTATCACTAACCAGAATTCCATCAGGCATTTATTTGCTTACTTGTTGATCATATGCCACGCACACCAAAATATATTCTCCATGAGAGCCAGGACTTTGTTTTATTCACCACTATAGCTCTGATGCCTAGAAAAGTGTTCGACATCTCGTATTCAATTAATACTTGTTTTATGAATAAATTAATTTACTCAAAAATCCCTTAATACTTTTGCTATTGCTTTAAAGGAATAAAAGAGAGTCTTCTGAGTCAGTGCTGTCCAATAACAACATAATGTGAGCCACAGATATAATTTTCAATTTTCAAGTAGCAACTCTTGAAAAAAGTAAAAAGAAACAGGTGAAAATAATTTAATAGTTTATTTTACTTAACCCAGTATATCCAAAATATTGTGATTTCAACATGTAACCAATATAAAAATTATTAGTATGTTATACTTTCTTATTTTTATTACTAAATCTTTGAAATCCAGTGTGTAATTTTACATTTGCACAACATTTCTATTCTGACCAGAGAGCACAACCTCAGGAAAAATTAGAGGAAAACCGGATCATCGTGTTTGCCATCTCTCAAACTTAATGCAATGAAGAGAAAAATGATAAACAACAGCAAAGAAGAACAGCAGCCAAATAAAAGCAAAGTCCAACTTAATGCCATGTGTTTTACAAAAACAAAGGCCTGGAGCTCCAGTGGAGCAATCGGTTAGCTCGTGACACTTACAGAAAAATGCCGGCCATGAATGAGGCAGAGAATTTGCCATGACCCCACCCTTCTAACCATTGCCACTCAACCCCTAGAACTGGTGTGAGTTACCAGTTTGCTGAGAATGTTCACTAATACCTCCTAATTTGGAGAGGATTAGAAGGAGGAGGTAAGGGCGCCTGGGTGGCTCAGTGGGTTAAAGCCTCTGCCTTCCGCTCAGGTCATGATCTCAGGGTCCTGGGATTGAGGCCCACATCAGACTTCCTGCTCAGCAGGGAGCCTGCTTCCTCCTCTTTCTCTGCCTGCCTCTCTGCCTGCTTGTAATCTCTCTCTCTGTCAAATAAATAAACAAAATCTTAAAAAAAAAAAAGAAGGAGGAGGTAAGCAGGCAGCCCAGCCCTTAACTATCACTGCTGGATCTCAGCAGAAATAAAATAAATCCCCCACAGCACTACATAGATCCAAGGGAATAATTCTAAGTCTCCACACAGCATCCAGAGTGACCTTTCTAAAATGCAATTCTGATCGTGACACTCACCTACTTTAAATCCTTCACTGGTGCACTTCATCCGCCATAGAAATTCTGAGCTCATCAGCACATTGTATAGGCTCACTGTGGGTGGGCAGCTGTGTCTTCCCTGGTTCCTCATTCACCTTCATCTCCATCTCTCCACCTGCGTCACACTCTTTAACCACACCAAACATTTGCTCCTAGTCAGGAACATCTCTCTTCTTTCACTGAGGCACGCCATTTGCCCAGAGTATACTGTATCTTCCCCTTTCCAGGCCAACTCCAAAATTTCTCCAAATTCAACTCAGAGACTTAGTAAAAGCCTTTCCTCTCCCCCTGGTTTACCTAATGATGGATCCCTGTGTCTTGGAAATCCCTGATTAATGCATACACAGCACTATCATTACAGAGCTACTTGTCCATCTTGTTCACTAAATTGCAAACTCCTCGAGATCAGAATAATGTCATCCATTGCTTTGTCATCAAAGCCTAACACAATGCCTGGTTCATCATTTACACAATACATAATTGTAGAACAAGTGAATTCACATTTAGGCTTGTCATTTACCAGCTTTCATCACACTTATAACTAATAGGTAAATTACAAAAGGAAATTGATAATGACACAAAAGCATTCTAACTAGGCACCTAATAATTCCAAGTGAAGTTCATTCAAAGTCACAGATTACATCTGAAATAACTGATAGTAAAAACAGATTTTAAGACTCCAAATTAAGTTTGGGGTGTGTGTGTGTGTGTGTGTGTGTGTGTGTGTGTGTGTGTGTGTGTGTGTGTGTATAACACTGAAATATTAGGAAAATGTTCAAAGCTTTTGTGTTGGTATATTCTCAGCAGCTGGTATGCCTTGTTGGCTCTANTGAAATATTAAGAAAATGTTCAAAGCTTTTGTGTTGGTATATTCTCAGCAGCTGGTATGCCTTGTTGGCTCTAGAAGTAGCCAATCCTCCTGATGAAGCCTCATGGTGGCCACAAAGTTCAGAGCCCACTAGTAACCAGGATGGGTGGAAAATGAAACAGATACTGAGGTGGGTAATTAAGAAATACATCAGTCACTCATCTCCCATTTCTGTCCTAGCATGTGCCAACAAGCGCCTCAAAATTCACCTCAAGGCAGAACAAACTAAAGACCTCTCTTTTTTAAACAAATTAAATAATCTGCCTATGACAAACTGGTGTGAGTAGATAGAGGGACTGAGGGTCAACTTGCTAGCCTATTTAGCACCCAAACACTCTAAATTTAATTGATGCTGGAAGAAACATAATTCAAAACACAAAACACAACTTTCAAAAAATGAATTCTTATTCTTGTAGCCATTTAAGAAGATATTGTTACCATAATACAAAAATAGAATGCTATGAGGAAGAATGATACGTTATAATAAAAAGATCGTAAGTATCTTTTGTAATTATAAGTATATAATTACCAAAACAAAAATTCAAATAAAGGCAGAAATTATTTTTAGGATATTTTGTAGCATAGAAACGGAAGGAGACAGAAGACATGAAATCAAATTTAATAGAGAAAATAATTTAATTCAGGAGAGTCCACACTGAACCGACAGGAGTTCCAAAATGAGAGAACAAACAACATGGAGGGAAATATATAATCAAATAAATAATAGAAGAAAAATTTTAAGACCAGAATGAAAAAAAATTCAGCACTCAGCCACAGCCTTGTGAAATTTCAGAATAGTCAAAATGAGCGAAAATCCTGTGTCCAGAGGAAAATAAAACATGAAGATTATCTACAAAGTTATGAGTGTTAAACTTTTCATTATCAACACTAGATTCTAAAAGGCGATGGAACATGCGTTCAAAATACTGAGGGGATATTCCATTGTCCTAGTGTGCTATGCCAACCCAAATTATCAGTTATGTGAGGATGAAACACTGACACACTCAAGCATTCAAGGACTCAGAAAATCTCCCTCCCAGGCACCCTTTCATAAGAAGTTATGAGAGTGTTTGCTCCAACAAAGCACCTGTGTTGCTTGGCTAATTAACACTTGTAACCCTCAATAAAAAGAAATGAGCTGTCAAGCCACAAAAAGACAAGAAGGAATCTTAAAATGCATATGAAAGAAGCAAGTCCATATGATTCCAATTATATGGCATTCTAGGTAAGGCAAAACAGCAGAGACAGCAAAATGATCAGTAGTCATCAGGGTTTGGGACAGGGATGGAGGAATAAATAGATGGAGCCCAGGGTATTGGGGGACCGTGAAATTGTTCGACGTGATACCATAATGATGGATACAGGACATGACATGTTCGTCAAAATCCAAGGAAGGTTCAGTTGGAAGAATGACCCCTAATGTAAACGGTGGACTTCTGCTTATAATAATGTGCAAATATTCATTCATCAACTGTAACAAATGCACCACAGTAATCCAAAATAATAACAGTAAGGGAAACTGTCAGTGGGAGGTAGTATATGGGAACTCTCTGTACTTTCTGCTCAGTTTCTCTGTAATCCTAAAACTAGTCTAAAATATAAAGCTCTTTAATTTAAAAGAAAAATAAATTGTAACCCAGCCCTTCACCAACCCTACTGCTGGTCTCCTTTACCCTGATCTACATAGTCTATTTTTTTTTTCCTAGATCACTCACGCATCACCTTCTAAACATGTGAATTTTAATTTACCTATTTTTGTTGTTGTTGTTTATTTTCTGTTTTTCGGGCTTCAAGAAAACTTGCAGAAAGACAGGGATTTTGTCTTTTTCATACACAAATGGATTAAAAGTACATGGCACGTAGTGTGCTCAAAGAGTACCTGTTGAATACAGACAAGAACACAGTAAAAGAAATAAAAAAACTATAAAGAAAAATAAGAACGGAATCCCTGGACATAGAAGACATGACCCCGATATCAGTAAAAGTTTTTTCCTGCCTGATGCTGGGCTGCAGACCTAGAAAGAACCCCATCCACATTGGGACAGGAAATGGGCAGACTGTAAGAGAAATCTTAAGGTAGAAAGCAGACTCAGGGGCAACTGGGTGGCTCAGTGACCTCAAGGTCCTGAGATCAAGCACTGAGCACTGCCTTGGTCTCCCCGTTCAGTGGGGAGTCTGCCTGAGATTCTTTCCCTCTGGCCCTTCCCACCCACACTTGTGCTCACATGTACTTGCTCTCTCTCTCTCAAATAAATAAATCTTTTAAAAAAGATATAGGCTCAGGAAGATGATAGATAGAAAAACAGACAGACAGATAGATGAACTAATGTTATTTTTAACCTTAGTAATAAGAAAAAGTGTAAGAAAAAAAGGGTAATTAGACAGTCCCCCAAATAAAAAATAATAAAGTTAATTGAGGAAGTTTTAAGAAATGAAATAAAATGTAGCATGTTTTTGAACATTTGATGTCATTTTTAAAACAAGGATGCATTTCATCTGGACGCCTGAAATGCTCTCTCCTTGATAGTATAAGACTAGATGTATCGGTGTCCATATTTCTATAGGATCAATCACGATTTGATTCTTCAATGAACCACATTTTCATAATCATAATAATATAGATGTCGATAGCTTTTTTATAGTTTTAGAATTAACTGACAGACAAAGTAAAATATTTAAATTGTGGTTTCAGAGGAGGGAGTAAATTTTATAAACCTCGATGATATGAAAATAATGGTAGAATTTGGGAGTTAGGGCGCCTGGGTGGCTCAGTGGGTTAAAGCCTCTGCTTTCGGCTCAGGTCATGATCTCAGCATCCTGGGATCGAGGCCCGCATCGGGCTCTCTGCTCAGCGGGGAGCCTGCTTCCTCCTCTCCCTGTCTCTCTGCCTGCCTCTCTGCCTACTTGTAATCTCTCTCTCTCTGTGTCAAATAAATAAATAANTAAAAAAAAAAAAAAGAATTTGGGAGTTAGAGGAAGGGGTGGAGAAAGGTAATGATGTCATTTCCTTCAGCCTTTGTGGTGAGGAATTGTGAAATATTTCCTAAAGTTAATGGAACAAGCAATAGAGGTTCAAATAGATGATTAAAAGTGCTATAACATTTTATATATTTTCTTACAAATTAAAAATTAAATTTATAAAATTTACATGTTTAAAAAACGATAAAATTGCTAGATTTGATATTAAAGCAGTCTTTGGTTTAGTGAAGTAAAGGGAAGAAAGACTGGGGGAAAGCAAGTAATCCTTCACTTTTCATATTAAGATGTTAAAAAGTAACATTTAAATCTTCCAAGTCAAGATATAAGTGTATAGGCTTATAATTTAATAATATGGAAATTATCACCAGCAGAACCAGGAACTTCATTTTCAAACAACTTAATGGGGTAAGTGTTATTATTTTACCTACTTATACAGGAGGAAATGCAGGCACACCAAGGTTAAGTAATCTGTTTAAAGTTTCACAGCTAATAAATCACATAAGTGGGATATAAACTCATTTGGCCTGACTTGTGCTTATAGCCATTACACCATATTGTCCCCTAAGCTATAAATGGACCAATAAATATTGTCTCTCCAAGTAAGTTTAAACTGCCTAAGGGCAGAACTATTTGTTACTCATCTTCATATACTCTTAAGTGGTCAGTTCATTACCAGTCACATCATTGGAACCCAATAAATGTCCACTGGGCAGGACATGCCCAGAAATATTCATTCATTCGTTCCTCTGTCCCCCCGTGGTAGGTCAGCACACCCAAGCGTTCAGTTTAGACACATTCATTCAAAGCACAGAAACAAGACCTACCCCAAAATAGGCCATCTCTCTCCTATAATTTAGGGAAAGTATATAGGTCACTGAGTAAAGCCACAGTTCTTCTCTAGCAGACAGACTATCAAACACTATACCAATTACCTATCAACCAACTAGGAAAATGTTGGAGTCGATGAGAACTGAGACCACCAGTCATTAACAAAGTGATTCAATTGTAGCAATAACCATGCTTTAGACCCAGAGGATTCTCTGGGCATTTCTCTGTTCTGCCCACTAAGAACACGTCTTCTGAAAGCCAGGGAGAATGAACTCTATTACCTTGTGCTAAATAAGTAGCTTTTAAACAAGTGTTCTATCATTTTAGACAACTTACCAATAAAAAAATAAAATAAAACAGAATGCACATATTTGGATCATAAACTCTCTATTTATTCTGAAGTCATTTTCAGCCAAAATGTGAAAATAAATGTTTTCTAAAGGCTTGTACATAGAAAGGATAGAGATAATGTTCCAGAACATAGAAATCTGTCCTTTTTAGAAATAAGTGAAATGATTTTAACATTAATATTGCTTCATACAACGACCCAAAAACTGTAAGATGACTTTGAATGAAGGATAGGCATTATGAAATACACCCGAATAAATAAGAAGTTCAAAAATGCTAGTAGACACTTCCTATTCACTTGACAGTCCCCTTTACTAGGAACATAATATAGATGAATAATTAAATTACTGCTATCTTAATCCAGACATCTGAATTCCTACAACTGAAATATGTGGTTAACTACTCATTTAAGATAAATAGCTACTTACACCAAGCAAGTAATAAAAAAGAATGTTTGCTGACTCTTCATTTACCATCCAAGGGCAAAGGAGGACAGGTGGTATATATAGTATAATATTCTTTTTTAATTTTTTTAATAAATAATTTCAAAGTTGCTACATAACATACCTAACATACTACATGGATCAAATAAATAGTACTATTTTAATGAATATCATGCCCTAAGCAACTAAATTAACCAGTACCATTCTAACTACTTCCCATAAAAAGGGGAACAAGAATTAATTTGAACTCATGCCCACCACTCAGGTAAGATATATTTAATTAACATTTGAATGATCTTAATCAAAAAGAAATTCAAAATGTTCTAGGTACCATTGTGTTTCTTTTAACCAAAATTGGCTTAGGAGATGATGTAGCTTCCATGGAAAAGGAAGCATTTCAAGGAAACCCAAAATGAGCAGAAGAAAAATCAGAGGTTAATAAAGGTGTGTGGGTCACTACAATTATCTTAGCTTCTATGTCAAGGAAAACTTAAAGTCCAATGTGATAGACTTGATTATTGTCCCCCCCTTCCTGGTTCCCAATCCTGACCTCTACAGGAGGCTGTGATACTATGATTTACAATAAGAAATATGTATTTGGTCCACGTCCCCATTTCTGGTTCAGAGTTACTAAAACTCTTGTAATCTCCTAACAGAAGAGAGCGACAATGGCGTCTTTTGTTATGTTAATGAGGCGACTTGCCAAGCCCATCTTTGGATGGGGACTGGCCACCAGAGGAGCCAATCAAATGATTAGAGGGTTGGAACTTTCAACTCCAATCCCTGGTTTCTGCGAAGGAGAGAGGGGCTGGAGGTTGGATGGATCTCCAGCTATCAGTGATTTAACGAATCATGCTTATGTAGTGAAACCTCTATAAAAATCCAAAAGGACTGGGTCTACACAGCTTCCGGGTTGGTGGACAAGTGGAGGTGCTGGGAGAGTGGCGCCCTGTAGGGGACCGGCCGCTCCACACCCCTTCCCCATACCTTGCTCTACGCAGCTCTCCCACTTGGCTGTCTCAGGGCTAGATTCTTTTATAATAAACTGGTGATCTAGAAAGTAAAGCATTTGTCTGAGTTCTGTGAGCCATGTTAGCAAATTAATGGAACCCAAGGTGAGGGTTGTGGGAACATCTCATTTGCAGCCAGTTGAGCAGATACACAGGTAACAGCCCAGGCTTGTGACTAATGACGGAAAGTATGTGTGGGACGAGGGGAATAAGTCTTTTCAGTTGAACCCTTCGCCTGTGGGATCAGACACTATTTCCACATAGGTAGTGTCACAACTGATTTAAATTGTTAGGATACCCAGTTTGTGTCCAGAGCATTGCTTGACTATGTGGGAAAAAAACCCACCACCAGCCCCCATCTCACACACATACATTTGGAATTGGGTCACAGAACCCAAATAAGAGGAGTATTCTTCTCTGCCTCACTGTTGTTGGGTTGGCCATAATATTTGCTTTGGTTAATGGGACACAGGTGGAAGTGATGATACGTCAGTTCTGAGCAAGTCCTCTTGTCTCTCTGAGAGCTTCCAACCACAGCCACAAAAAGAGCATATCCCTGGTAGCTGCTGGTCACAGAAGAACGAGAAAGATGTGGAGCTCACCTGTACCTCACCATGGCTTTGAGCAAAGACGAGCTAAGTCCAGATCTGATCACTGAACCCCAAACACCTCACAGATCCATCTGTGACCCAAAAATGCTTATTGTTACATGCCACTAGATTTTATTTAGCACAGTTTCCCGCACAGCATTATTGTGGCAGTAGCTAAAGTTAACACCTAATAGTTCTGAAAATTATTTAGGGTGCCAGTGCACCTACCCTAGAAAAAAATGCAATCCTTTTCAGTGTGTTCATTGAGGTTCTAATGCAAATGATTGCTCTGAACCAATAAGGGTTCTTCCATTATTTTTCCCTCTGCATAGAAAAGAAAACCAAAAACACCATTAAATCCTTATTCAAAAAATTATGCAAATTTAAGAACACTTAAACTTCAGCAAAATATTTCAGGGATGGAAAATGTTAATATATTATTTACTGAGCACCTAGTAAGTGCTCAATAGATGTCAAAACATACAAATGAGAAGTACAGGTTAACAAAATAGGGTAGTCAGCCACATAGCAAGTATGATATAAATATTAATCATGTTGGCTATCTCATAATCACCTAGACAAACAATACAGTGTACTATAATGATGTGAAATAGTAACGACTAAAATGGAACTCGGCACAAAGTTGAAATAGGAGTTTACAGTCCAGAGCCTCCATTTACTTTAGAGAGTCTGGACAGTCTCTTAGAGGAGATAGCATTTAAGATGAAGGTAGGAAGATGCCTAAGAATTTGCAAATACAAGAGCAGGGGAAAGGCACTGTAGCTTATATAAAGGCAGGAAACATAAATGTGCTGAGCGTATGTAGGATGAACAAGGCAGGAGCGACTCACAGGTAAACAAGGCCAACCCCTCAGGCCTACTGCTAGCAAGGACTTCACCAGCTCAATGCTTCCCCACAAATTGGACCAAGAGAGCCCTCCTGCTGAACTGCATACTGATTTGATAAATGTAATTGCTTTCTTGAATTCTTATAAAGGAATTATAAGAAACTCAATAGATCTTATTTTTATTAGAGGTGCATGTTAGTGATTTATTCAAGTTTACCAATATTTGGCATTCATAATGGAACATTATATTATCCCTACAGTTAACACGGACTCCGGTGAAGGGGCATAGCAAGGAGGCCGGCTCCCACACCGACCGCAAAGCCTCCAAGGCTAAGGTGCACATAAAGATAGATCGAACGAATTCTTACCAATTTCAGAAAGAATGCTTTGTTTTTAGTGCAAAATCGGAGTTGCCTTGAGGTTGCTCTGACTTTCAATTGCTATTCGAGGCTTTTTATTACAAATTACTGTTAGTTTACCTTCATCATTATTAACACTTTTCCCCTGAACTGCTTGTTACCAGACAACACCACTTGCATGTCTAATAGAATTTCAAATTTAACTTGTCAAAAACTGAACCCTCTGATTCATAACACCACCTCAAAAGAACTAAGGAACTAAGTAGAGGTATTTCACTCAAGGTTCCTGTATTAGTTTGCTCAAGCTTCCATAACAGCATACCATGGGTTAGGAGTCCTGGGTGGCTTAAAAACAGACATGTATTTCTCATAGTTCTGGAGACTGGAAGTCCAAACAAGGTGCTGACAGGGTTGGTTTCCTTCTGAGGCCTCTTCTGGCTTGTCAATGCCACCCTATGGTTGTGTATTCACATGAGCTCTTTGTAGGTATAGAGAAAGAGAGCTCTCTCTTCCCTTTCTTACAAGGCCACCAGATTAGGATTCCACCCTTAAGATCTCATTTAACCTTAATTTCCCCCTAAAAGCCATATCTCTAATTTGAGTCATGTTAAGAGTTAGTGTTTCGACATATTAATTCTGGGGGCAGATACAATTCAGTCCATAACAGTGACCTATGGTAAAATATGTCAGCATTCACTCTGATGATCAGGCCAAGGAAAACCTTAAAATTGGCCTCCTTTCAAGCATTTTATAACTCACATTGAATGTATCACCAAATCCTACTAGCTCTACCTTCAATATAGAACCTAAACCCAGTAAATTCTATCCCACTGCATTCTTATCAACTGAATTCAGGCTGGTGTCATCTAATCTCAGTTGCCTCCTATTTGCCCATATGGGCTAGGATTCAAATATAAACCATACAATTCCTCACTCCTGAACTGAAGATGCAAACATAACACTCCACATCTGTTCCTACTTCATCATTGTATTGTTGTCTTTTCAAGTTATTTTTCCACTGGAAAGTAGAACATTAGAGCATGGACCACAGATAAAATATTTGAGAACCACTGTACTAGCATGTGATGAACAAACTCTCAGCAAACATGACAATGAATAATTCTTAACAGTTTCACATAAATATGTCCTTCCTTACACAAGTGTACTTTGTGTAAAGGATCCACTACACTTTATGAATGCATCTGCTATTTAATGTAGAGCCCTGACCAAGTCGGTGGGGGGTAGGGGTGGGAAATCACCTGAGAACAGGTGCATGCTTCCTCAGAACTCAGGCAGGAAACAGACATTTTCCAATTTACCTCGAGAATGTTGAAAAAAAAATTAGAGATCCTTGGATCAGAGTGATACGATCTAGCGTCATGGTCACAGGCCTGAAGAGTGGGTGATGATTCTGTGAATCACAGTTGGAATCAGGGAATCAGGGAGAGATTGCTGAGAGAGAAACATGCCACTCATCTATTTCTAATATTTACCATCTATCTTTTTCTCAGAGAGACCATGGCCGACAAAGCAGAGGGAATGAAGAGACAAACATACAAGAGCCTCATGGTGAGAGTAAGGTGTCCTGACCCTGAGCCTTAGCAACCTCCTGAACTCCCAACCTGAGAGACGTGTCCCCCGTGAGATTGAGTGCAAGGGGTTTTAGATTGTTTCAGCTCCCAAACACCTTGCCTTTGCTGTACATGGGCTTTCCTTCGGTTAGTAGCTGTCCCCGTTACTACATAAGTAAGCCTCTAAAAAGATCCAGTGGCCCAATTATGCATAAAATCTAGGAGAAGAGGAAAGCAAAGGAACACAAGCAAAGGCACCCAGGGAAAATATATTATAAGAGGCAACAATATGCAAGGGAACAATATCCAGAGGTGAAATTGGGACAGTTCTCTGCTGCCTCAAAGAAATTACTGACAGTGTGATGGCTCCAAAGAAAGAAGCTCCAGAAAGAGATTCAAGAGGTCAAAACATATTTAAGACTCCATAAGGAAATGAAAAGTAAGCTGGTAGAGCTCAGACAAGAAGTGAAAGAGAAAGGCATATAAAAAGGTATAAAAATTAGAATTAGCACCCATAAAAAAGTGAGGACAACAGTGACTATCACACAAAAGGGAAATTAACCAGGATATTTAAATGATTATGGCAATAAGCAGAGGCATGAAAACAAAGAAAACTCCAAATGGAATATTATTGGTATTCAGAACATAGACAATAGGTAAAAACAAACAAACAAGTAAATAAAAAAAGTGTTCAATGAAATAACAGAAAAAAACTTCCGTAAAATAAAGACTTGAATCTTCAGATCTTATCCCAGAAAAAAATGCACAGAAAGATCAGAGCCAGAATGTGTTGTGGAAAGTCACTGAACTTCAAGGATAAGGAGAGAGATTATACGGATAACCAATAAAGGTGGGAGAGAGGGAAGGAAGAGGCATTAAACAGGGAAAATTATACTTTGGTCTCAGATTTATCCATAGCAACACACACTGTGATGTCACCATGCAGCAGGCCACAGAATTTCAAGGGAAAGGAAAGGTTTTACCATAATTCTAGAATATTCTAGAATATTGTAGAATATTTACCATAATTTTAGAATCAATTGGAGTAACAGAAAGATGTTCTTAAGCTTACAAGAATGAAAGGAATGCAACTTCAGGAAGCTTTCTTCCAACTATTGGGGAAGAGCACCATCTCTGCCTCCTTCGAGAAAGACTGGTGCTCACTTTAAGTACGACAACAAGGAGAGGTAAAAGATCAGAAAAAATGAAAGAAAACATGATCATGATTATATATACATATATATACATAATCATGATTATTTTATGTATATATGTATACACACACACACACACACACACACACACACACACACACACACACATACAGTTCCACACAAAGAAAAACCTACAGAACCAATGAATGACTAGAATTAGTAAGAGGGTTTGGTGAGGTTGACAGAAACGAGATCCACTTTTCAGAACAGTACCATTACCATTTTTCTACAACAATGAACTACTGGAAAATATAACTAAGAATTAAGATAGCATTTGCATTAACAATAGACATACAGAGTTGTCTAGGAATTTTTAAATAATTCATAAATCCCTTCTATAAGAAAAAATGTGTATCTCCTGAAGGACTTAAAGAAGACATAACAGATCGATGGTTTAAACTCTTGGGCAGGGACACTTAATAGTAAGTCAGTCCTTCCCTCTTCGATCTAAAATTCAGTGCAATCAAAATCAGAATTCCAGCTGAATTCAGATAAACTCAATCTAAAACTTATTTTACAATTTAAATAAAAGTTCCAGGAACAGCCAGCTCAACACCACAAAAGAAAAACAAAGACAGAGGACTTGCCCAAAGAGATATTTTTAAAACAAACTCATAATAATAAACGCCACATAATACTGGAGCAAGAAAAAGAGGCTATATAATCATATCTTTTTATATGATAAAGTTCATACCTTAACTCAACTGACAAATATTAGTCTGCATAAAAAGTAATGCTAGGAAAATTGACTTACTACGAGGAGAAAAATAAAACTATATTCCCATATAATAGTGTATAGAAAAGTAGTTCTCAGAAAATATGGGAAACGAAACAATAAAGTTCATAATAAATGATGTAGGGGAAGATTGTTGTAGCCTAGGAATAAGGAGAACTTCTTAAATAAAAGCCTCAAAGCACATTTTAGATAAAGCAACATAGAGGGATGTGATTGAATAAAAACGATTTCTGTTTAACTAAGGACGCCATGTGCAATGTTAATGACCACAACAATAAAAGGAGAGACTGAGAGATGCCTGCAATCTAATACCAGCAAGGACATCTTATCTAGAATGCCTGCAAGTCAAAATCAAACAAACCGAAGCAAGAAACCCAATAAAAAAACAAAAACAACAGCAACCACAACAACAACCAATGGGCTCTGTATACGTACCGGCTATTCAACGGAGGAAGAAACTCAAAGGCTAGCAAGTCAGGCTCATTAGTATTTAGAGAAATTCACATTCAGATAGCATTGAGCTATCACTCTAATGCATCAGATTGCCAAAAACTAGAGAGCTGCCTCATGTCAGCAGTTGGAGGGGTGTGGGAATCTGAGAATCCCCATGTCCTATTGATGAAGTTTACACAGTTGCAGTCATTCTGGAGGGCAAACTGGCTAGTTAGACAAATTAATCATAGGTACACCTCTGACCCGCAACCCCTAGGTATAAATTCCCAGGAAATTCTCACACAGTTGCATGAGGACATATACAAGCATATCCATCTCGGCGTGGTTAGCGGTGGCAAGAAGTTGGACTCAACCTAAGCTTCCAAGAATACAGCCCTGAAAATATAAAATGCGGAGAAGATACACTATGGGTAAGGTGACTGTGCACCTCAGTGGCCTGAGTCAGCCCCAGTGGATACCTACTGTCCTGGTGTAACTATTAATACAGTGTTTTATCCTCAACAGTGTTCCATCTTGGACAATAAATTACACATTAAGCTTTGCAGAGTTAAAAGCCACAAACTTGGGGCGCCTGGGTGGCACAGTCGGTTGAGCCTCTGACTCTTGGTTTTGGCTCAGGTCATGATCTGGGGTCATGGAATGCTCAGCACGGAGTCTGTTTGGGAATCCTCTGCCCCTCCCCGACTCACACTTTCACTCTCCCTCTCAAATAAATACATAAATCTTAAAAAAGAAAAGCCACAAATTATACACATAGGAACATGGGTAAAACCTAAAAATACCATGTAGAGTGAAGAAGAAAGTCAATGAAGTCTTTAGCACAGTGTCATTTATGTATAAATACAACACTACCTGTTTTATAAGGAAGCCAACTCAGTCATCAAGCACATGGGATATGCACCAAACACACTAGAATGATTGTCTGTGGGGTGGTGTCAGAAAAATGAAATTTGGGAATAAAAGAATAAATAATAACAATAAAATAATTATCACTTTTTTTTAAAAGAGAGATTGTCTCAAGAACTGAGGAGCAGGATTAATCTAGCTTCTAGAATGGAAGTTCAAAATGATGGGATTGGGGGATGACCATGGCTAAGAGATCCAGCCAATTATGAAATAAATCAAAGTAAAACTAAAAATGGAAGACCAGTAGCAGAAGAGCTTGAGCTGAGCATTCCTTTCCTTTATTTTTTATTTATTTAATTTTATTTTATTTATTTATATGAGAGAGAGAGAGAGAGAGATCACAAGTACACAGAGAGGCAGGCAGAGGGAGGGGGGAAGCAGGCTCCCTGCTGAGCAGAGAGCCCGGTGTGGGGCTCCATCCCAGGACCCTGAGATCATGACCTGAGCTGAAAGCAGAGGCTTTAACCCGCTGAGCTCACCCAGGCGCCCCCATTCCTTTCCTTTAGATGTCTGTTACGATTTGAAACCACAGGGATGAACGCTACCCAACAAGTGGTAAAGGCAATAAACCTCAATGATGGAAAACCTAACCACGTGACTAATAAAAACGGTGGGTTGTGGGGTATCAAAGGAAACATTTCCTTCAAAATGAAGGAAAATTCACTTTCCTTGTCTTTTTTTAATTGTTTAAATTTTACGCTGCTTGTAACTTCTTTAGAGGAACCATAAAGCTATTGCAAGTAAAATGAGAGGAAAACAGTGAGTGTGCGGTATCACCGTAGGAACCGTGCTACCTAGCTGCTGGGAGACACAAGTCAGTCGAGATACAGGGAAAGAGAACCACGCTCTGTACGCCAAGATTTCCCAGGACCACATATTAACTGCAGAAAATTGAGAGCAAACATGTTATTCTGAGTGCGTTCCCGGTTGCAAAACCCTACTTCCTCCTCCAGAAATGAGATCTATCATCTTAAGATCTCAGAAAGGCACAGCCCACTCAGGGTCTGGCCTTCCTCCACTGTTCATTACTGGAAAGGCAAAACCACAGGGGACAGGGAACGGAAATAATGTCAGATTTGTCACTGGCAGCCAACCACTCTCCATGCTGCTCGGGACACACATCATTACATTTTACATTCAAAGGTAAGGTTAACCAAAATAGTGCCCATGACTGAGGTACCAAATTGCCACCCAGAATTCTCCAACGAAGGCTGCAGTGTAAGTTTCTGGTATCCTTAGTTATTTGAGTTAAATGAAGTCTGACACAGTCCCACATGGAAATAGTAAGGAGAAACCTATTTTTTTTTCAGTCTATTAAATTTAATTCATTGGGTATGTTTTCCTTCCTTATCAGCAGTTCAAATTAATTTTTCTCATTGTCAACAGGCTGACAGACTCCCACATCTTTAACTCCAAGCTCACAATATTTGCTAGGACGATCCATACCCACGGGTGTGGAAAACAACATGTTCATTCCATTAGGTCTTAGCCAGGCTCTAACAATTACACAAAATAATTTATCCCTCGACGATCAGGTACAGCTGTATCTAACTCCTCCTGTCAATTTCCATTTCGGCAGCAGAAATTATGATGTTCTTGGGAGAGGAATGATTGGTTTTCAGTTACACACTGTTACAGGTGGAAGTCATCAGAAAACTGTAATGCCAGCATATGGATAACCTGCGTGGCAACATAATGATATCTGTACGTACCTTACAAGTGCTTATTCGGGACTATGGCAATTCAATCAGTTGCACAGGGGGCAGAAATAACATAGATCTCTCCCTTCACTTACGGCATTGAGCACTGAAATAATGATCACCATCTAAGTGGAAGGGCAGCATTCAATAGGAAAATAAGGGGTCACTGTAAAGAAAGATTTTTATCTTATTTAAGAAATGAATGAACGACTGACACAACTTGTAGAGGCAGCCTATGTGGGACATTTCCTCGCTCATACAGAACATGTAGCGGAAATGCACTTGGCATTTTAAAATCAGGAAAACCTCCTGGAACCTGAAATACTGTTTTTGAAAATTAGTACTCATTCCAACATCTCTCTGCCTCATTTTTTCACCTGCAAAATAAGGAAGCTGGTACTTTCTCAATCTTACCTTGAAAGGGTATTTTGAGGGCAAATGGAAGAATAATGTCAAAGTGGTTAGAGCCTTTAGAAGAGAAGTTCTGTTAATCCAAGCTATTACTATTATTATCACTGCCAACGATACAGAGGTTTCGAATCCCAAATCTAAAAGCTTTCTCAGACATCTATTATTCAAATCTTATAAAAAAATCCTGCATTATTTAGCTCCTTATTAGAGGTGGGTAAACTGAGACCTAAGAAGATTAAGAAACTTCCTCAAGATCACACAATGGCAGAGCAGCTAAAGAAATAGAATTATTGATTTTGTGCACCACATCCCACACAGTGGCCAAGTGAAACTCAGAGCCATTCCTAATAGACAGAGCCTGAACCAGCAACTTCTACATTTAAAAACATTCAATTAAAAACACTAGCCCGGTAAAAATTTTAAAAGAAGCCCTCTGCAGAAAAAAAAAAGTATGCACAGACCATTTTTCTATCCTTTCCTTAGTTTGATTTCTTGATGTGACATAGATTTTTTTATTGAGAGTAAGCAAGAGAGATGTACTTCTATGTACGCATTCCCTCTCTGTGCTTATGACAGCAGTTTTTAAAAGCCCCCACCATTTCTTCATGGAATGACCAGAGGTCTGCTCATGTGAAGTTGTCTTCATTCGCAATGTATTTTTAGAATAGATGAAGGCAAGTGAGTATCTTCCTGCCCATGTATTTCCCTCAATTCACTGAAGGGTTTTCTGAGTGCTTTGCAGAAGTCAGTATTCTCTGGGTGATGGGGAGGGCTGTGAGGGGGGATGTGTGGCCGAAAGACATGTGTGAATCGGACAGCCCCATGGCACAGTGGGGCGACACTCAGCCCTAACCCAATGGACCATTCCAACTTCCAGCCTGAGTTATACTTTGAGACTTCTTAGAAATAGTTTCCAAATATAGTACTCCACCTAAGAGGGCTCACTGCTGTCCTACAAAGGCATCCACTTTCGTGACCCAATTGCTGTACTTATTAGCGCTTTTTCATTTTAATGGAAGCCTGCCTATTCATATTTTCTCGCATGTTTTCGATGGATTTAAACTGTAGCCTGCCAATCTTTTGGGAATTCTCCCATGTGATTACACGGGATGTAAAATAGCAATTACAAAGGAATAAATTTGTTCCACATTAAAGACATTTTCAGCTGCTTTGGGAGATCACTTAGCAAAATTTGGAAATGTTTCCATCTTGTTGAATAAGCATTATTTACATCCTCATAGGGAGGATGTCACCAAAATTTAGTGCTTGAGTATATAATACAGTACTGTGGCTCAGCATCATCTCATTGGGGTAATATTTCCTCCCCAAAGTGTCAGGCAGGAAAGCCTGACATTTTTACATTTCTCATTTTCACCTTGAAATTCTAGTATTATTTTACTCCTGTTTTGTAGGAATTTTGCAACAGAATTTTATACATTTCAAACACTTCTGTAAGCTATTGTATCACCACTGAACTTCTTTGAAGTTGTGTTAAATCACAACATGCTTATAAGAAATACATTGAAAGCCAAAAATAAATAGATAAATAAAAAGAGAGAGAAAGAGAGTGCGCCTCATTTTCTAAGGGGAAAGGTCATATTTAATTATGTTAGGTTCTTTATGACTAGGTTGAAGGAATCGAGAGCAAGGATGCCATTAAATGTCATTGGGTGTCACTTAAGGTCTCCTTTTCCTAATTACATTCTAAGCCTTAATTCTGCTAGCAACATTCATAGCTAAGCAATTGCTAACACCTGATCAGAATCAGCATTAAACATCTGCAGTATCCAAGACTCCCCACACTATACCAGCTACCCCAGCCCGTGGCCACCAGAGAGGCAAAACTATATAGTAGTTACAGATGAGAGTGTGCAGTGTTTGGAGTCAGGGGCCTGGATTCAAATCCCGTATGTGTCCCTTATCAGCTATATGATCCCTGGGCAAGTTACTTCACTTCACCATACCTTAGTTTATCTTCTGTAAAATAGGAATAACAGTAGCAACTACTTCATAAAGATTTTTGAATCATTAAATGTATTTATAGATATAAAGTATTTAGCACATAACATGGCAAGTAATATGCACTCAATAAATATGAACTATTACTATTAGTCCAACCCGTCTACCCTACTACCCCACTCAGACTGGTTTCTTTGTCATTCTAGAAATGCACCATGCTCCTACATGTCCACCCTCACTCCGTGAAGATCTCTTACCCCATCAATCTAGAATGTTTTTCCCATGTTCTTCCATTTATAAATCCTACCCTTCCTGTTAAACTCACATCCACCTTAAGCTATTCCTGGGATATGTCAGGTCGCAGTGATCTCCCACCATTTCTGTGTCATCTACACTCTCATATCCTTTCTTTATTAATTACATACTTTAGTGTGCTGTTCCCTAGTTGTTTTTCATGTATTCATGTTATCTTCCTAGCTAAATGCCAGCAGAGGCAGAGGCACAGTCCTGACCCTCCTTATGTGGCAGATGCTAACCAATGGTAGTTCCAAATCAGTGTTAGTTCACTCCCTTGTCAACATCCTAGGGGGTTATTCTGGGCATTTAAAGAAGAATAAGGAGAGGAAGAAGCTTTCCAATTGTCTTTCTTTTCATTTTATGCAACCTAAGCATTTAGGAAACAAGCTTTATAAATGCAGGAGGAGTTCAGATGATCACACACACACAAAGTGGAGAGAAAGAAGCTCACTAACAGCACATTTAAAATAGGAAGCTCTTTTGTGAATAGCAGAGATGGTAGGTAGATAGTATGTATATAATTTAGTTAAGTTACAACCAAGCTATAGTCAATTGACCTAATCAGGAATTCCCAAGTCAGGGAACTCATACCAATCCACCAGCCCTAAAGAGGAGATTCCATTATCTGTATTTCAGTCAACACCAGAAGTCTTGCTCATGGGTATAATGAATGCCTGAAATGGGTATTCATTGGTGAAATTCATGGTTTGTTCATCTGCACTAGGATATGTTCAAGATATGTGGTTTGGCTAAATATCTTAGAAATATCCCTATCCTTGAACGAACAAGCTATAGGAACTACTGAAGCCTATAACCTGCACTCTGAGGGGCAGTGCAGACCTGGCATTGGAAGACCTCTAGATGCATAAACTCACCTACAGGAACTTCTACAGAATCCTTACTTTGGAATATTGTACACCTGACTTTGGTGACTCTTTCTGGCAAGGTCATCATTGCGGACCCTAAAAAGAATGGAGAGCTGGGACTTGATCTAACTTACAGCAGAGCAAGCTGCTTTGTCTGCTTTGTCCCTACTTGCTAATATATGGGTTCTTTAAATAATAATGGTAAAAAAGCTCATTTGTGAGAAAATGTCAGGAGGGAATCAGTACTTTGAACCATTTCCCCCTCTGTGTCGAAACTTGTGATCTATTCCCATTTAGAGTGTCCAAAACTGACAAATGGAAGAAAATAATGTGATATAAATGTGCACACACATGGACAAGGTAGAATATGCTGGCACTTTACTAACCAGAAAGCTGTGGAAATCAAATCAATCAATCAACTGATATTTACTGAGTGCCTGCTAGGTGCCCAGAACCGTGAAACTGCAAGATATCAGAAATTGGCATTTCAGATATCACCTAAAATAAATCTCCAATCTGGTCAGGAACAGTAGGCTAACTGAATACTGCAGTCTACACAGTGAGGTTAGGGTACCTGAGGGTTGCTAGAACATTGTTATTTATTATTCCAGCTTTTCTAGAGGGGAAAAGTTAGATATCTATCATACAGGGCCTTAACAAACAGTCATGATTTATGGTTCTTATATTTGGTTATAGGTCTAAGGAGAAAAGAAAAGGGTAGAACAAATGTAAGTCAGAGTATAAGATGCAACATAAATTAAGTCTCATTTTCCATGAAATTTTGCTTCATTCACCATTATGATTGTATGCTAGACTATAAAAGTTTTGTGTCATGCGTGTATCAAAGGTCAAATTCACAAACTGGCTCAAATCCTAATCAACAAACAAATTCAGCTGGACTCATGTGATGCTTTAGAGGACTTTAGGTCCCTACATTCATCAGGATTTCTTAGCATACCAGAAGTGTAACATAACAATTAGGAAAGCAATAAATCGTATGCGATGCATTGTTTTTATTTGTGTTGTGAAGACACAGCGCGTAAGGTGAAAGGAAATGAGCCACACTCTCTGACAGAATTCAATTCACACTGATGCCGTCAAAGACTCATTATGGGCCAGGCTCTGCTCTAAATGCTTTGAGTATATTAATCCTCATAACTGCCCTATGTGGTAGGTTATCAGTATTATCCCCATTTACAGGTAAGGAAACAAGTACAGCACAGTTACATAACATGCCCCGAATCAGCAGTTAATAAGTGGCAGGAGCTGGAATTGGGAGCCAGTCAGTTGGGCCCCAGAATCCATTCTGTTAGCCACAGCATCAGCTCAGAGAGTATAATGAAGGTTAATGTGTAAAAGTATACACAGTAGTAGGCACTTGATACATTTAATGCCACTTTCCCTTATTTAGAATCAATTTTACATACTATGGGTATTCCAAGAATAGATACTCCTCCATTAAGCAAACAGACCATTAGGTTCTAAACCACAGCATAGGCCCAATGTGCAAGGATGGCATCAACTGTGGGCATCGGAACTTGGCAGATGTGGGTTGTGACACCCCTCCCTCTCTCTCTCTCATCACCCCCAGAAGACATTTATAGTCAGATGTGTGGGCTCTATTTTTTCTCTCCCTATCCATCTCTTCCCACAAGTCCTTCCTCCCAAACTTTCACTCTACCAAAGAGAAGTTGAGATTGCCAAGAGTGTCATAAATTGTAATGCATTTCACAGCTAAGGAAGCCTACAATTGGTGAAAGCCACAGATTTATTCTTTGCAAGCCAACTACAGTTATGCTTTATGGCTCTAATATTATTGGACAGTTGTATTTTAATAGAGTTTGTGTTGATCTAGTACAATATCATTAGATCTATGAATAGAAACTCTCTCTAGAAAACATGCTACAGAGTGCTAATCCATTTAACGTAGGGCTTTTCATGCTATTTTCAGGATGGTAGGGCAGACTTGTTGATATGTTGACATGTTGTGATGGCACCATCCTGAGCAGTGGCTATCACCAGGGTCCACAGCTCACTCATATCCCAGGACTTGTCATCAGTCAAAAACCTGCAGTCGCCACCTTCTCGCATCTGGATTGCTACAGCAACCTTTACTTTTGACCCTCTTCAGTCTATTCTCAACACAGCAGACAAGAGTGATATTTTTAAAACAGAAGTCATTTCATTCACAAGTGTATATCCAGGAAAACTGGAAACATGCCTCCATACCAAAACTTGTCCATGAATGTTCATAGGAGCATTACTCATAATAGCCAAAATGTGTTAATAAACCAAATGTCAATCAACTAATGAATGAATAAATAAACTATGGTATATCCATACAGTGGAATGCTGTTGAGCAATTAAAAAGAGTGAAGTACTGATATAGATAGATGATAGATAGATAGATAGATAGATAGATAGATAGATAGTCTCTTCAAAACCTACACCATGGTTGCTAAATTAAAGAAGTCAGTCACAAAAGACCACTTATTGTATGATTCCAATTATATGAAATGACCAAATGAGTCAAATCTATTGAGACATTCAGCACTAGCAGGCACCACAGGGAACAGAAAATGAACCCAGTTCATCCCAGCCAAATTTTCATTCACGTGTCTGGCATTTCAACCGTGGTTGGACAAGTCGGAAAGATGTGTGGGGCAGGCCTACGTCTTCCCACATGGCCTCTCCCTTAGACTCATGTGGTCATTCTGATCTCTCGTTGTCATCTCTTACTTGACAGCTAGCTTCCAAGAGGAAAGAAGACCGAGAATGTCACATCGCTAAATTATACTGGTTGAAGCCTGTTAGAAAGCTAGCCCATTCAAGGACACACAGTAAAGACTCCACCTCTTGATGGATAAAGCAGCTAAAGCATACAAGGTGAGAGGAGTTGATGGTGGCCATCTTTGGAAACAAATTCCCAGAGCAGAGTGATTTCTAGGGACTTTGAATGTTCTGTCTCCATACTCTTCACTCCATTACAAGGAAGAATGAAATTTGCCCAAAGTCAAAGATAAAATAAGTACCAAGAATAGAATGTGGCCACTGGAGTCAGAGGTGGAGCTTTCAGGAATGGGATAAAAAGAGTTTTAGGTAAAATTGGATTGGAGCACAGTCCCATCCTTGGAACTCTTGGCTTTGGTGAGTACTCTTTGGATTCCTGCTTTTTCTTCTTACCCTCTTCTTCTAATGTGGCCCAAACAGCAAGGCAGTCCTGACACCACCTCCCATTTACAAGTGCTTCTGCCTCCACCCATCACCCCTAGACAACCCAGTTATCCAGGAAAATTCAACAAAGGATGTCTTGGACTCAGAGCAGGCTGTTCATGCCTGCCTTGTGTCCAGGCATCAAGCTGAAGGGGGCAGGAACCACAAAGCCTATTTATTCATAAGGGCAGCAGGTGTAAGTCCAAACCTTAATGAGTTATACACACTAAAAAGCATGGTTTGTTCTGTATTTATATTTCTCACAAATCTAGTATCAGTAGTATACAAAGGCTTGGATTCAAAAATACTAAGATTCAGGTCTTGGTCACACATTTACACAACTACTGATTTGTGGCCCTATGAAGTAATATCAATTACACTCCCACTGCCCCAGGCTGGGATGATATTAGAGTCTTCATTAAATGGCTCTTTAAGTAAAGAGGCAATATGCTCTTTCATTAAGCTCTTAATAATCTTAGCTTGAACAGGACTAAAGAAATTACTAAAAGAAGCCATCAACAAAACAAAAACAATATCCCCACTTATTCTGTGGCTATTTTCCTCATCAACTCATTCCACCTAAGATGGAAAACCCCAAGTGCTCAGTGTTTAAGGCACTATTAAAATTCTAAGGAGGTAATGGCAGAGTTAAGGCTTTTTCTCTTAATGAAGAGCATTATAAAATATTGGCAATAGGGGAACTGCTAACTAGTCAAAAATAAAAATAAAAACAAAAGGGAAGGGCTATTTCTTACTAGTGGCAACAGCCCTCAAAACAAAAATCCTCATACATAGTATCCTCAGCTCAAGAGAGGGAATCTCATTTCATTAATGAATTCTGCACCAATAAATTCTTGAATCCATTTAACAAGAACTGGGTGTTATAAATGGGATGTGGAAAAAACATAAAAATCTCTCTCAGAGTGATTGTGAAAAAGGAAAGAGTATAATATCAGTCAGGAGGAATGAAAGAGATGTCAACACAGAATAAGAGAAGTGAAGTTGCAGGTTGGTGAGGGGAGGCAAAGAAGCATGAGTGAGGACAGGAGAAAAGGAGAGGTTGGAGTAAAGTAACCAGAAACATCCACCATATAGAGTCAAACTCCATTTGTCCTTGGGGCAAAAATATTTCTAGTTATTCTTCATATTGCTATATTCCTGCAGCATGTACCAAAGAGACATCTCAAAGAGAGGCCTCCCAACAATACTGGTTATGCTGAAGCATAGATTACTAGTGGGACAGTAGCAAGAGTGCAGTCATCCCATTGCTTCCTCGTTAATACCCATTCCAATGGAGTTCCTCCAGTATGTGTGCTGGGCCATGCGCTCAAGAGGATTTCTCTTATCTTATCACTTCCCTGTGTGTGTGTTACACTAACCTTTAATTTTTCTGTTGGATATAGACTGATAAAATGAAAGTTTAATAGAGTCTCTGTCACACATGGGAGAAAAAACCACTGGAGATGATGACACCTGCTACGTTACTGTAAAGACTGACAAGAATGACCCAACAAGATGGTAACCTTCATCTCATGACCATACCTCACAATACTGGGCAGCCAGATTGACACACATAAATGCTTGCTAAATATGACATCTTAGCTAACAATGGAGCATCAAGTCTGTGTGAATCACACACTAATGACATGGGAAGCAGAGGAGTACAGGACCGTCCAGTTGCAATTATCAGAGAGGTGTGAAATTTCCAGTGCTGGACAGGGATGTTGTATTACAGATTTCTGATTCAGGTGAACTCAATTTTGATGTGCTGGGAACAACTAGCTATGTACCAAGTACCTCCAAAGGAGGCACAGACAAGGAAGGAAGATAGGATGAGAACACAGCGTAGGTAAATGCTGAATGCTACAGCCACTTCCTGGGCAGCCGTCAGAATGAGGCACGACTCTAAGGAGATGGAAGATGTGTATTTGTTCTTACTGATTACCTGGGAAAGGAGGATAGTTGGGGAAGTACCATGGAAGGATTTATTAATCAACATTAATTATGACTCATATTGTATAAAGAATTCATTCTCTGGATGGGAAACAAGAAGCAAGTGATACCAAAGTTGTCCAGGAAATCTTGAGACACACTTTTCAGCAAGAGGGGCTGGAATTGAAAGATCTGGAATAAGGCCAAATGAGCAAAGGTATCATGACCATGGTCTCACTGAAGGTTTTAGCAAATGACTGAGACTGGAAGAGGGTATGTGTTTATACATTGCCTAACAAGAAATATTGCTAACAGCTAGGGCATAACTTGCCACCATAACTGGCCCAGAGGGGCCCACAGGCCTATTAGTATGCAAACTGAGGATGAAGACAAGTAAGAGCATATTTTCCATTTATGAAAGATGGCACATTCAGGGGCAGACCACTGGGAACCCTCACTTCTACCATACTCCTGTCAAAGTCTCATAACCATACATCTGCACTGTTCTGGGTATTTTATGCACATTAATATTATAATTGTGAAGTCAGTAATAGCCATGTAACAGGAAAATCCCCTTTCGCCCTTTGAAAACAAAATCTCTTTCCACTTTTCCTGTTCTTTTATTAATGGTGATATGAAATGTGTCCCTGAGTCCCTCCAACCTACCACAGAATACTGATACAATAACCATGAGGATAAATACCAGATGGCATGCATATGGTCTCTGTCACACATGGGAGAAAAAACCACTGGAGATGATGACACCTGCTACGTTACTGTAAAGACTGACAAGAATGACCCAACAAGATGGTAACCTTCATCTCATGACCATACCTCACAATACTGGGCAGCCAGATTGACACACATAAATGCTTGCTAAATATGACATCTTAGCTAACAATGGAGCATCAAGTCTGTGTGAATCACACACTAATGACATGGGAAGCAGAGGAGTACAGGACCGTCCAGTTGCAATTATCAGAGAGGTGTGAAATTTCCAGTGCTGGACAGGGATGTTGTATTACAGATTTCTGATTCAGGTGAACTCAATTTTGATGTGCTGGGAACAACTAGCTATGTACCAAGTACCTCCAAAGGAGGCACAGACAAGGAAGGAAGATAGGATGAGAACACAGCGTAGGTAAATGCTGAATGCTACAGCCACTTCCTGGGCAGCCGTCAGAATGAGGCACGACTCTAAGGAGATGGAAGATGTGTATTTGTTCTTACTGATTACCTGGGAAAGGAGGATAGTTGGGGAAGTACCATGGAAGGATTTATTAATCAACATTAATTATGACTCATATTGTATAAAGAATTCATTCTCTGGATGGGAAACAAGAAGCAAGTGATACCAAAGTTGTCCAGGAAATCTTGAGACACACTTTTCAGCAAGAGGGGCTGGAATTGAAAGATCTGGAATAAGGCCAAATGAGCAAAGGTATCATGACCATGGTCTCACTGAAGGTTTTAGCAAATGACTGAGACTGGAAGAGGGTATGTGTTTATACATTGCCTAACAAGAAATATTGCTAACAGCTAGGGCATAACTTGCCACCATAACTGGCCCAGAGGGGCCCACAGGCCTATTAGTATGCAAACTGAGGATGAAGACAAGTAAGAGCATATTTTCCATTTATGAAAGATGGCACATTCAGGGGCAGACCACTGGGAACCCTCACTTCTACCATACTCCTGTCAAAGTCTCATAACCATACATCTGCACTGTTCTGGGTATTTTATGCACATTAATATTATAATTGTGAAGTCAGTAATAGCCATGTAACAGGAAAATCCCCTTTCGCCCTTTGAAAACAAAATCTCTTTCCACTTTTCCTGTTCTTTTATTAATGGTGATATGAAATGTGTCCCTGAGTCCCTCCAACCTACCACAGAATACTGATACAATAACCATGAGGATAAATACCAGATGGCATGCATATGGTTTCAGAAATAACTTCCAGCAATGGTCACCTTTTTTTTTTTTCTGCTTTTCAAAATGCATTTAGTTAGCAAAAATAATGGGATAATTTACTCAAATAAATGGAATCTCTTTGAACTTAATTAGCTGAAGTATAATATTCAGATTAACATGGGTCTTTATCAGAACTGGTCCAAGAAGGTAAATCATGTTAAGAACTAACCTATACCCTACAGTAACCCCAGCTTGATTATTAAGGAAGTCGTTATGATAAGTGTTCAGAATTAGCTCACAAGCAGTCACAAGCCACACACTCATGTCCTAAATACACAACAGCAGTAAGGGTCCTTGTACGGTTCACCATAGATGGCTTACGCACACCGTCCAGCTGTGATTCAATATTGAATGCTAAGACAACAAATAGCACAATATGACCCCAAATATGAAGCAATTTAGCCTGTATTAACACAATAATAGAAACAGAGCGTTGGGTTAGCTACAAGTTTGCTTACTACCCTATGAATGCTGTGAAGAATCCTGTATTTAATAGGTTACCGCTCTGTAGGTATTTTAGGGAGTTCTATTTATAGATCAGATGATACAGGGGAACCAATAAAATATGTCTCTCAACTGATATCATAGCCATGAAATGGAATTGTTTGGTGCTCAGAAAGACAGAGTTTATAACCATATCATTTAAATATTCTCAGCATTTCAGTACTGTAATTATGTACACATATTAATATTTTAAATGCATTCTTCATCTGGTCAATGCAAAATAGTCATCTCATAAATCTTTCAGCATTATAATACTTTTTTCATTTTATTTATTTTAATATCCCTAAAATTCTGCCTTGCACATGTATTTCTATGTATGATCCTTAAAAAACACATTGAAAATATTTGTTTATGGTTGAACTCCTTATGACAATTCAGACTTCAGTTCAGTCTCTGAGGTTTAGATTAGGGTGCACGGGTTCTACTCTCTTCATTAGGATTCTACCACAAAAACACAAGTCAGATGCATTCTCTTGTATGCCACAAACATGGAACAGTTCTAGAATTAAGATTCTGGGACTGAACTAATTATGTGTGTTTTCCTATTGAATTAAGTTCACCTACTGCCAAATCCAAGTATGTTTTAAAGAATCTAACTCCAGAATTGGTACCATTGATTATAATTACTGTCAATACAACTGAAAAACCAAATTCTCAGAAATGTAATACCTCTCCCTATTTAATGCATCTCCAGGTTTCTTTAATATGCAAGGGAAGACTCAGAGTTGAGTATAAGTGGAAGGGCCAAATGGAGCGGATTTGCTCTACATAAAAAAAAGGAATGAAATTTATATTTACACATAAGAAGGAAGGGACAGAAGTGAAAAGAAGAGAGAAAAAAGACTGGTTGAACTACATGGAGGAGGATATTTTAAGACTAATATTATCTGATATGCGATGATATAAAACCTGCTCCAAACAGATATGAAGGATAGGAGTACCCACGTGAGATTTAAATAAGTTAACACCAGTGTGTGGTACTTGGGAAACTCTTAAAGAATATTAGGTCTTATTATGACCCATACTAAAACTACTTATCATTTATAATGTTGACTAAAAACAGAGACTCACAATATTACAACAATGACTACATACAGAACAAACTATAGTTAGTAAATAGCATAACAACACAACATAAGCAGTGCTCTTAAAATGATGGGTGTTTTTAGAAAACATGGAAAGACACTGAAAAAAAAAAAAAAAGAATTTCACCAGGAACTACAATGAACTAGGTACTATAATAAAAAAAAAAACCCTTAATTCTAAGTTTCATAGTTGGCAGTCAAAAACAGAAACCCATTTTGTTTTATTTTTTCCTAATTTGAGAAAAATATATATACATGCTTGGTGTATACAGGAAAAAAAAATTCCTGGCACAAGATCTTGTAAGTTTATTGTGTGTCTTGATGAATTAAGAGCCATCAAGTAATATGAAGAGCTATTTACTAACTGTAGTTTGTTTTGTATGTAGTCATTTTGCTATAAAAAGCCTGGTTAAAAGCTGGAGATGTAACATTAAATCATAACTTCAAAGGCAGTTCTTTGGGGAAGAAAGCTAATAGAGGCTAGAAATGCTATTTCCACTCACTTTAATAATATAAAGATATAATCTAGAAAACCTCACAGAATGGCTTGGTTAACATGCCCATTGTAATATCATGTATTATTTCTCATGACTGTTTCTGAGGATCACCACATATTGTTAATCTACTTCCTCGGTATGTAAGACACATATACCCCGAAGAGCACACAGGCTGTCTTAGACACATAGTACCATTATGCACACATTCTTGAATTTTTTTTCATCTATTTTCTTCAAGAAGTTAAAAAAATGCTTTTTAAGGACTCTAAAATTTTTGGCGAGTGATGTAAGATATATTCATTTATACCAAAAGTAAAATTGATGTGGGAGCATCCAAAGGGACCAAAGATATTATTTTAATTACACGTATGTCCCACTTAAAAAAACTGCTATGCAGATGGTAGTGATTATTTATAATATCAAAGATGATTTGATTGACGAAAGGCTTCATGGTCATGTCCTTACTCACCAAGTGCATTTTCCCGATCTTTATAAATGGCCAATGACTTGATGGCCATGAAGCTAACGAACAAAGGAAGCTCAGCTTTGAAAACACAAGGCAGCATTGCCAATCAGAAGTTACTACAGGAGTCAACGGGGAAGGATGAATCAATTTACAGGCTGATTTTCAGAAACTCATCCCTCTTACTAAAACGCCTTGATACACAAATACCAACACATGATCTAAATAACAATATGCAGCATATATCATCAATAATTTAAAGGTTTCATCTCAGAGGCATTCTAAAAGGTATCAGTTTTCAAGTTTAGGAGCATATTCTCAGCATATTAAAGTATAGCAGTGGAAAAGACAAGTGATGTTTCTCACTAAGTATAACTAAAGCACAGAAGTAAATATAAGCAGCAAAGCTGTCCTTTCTTACCTGTCATGGGAGAGAAGGAGTCAAGTTCACAGGGTCCACACACATCCAAAGAGAGGAAGCCCAAGGGGGAGAGGAAAAAAAAACAACACAATGGATCATTTTGGGTAAAACTAAAGTATGGGTAACAATAAAAATGAAACATTTTGCAAAGAAAACCGTACCCCTCCCATACAGAAAGCATCTGATTACATGGGTTTATTCAGTTAAGTCGTTTTGGTTTTCTTTTTGTTTTTTTCTGCCATGTAAACTCAAGTTCATGTGCTTATAATGCGGTTGATCTCTCACACTAGACACTCTTAGGTGGTACAGCTGCTTCTACTCACAATGATAGATGTAACCAGTCTCACATTTTAAACATAACTCGGCAATATAGAAAACATGGAACGTGCCTCATGGTATCAGTGTGCAGGCCCTCAGCTGCAGAAACTCTGTAGTTATGTTCAAAATCACATTGAAAGAGGATTATAACCCAAATGTGAACAGTCTCAGTGTGATCCAGTATCTAATTATTTGCTCTGCTATTAAAAAATATTGATTGTATCTGTGAAATATTCTAGGACCGAGTGCTGGGAACTATAACATGTAGACACTAAGCATAGCCTCTATCCTTTAATATCTAATATTCCATATGAATGTGATGTTCATACCATATAAATGTTCATATCATGTAAATGTCATATAAGTCATATAAATAAATATCATATAAACTAGAGATCACCCATGAATTCTGAAATTTGGGACCACCAGAAGGATCTTCTGACACCAGCTCCACCCGGAAATGATAGTCCCTGTCCAAATTCAATTGGTGTTTGTTTGTTTGTTTACTTTACAGGGATATCACACATGGAAATGAAGTTTAAGCATACAGTATTTTCTAAGATTATTTATCTGTCACCTATCAAGCCTCTAAGGCAATGGCTCACAACCTCAAGCCAACAACATGTGCTCTAGGAAACCTCGAATAACCCCATGCAATTTTACCTTTCTAAATGACGTAGCTCTATTAGAGTTTTCTTATTATTTTCCATTTTCTTAACCACTTTATTTTGTTTGAGGGAGGTGGATAGGACCACCCACAAAAAAGAAGTCAG
This sequence comes from Ailurus styani, assembly GCA_002007465.1. NCBI lineage: Eukaryota > Metazoa > Chordata > Mammalia > Carnivora > Ailuridae > Ailurus > Ailurus styani. The sequence continues at coordinate 7,099,671 of LNAC01000006.1, forward strand.
GTGTCCCTTTAAGAACAAACAAAACAAAATGCCAAAGTCAGTGGGTTTGAGATACTTAACAACACACTGACCACAACTGAATAGGGTCTAAGTTTTTCCACATTGTCCTTATTCACCTTATATGGATCCTTTTAAAATAAAGTTTTATGTCTTAAAGTTCCCAGTGATCTTGTCCCTTTATCCAACTTTTGCCAGAGTTTATATTCTCTAAACCAAAACTTCTACCTATTTGTAAAGTCTGACCCAATGGCATTGTTGCTCCTGAATACCAGTCATCCTACTCTGCTACCTTTGTAGCTGAGAATGTCATAGATCAGTTCGAGACTCCCCAGCTACTGATATTAGTCACTCTGTGCCTTTAATCTATATATTCAAGGCTTCCTCCTGTATAGAGAATTAGCAAGGAAATACAAAGATTTCTAAAAAGAATTGGAGAGCTCTGAAGTAACTCAGACTGTATGAACTAGGTCAGTACAATCCCATATGTATTCATAACATTAACGTTCATTCTTGTTCATATCTCTCCTTCCATGCATTTACCCAGAAACAATTTCATGTTCATCCAATATGTTCCAGGCACTGTGTTAGGTACTAATGTGTGAAAATATACAAGACAAAAATATTCTCTTCTTAAGGGTGCTCACCTCTTGAGTGAGAAAAGTAGCCCACAAAGATACACAACGATATAATGTAATGAGTGATACAATAGCCAAAGAACCATATACTCCTAATTTCTCAAACTGAATGTAATTCCTAATTCTGAAAGTATATTCTATCCCTTCTTTACTCTGAAGCTCAACACCTCTTTTAAAAATAAAAATCTGATTATGTCTCAATCCTTCCTGAAAATACTGTAGCCACGTCACATGACCATGAATGGACAGTCTATATGGCCTTAGGTGACTTGGCTTTGTCTACCTCTCCCAACTCATCCCAAACCACTGCCCCCTTGATCTCTGCATTCCAAACACACTGTCCTCCTTTCAGTTCTTCAAAGGTACCAGACTCTTTTCACCACTGGGCCTTTGCACCTGCTATTCTCTTTGTGCGGAATACTCTATAAGCTCCATCTTTCATCTGGGCAGTCCCTATTCATTCTTCACATCTCTAGGATCACTTCCCTGACTGCCATGCCCTCAAAATCTGGTCATTTTGTGGGGTAATGCATTCATAAAACCATATTCCTTTCCTTCAGAAGTTAGGTTTCAGCTTACTTTATACTTCCATGAGTATGATTATCTCATTAATGACTATATGTGCCATGAAGAGGGAAACTGCATCTGTTTTTGCTTATTAATGGAATCTTTTGTAGCTAGTATCTGGCACAGTGTAAGTGCTCTATAAATACTGCTTATATCAAATCTGTTGATGGAGTAAGAACCTCTTTACGTGTATATGGCATGTTAAAAGTAACACCAGGGGAAAAAAGAATATTTGTTGGGGGAACATCAGAGAAACAAGAAAAAGGTAATTGGTATTGAAGGCATGACCATAACTGTAAGTTTTTTTCTATTTAACAATTTTTCCTAGGATTTCCTTTGAACGTAATGATATCAACAACCAAAAGAAACACAGCCATGCAGACTAATCTCTCTGTTTAGTTTTATATTTTCCCACAGATTTCTATTTTACCTATTTCCTTATATGTAATGTTTGATTGAACTTGAAGTGGGGAAAGACCATTGCTGTAAGGGATTGAAGGAAAGTCATTTTGAAAGCGGCTTGGGATCTAGACAGATTAAGCTGCCTCAGCCCAGGAAATGACCTTAATCAAGTCATTTGATTGTTACGGGCTTCTAAAAGCACTGCCGAAGAGACCAAATAAAAAGTTAGTCCCCGTAGGACGGACAGTGCTATATCCAAGCTGAGCTTTATGGAAAATACAAGAGAAGGATTGTGAATCCTAAGATATTGAAAAATATTGTCACACGAGCAGAAAATACATTCTGTTTGGTTTCAAGGAGCCAGATTTGAAAGCTAATGATCTCGGTCTCATAACCAGCCTCCCCGTCAGTCTCCACTGGGAGGTATGGCAAAGAAATCAGATTGATAGTCCAAAATAATGAACCTGCACTTGCCCCGGGAGAAAGGACCCTGAAGATCAGTGTTATAGGTTACTGGTAAATATCATCCCCAGTGTAGAAAGAGGGAACTCTGTGGGTTATTATGAATAGGAATATTTATAAAGCATCTACAGAACACAGAGGTGCTGTGAATAAGATACATGAGGACAAGAAGGGAGGAAGAGAAAAGAGCATTTGGCTGAGACTTTCAGCAATAGTATCAGGTTTTTCCCCATTTGCATTCTTTTATTGGGGGGGAGGTTGTTGATGAAGGACAGAGGGTGGAGATCTGAGAGCAAGGAAGCGAGCATGTTGTGAAGAAGAGAGAGGTGAGTCGGACACCAAGAGAACAAGGAAGGAAGAAAGAAGCGAAGGAGAGCCAGGTGAGAGTACGTATGGCCAGAGAAAGAGAACTCTGAAAAATAATTCATTTCCCTTTAGAGCTCACAGTAAGTCGTGTTCCAGTTTCTAAAGCACTCTGCACACATGACTTTACCTGACCTCACATCAAGCCCCTGAGACCGGCAGAGCAGGGATCACCGCCCTCATTCTTGATCACCCGAGGTTCAGAGAGGATGCAAAATCCCAGACCCAGTGCACAAGGAGCAGGATGGATCTGCACAGTGTTTCTGCCCTCAGCAGCTTTTGGGGAGGGTGGTTGGTCGAGCATGAGCCCACCAAAATGCTGGTCCGATCACCAGCCTGGGAGATGAGCATTGCTGCTGCTGGAAAAGGAGAAATCCTTTAAGTCTTGTGTTTCTACTCTCGACTCCTTCTACAAATGTTTCCTGCAGGGCTAGGATGGGCCTACCCTAGAGAACAGTGGACTCTGCCTCCTTCTCTAAAAATGCACCACGTCCCTCTGCTTACGCAGAAGGAAAAGAAAGAAGCACAGATCTTGTTGTGACTGCTTTTTGTAATCAACGAACACATGTTTTAATTTCTCACTTTGCATCATAAGCTCTTCTCGACAGCCTTGACGAGAATTCTAAATCATGGGCTCTTGGGTCTCAGAAAGTTTGTCTTTGACTTAATTGGTGTCTAAAGCATGAGACGAAGCTGTCCATGATATACTTGGTGGTTGATTATTCCGATCCTGAAATTTATTATGCTGAGAAAGTAAAAAGACTTTCTCCTTCCCTATTAAAACCCTAAATCCCATGTTATAAAATAGAGAATAAGGGTTTTTAGATGAAGCAGAAATTTTTGTGATTAATCAACCTTGTTTATGGTTAGGACTTAATCTAAACAAAAGGTGTCCAAGTCACTTAGTTTCTCTTCAGCACACTGCCATTTTCAAGTGCATGTACACATTTCATAAGTACTCGGGTCTGTGTCCTGTCCACTTTACAGAAGACACTGAGGACACACTCAGATGAACCCACAGTCTGGGTCAGTCCACACAAAGACAGGATTTCTGGTGAGTCACTTCCCAGTATTGCATGAAACTTCCCCATAAACCATTTATAACCACGTATGCCAAGATGGCAGAAGGTAGACAGGAAAAGGGGTGGGGAGTGGGGAGGGCAAGCTCCAGAAGCCTAAAGGACCTAGTGATATGCAAACAGACATTCTAATAAGCGTTTACTGTCTTCAGGACAAAGCAGCCAAATCCATAAAAACCACTCAAGACCTGCATGCCCTTCCCCATTTCATGAATCAGCTCAAAACCTGGGAAGTTAATCTGCTCCCACACATACTAGATAGACTCTCTTCTCTACACACACAAACACACACACACACACACACACACACACACACACACACTCTCTCTCTCTTTTTTCTTTTTAAAGATTTATTGATTTATTTATTTGAAAGAGATAGAGAGAGAAAGAGAACAAGAGCAAGTAGCGGTGGGGAGGGGGCTGAGGGAGAGAATCTGAAGCAGACTCCTCACTGAGCATGGAGCCTGACATGGGGCTCCATCCCACCACCCATGAGACCACAACCTGAGCTGAAACCAAGAGTCACACAACTGACTAAGCCACCCACATTCTTATAACTCTTGAGGCACAGAACTTGCTAGTCCTTGTGGTAGATAATACCAGGGCATTCTTGCTGTTGGGTGGGCCCATGTGACTAATTCTAGCCAATGAGATGGAAGCAGAAGCAAATGGGTCACTCTGGGGCTAAGGCAGTGAAGAGCTCCCACACACTCCAAGTCATCTTCTCCCACATCAGGTTGATCGTAGAGTACTTCTTGTGTGGAGAAAGAGCTAACACAGTTTGAAGTAACTAGATCACAGAACATGCAGGATAATTGCCTGAAAGTGCTGCCTGGACATATATGGACTCTGTGTGAGAGAGGAATAAGCTTTGATTACGCTACAGAGATTTAGGTGCTGTTTTTTATGGCAGTGTAACTTGATTTTATCTGACTTAGTCCCAATACCCATATTATCAGTCACCAAGTTCTCTTAATTCCATCTCATTAATATTTCTCAAATCCACATAATTCTAACCATGGCAACTACCTTAAATCAGGTTATCATCCTTCCTACTTGTATCAGTGGAAAAAGTCTTCCTGCTTCTGGGCTTGATCCTTCCCAACCCATTTCCTCTACACCCAGAGTCATCATTCTAAAATGCAAACTGGAGCCTTATGTTTCTCTACCTAAAACCATTCGATGTCACCTATTGCTCTGAGGATAAAATGCAAACTCCTTTCCACAGTTGTCAAGGCCCTCTGGTTACCTCTCCTCCCTCATTTCTGGACATCCCACTCTACCTACTTCAATCCTATGAACATCTGATGTCCCAGGAATTACCCAGCTACAGACTCATTATTCCTTCATCACAGAACACTGTTGTCCATCTTGCTTAACTTCCTCTAGATGGATTCCTTAGGAACCTGTTCAGGAAACCCCTACTTTTTTGACTTCCTAAGGCTGAATGGAGTGTTCCAGGGTCAATCTCTGCTTACCCCTGGTCACTTCTTCAGGATATACAATGGCCTGTCTCCTTGACACTCCTCTGCTAGAGTGAGAGCTCTAGAAGGGCCTAGAACACAACAGACCTTTTAACAAGTATTTGTCAAATGAATAAATGAATTCTTAAATCCAAGATCCCTCTCTGTGATTGTTCCCTTCTCAGTTAGCTCGGGCATAAAACAAAAGGAAAGAGAAAGGACTTAAAGTCTGATCAATCTGGCTTTAAATTATTCCTCTACCACTTGGAAACTATGTGACCCCAGGCAAATAACCTAATCTTTCTCAGCCCCCAAATCTCCATTTGTGAAAGGGGAGTAATCGCACCTCCATTAAGGAGTTGTAAAAATTGGACTTGTGAACATAAGGCAGCCACAGAATGCGAGGCACAAAGCGAAGGCTACATATAAATGGCAGGTATAATATTCTTCTTCTTCTTCTTATTGATCATATAAAAACTAAGTCTGATGGCAGCAAGGGAAATGCACTTTACTTGAAAGTGAGATCAGCTTCCATTTCAACCAGGAACAAAGAATAAAGAATTAGAGTAGAAATGAGTCTAGGGAACTACATGGGGGATAATGGACTTCTACTGAACTCCCCTGCCAGCTTCGTCTGTCCTCCTCATTCTTTATATTTTTCTAAATACATTAATGTGTAAGCTACTCCCAGTGTTCCTTCCTTGTCGGCCTCTTGGGACTCCTGCCATTCCTCCCTGCCCTCTTCACGTTCTCCTCTCTTGTCATCCTTGAAATTCCTCTCTGCACATTTCCCTTTTTATATTCCTGGGCAGGAAGAAGCAGGCTGTTAATGAACACAAAGAAGACAGAGCAATCTATCCTCACTGAAAATATTAAGTCTTAATTCCAGGTGTTCCAGAGCCCACATCAGTCATTCATTGGACACACACGCTGATTGAGTGCCCACAAATCTAGGTCTGGGGCATTGAATGAGGTGCTATTTTTTTCTCTAAACAAGAATTAATTAGTTACAAACTGCTGGGCATACCTATGAGAATAAAATTTCTTAGAGGAAAAGCCAGTCCCTCCCATACTGAAGCTGTCTCATGACCCAGGCAGAGAGAGGGGTTTTTATTTTGGTGTTATTGCTGTTATTAATGGATCACGTAGTATGTCGGTAGCAAAGAATTTGGTTTTCAGCATATATGAGACCTGCATTTTAGTCATGAAAATTAGCCACTCCTTTGAGTGAACCAGAAGTGAGGGCATGCATGCGTAAACATTAGTTGTACTACTCAAAGAACCCGAACCTGTCAATACATAAATGCATTTATCTTTTTCACCTAAAAATCTCACAGGTGTTAGTGTAGCAAGAGCATGGTCACATATTAAAGGACGTGGTGATTTCTTAACTTCCTGTTTTGTATAACTTGAGGTTCTCATTACTACAGAGATCTGATGACCAAAATGAAAAGTCAGTTTATACCCCTTATTTTTTCCCCTATTTCTCCTCCACCCCCCACATCCTTCTATATAAACTAAATGAGGCAATAGTATCATGGACAGTATGCTGGTCAAGAATACTTGACCTTCCCATGGTGTGTGAGGAAGAAGTGCGTCTCTATTAGACTCTGGGTCCTCATGAGGACATGAAAAGAAATGCTAGATGACCAATTACTAAAAGGAATTGATTTAAATGCACAGACACACAATAACACAAAGTTATTAGCCCTCCTCAGTAACTCATGTCAATATTAAACAACCTTTCAGGAAATTCCTCCTTACAACTTACTCCAACCCTCAGTATGTGTGAAGCGTTCTGAATTATTTAGGAGAACTCAAGAACACCATCAAATCAAGGGAGTATCCTTGTAAGCTCTACTTCACCATCCTTTGATATGAACTCTTCCTCAGAGATTGGTTTCCCATCATCAACAGCATGAATAAATTTCCCTTTCTGATGATTAAAGTTTGATCCAAGACACTACACCACAAACATACCCCATCCTAGAGAGTCATATTTGGCGACATTCACAAGATCTAATGTCACCACAGGTACTAAACAGTCTGAAGGAATGATGTATGTCTTAGTTCCCTGTCTCCTTGGTCAACCCATCATTGGATCTGTCAAGGGCTCCTGAGTAGTTTTAGAGGAAATTAACCTAATTATGTGTGTTCTTAGAGTGTTCAGTCTCCAGCAAAGATGAAAACAGCCTCTTTTTCTCATGTCTGTTACAGATTTATTCCTTAAATTTAAGAGTTTTCACCAACTATAAAGAAATACCCTCCATCCCTTCCAACAAAAAGATAGTTCTCTCTTATTTTCAGATGGTGTTTGTTTTCTTCAAGTAAAAATCTACCAGTTGCCAAGGTCACTGTGCATCTCAGCAAGTGAGCTTATCTTTTATTTCATAGTTCTTCCTGCCTTTCCTCCTTTTGGCCATTTTTGGATGAAGATTTTTAAATGTAGGTAAGCTAATTATCATAAGTTCCATTTCAAATCCAACGTCCTCATTTTGGAATAAAACCACAGATGTCTTTGTGTCTGAACAGGTTTACCAAGGGACAAAGTTATGATGATTTCATCTCACATTTTTTTTTTCTGTGTCCATTGTTGGGTGAGTAAAGTCCCTAACTAACTAATTCATACCATTAGCAAAACAAATTTAGAATAGTCCAAGACTTCATTTTCTCTCTGTAGAACTGGTTGATGGGTAACACTGCTATTTTCTCAGGGCTATCCTGTAGCTAAATAGCATCCGCCCACGTACATTCACGGAGGGCTGATGGTCAACGAGCAGGCAGAGGTTTCCAGGGAAATAAAAGAAAACTTGTGATAACTAGCTTAAGGAACACACTACATATTTATTACTAAGCAACTAAGCTATTATGCTTGTATTACTGCCCAAGGCTGGAAGGAAAACGTGCATTCGTGGAACCTGTTTTAATAACTGCTATCAACCTCCTGTCATCCCTGTTTCATGTGCCCAGAAGCTACATAAGTACATACTGTCCCATCAAAAGACATTGCTCAGACCAGAGAGAGCAAGCTTTTAAGTAATTGCCCACCTTTCCAGAAAAGCAGAAGGCTGAAAAGTAAGGATAGCTCAGAGAATTGAAAATGTTCTAAGCCCAAGAATGTTCAGGACACTTTGGTGTTAAATACTGGAGCAAGAGTTTCCAAATGCAAGATACAAAAGGTCTATTTAGGAACAAAAATATAGCCTCAGCGGTGAGAAGAGAGTTGTGACTTAGCCTCAAATCTTGGTTTTTCTACTTGGTGAAAGTCCTCTGTCAACTGCTTCCCCAGAAAGTAATGGGTCTCAATAGCCAATCAACAGATTAAATGTTTAGGGTTTAAAGCTCTCACCCAAGCATTATATTTAGCTTCTATCTGATGTTACACAATTTAAAAAATTTTTCTGTGCCTTAGTTTCACACCTGAAAATTAAAAATGTGAAAAGCCATCCAATGCTTATCTGAAAGGAATAACTAAAACAAGTTTCTAGCTTGAGACAGTAATTGTTGAGGGTTACTAAAATTTTGTTTTGGTCCTTTCTGCTTTAATGGGAGCAGGACTCCGTGGGGCAAACATTTCAGACAGGTCATGATTTTTGGGTTCCTGATTTTTCTCCAGGATAGTCAAGTTATTCTTCCACCTAGGGTGGTGACCGAAAACACGATTAACTTATTACATCTGACTTATATTACTGTAAACCAAATGCCCTTTTTTTCTTTGCATTCACACAGAAACATTGATGCAGTAACTGCGTTTAGCCAAAGGGTACCTCTGAAATCCTATCATTAGGTCTACACAAATTTGGCACCAATCACTTCACAGAGCACTTTGCTTGCTCTTTATCTATGGGATCTGTCACGGGTCCTTTTGCCTTTTAAGTATTTCTTACCCATTGGGACACAATCACTACAGTCTCTAAGCTAAGCTACTCAATCCTAATGCCATCAGCCCCTCCAGCCACCCCCTGCATCAGAAACTCACTCCAACATCAGCAGCAAGCATCACATTCCCCAGGCTTCAGTTTCATCTCCCCAAGCGCTCCTCCAAACCTACCACGTCACCATCACTAACAGCCTCCTATGATTCAAGGAACTGTCACTCTCAGTTCCGTGCCTGATGCAGAGCTAGCATTAAGATGTGCCCAACAGGGAAAAAACACTGAAGGAAGGGGGGTTGCATAAAATGAAGAGGATTCATTGACCAGCAAAAATCAATGAAGCAAAAATGGACCATTTTCCTCTCATTGATTTTCACTGCCCATTGTATGTTGACAGCCATTTCTGCAACTTTCCACTCTTTGTCGTTCGCAGGGAGGCCACACAACAACATGGATACTCACAACACTTGGCCAGGCCCTTCCCATTCCACCGGGAACGACATCACACTGGAAAGAAATGCACACTGAGGAAACAATGAGATTTTTTCTCAGTAAATGGCAGCCAACACGTTCGTGAGCAAGCTGTCCTCATTGGAGTCGGAAGAAGTCACACCGTGGCCCTCACTTAATGGCCTCTTGACTTTTTCTGGCCATGATCTCAGATTTGCTGTCCTGTGGGAACCAAGACCTACCCTCTTCCGGATTCAACCTCCCAGTATTCTAGACGAATCACATTTTACAAAAAGTGCCATCCATCATCCGCAAACGCTGGGAAGTTTAAGTCCCTGCCAAGAGCAGGGGCAGATATTCTGAGTAATTGGATGCCACCTCTGTAACCTAACTGCCGCTGAGCAGCTGGAGACAAGAGGTGAGGTGACGGGAACCTTCCCCGGAAGAGGCTGCAATGCCAGACACTTCGGATTCCATCTCTGAGGCAATCAGGTGTGTGTCAAACCCCCTACCTATTTTTAAACAGCACACGCATTCTAAAACAAGTCAGCATATACTTTTTTAAGAAGTTATTTACCATGTTGTGTCACGCAGTCACTTGGGCTCTGGAGAAGTTCAGATAAAGAAAAACTCTCTTTGATACATGCCTGGAATATGGGGAACTCGACCCAGGCTACTTTCATTGCCCTTTGTTTTATCAAAAGGAATAGGACCTAAACAACAACCAAGTCCCCTCCCCACTCCCCACCCCTGTTTCCTTATTAGCATTCTACCAGGGCTACTCAAGGCCCTGCATTTAACTGCTTATCAGTCACTAACGGGGCAAGAGAGCTCCGGTGTAATTAAGCCCGCCCACATTCATGCAGACATCGCTAGGCAAGGTAGAAGCCACAAAGGATTCTCAGGGAAGCAGGAAGGGCACAAACTTGGCTTTGGAAAAGGATGTATGATTTAAGCATGTGCTTCCAGTACTAATTGTCTAGATGTGGCCCATGTAAGAACACTGCTTAGAAAACCGGACTAACAACAGTATATGGGTTAAGGTCTAGCATCTCTTAATTACATTCCTAACATAAGCTTACTGGCTATACCGAGTGAATGAGCTATCCCCCTACCACCTTTTCTTGCTTCTTTCTATCCTCCCTCCCTCCCTTCCAAGCTCTCACCTTGTCATTCTCCCTTCCTTTTACAAACATTGATTGAGTGCCTGTAAGTTACAGGCACCACACAAGTTCCTGGGGATGCACATCAACTAAGGTCTTACCATGGTCCTGGAGTAACTGCCTCAAAGCCCTTTCAGCTCTGTCTGGATGAACAAAGAGTTAAGGCAACGATGAGATACCGAGGGTTATGTGCAATGATAAAGGTAAACACAAGATGCTAAGAAGCACAGAGGAGGGGCATTAATGTCAGTTTAATGGAATCATGGAGGGTTTCTGGGAGGAAGTCTTTTCTTAATCTTAGTTTCCAAGGTTAAGTAGGAGTTAGTTGGACAAAGAACAGAAGGAAAGTCCAAAAGAACAGCATGGGAGAAGGTATGAAACAAAATGACAGTTTCAGCAAACTGAAGGGCAAATAAAAGAAAAATGAGGCTCCAGACATCAGCCAGAGGCAGTTACAGACCCAGCAATCTAGCACACCTGGTTAAGGAACTTGAACTGTACCTTAAAAACTTCAAACTCAACACCCAAAAAACAGATAATCATGTCAAAAAATGGGCAGAAGACATGAACGGACACTTCTCCAAAGAAGACATAGAAATGGACAACAGACACGTGAAAAAATGTTCATCACCACTAGCCATCAGGGAAATTCAAATCAAAACCACATTGAGATACCAATTTGTACCAGTTTGAATGGCCAAAATCAACAGGACAGGAAACAACAAGTGTTGGAGAGGATGTGGAGAAAGGGGAACCCTCTTTCACTATTGGTGGGAATTCAAGTTGATGCAGCCACTTTGGAAAACAGTGTGGCGATTCCTCAAAAAATTAAAAACAGAGCTACCCTATGACCCAGCAATTACACTACTGGGTATATACCCCAAAGATACAGATGTAGTGAAAAGAAGGGCCATATGTACCCCAATGTTCATAGCAGCAATGGCCACAATTTCCAAACTGTAGAAAGAGCTGAGATGCCTTCAACAGACAAATGGATAAAGAAGATATGGCCCATATATACAATGGAATATAATGCAGCCATCAGAAAGGATGAATACCTAACTTTTGTATCAACATGGATGGGATAGAGGAGATTATGCTGAGTGAAATAAGTTAAGCAGAAAGTCAATTATCATATGGTTTCACTCACTTGTGGAACATAAGGAATAACATGGAGGACATTAGGAGAAGGAAAGAAAACATGAATTGGGATAAATCGGAGGGGGAGATGAAGCATGAGAGACTGTGGACTCTGAGAAACAAAACGAGGGTTTTGGAGGGGGGATGGGGGGATGGGTAAGGCTGGTGGTGGGTATTAGGGAGGGCATGTATTGAATGGAGCACTGGGTGTGGTGCATAAACAATGAATCTTGGAACACTGAAAAAATAAAATAAAATAAAACCTAAATACTGCAGAAACCAAGAGTCCAATGCTTAACCGACTGAGCCACCCAGGAGTCCCTCTCTCCATTTTTTTTAACCAAAATAGTAAGATAATAGTCAACTCAGACTCCATAAGGAACACACACTTTAGATAAAAGTAGCTTGTTTGTTAAGAGCAGTATAGCCCAGTGTGGAATAAGGAGTGCAGAGGAATGTGGAAACGATCCTGGATAAAATCATCTTTTTGTTGGTGGGAAATATTGGTGTTTGGAGAGTTTAGATTGTTTAAAGGAATGAGAAAATACTGGGAGGTAGATGCTCAGTCTTTCACCACACTTTTTAAATGAGCACTGAAACAGACCTATGCAGTAGCGCCTCTTCCACTCCTGTTCTCTCCTCAGTGAGCGGCCTGTGCTCCCTCAGGGAGCATCATGTCGCTACCATTCCAACGTGCCCCCCTGGCATTGAGGACAGGAAGTGATGATGTCAGAGGAGGGAGGGACGGGGGGAAATGGGTCAAAGCACAGAAAATAGCAGAAGCTAGTAGTTATTTGGCCTCGGAGGGCAGAGGACATCCAAGATAAATTGCCTTGGTTCCCACAGCTGTCTTTCCTATTCTCAGTCCTTACAAGGCCTAGTGGCACTTCCTGCCTTTTGACCCAAAATGTGACTCTGAATCACAATAATAAATCCTCTACCTGCTTAAGCTTGAGAAAAGATCTGTTACTTGAAACCAAAAGGAACTTGAGGAAAACTGTGACTATTTTGTGCCATATGTGTGCAAGGCATGAGGGGTACAAAGAAACAGGAAAGATAGAAATTTTCAAATAATTCCTAAATTATGCTGGAAACGCAGATGCTAGGGGAGTAGTTTCCCACACAGAGAGGGGTCCAGAAAGTCATCCTGGAAGAACTTGGAATATCAGTCAAATAGTTTACAAGAGAGGGTGTAATTGGCAAGGTCAAATGCCATCCAAGTGGCCAGTAAGAATCTAAGAAATGGCCTCTCAGTTGAGCAAAAATACTGGGAGGAATTTTGAGGAGTGGTCAGGACAGAAGCCAGACTGCAATGGGTTGGAGAGAAGAGTGGGAAGGAGAAACAAAGGAAGACAACTCAGACAATACTTTCCAGAACCATAACTAAGGAACAGGCAGGATTTAGGTGGAGGGGTACGTGGGATGGAATTGAAAAGCTGTTTGTTGTCTAAACGACAAGTCTGAAAAGACTTCACATCCCAGACACGGGGATACTGGCTGACACATCTAGAAAGGGCTAGATGAGGGGAAATGATGAACAGAAGGAACAGTACAATGAAATTAGGAAATAATGTGTCAAGAAGATAAAGACAGACTACTCAGAATATGCAAGTTTATTACAAACCAACTGCTTGGGAGGAAATTATTTTGGGGAAAAATGCATTGCCGTCCTCAATGGAATGCCTGAAAACTAATTACTATTCCTAACTTACTCATGCTCAGTGCCTCACCAACATGATCTTTCTGTAATAGATTCATAGTTTATGGAATGAAAAAAAAAAGTAACAACTAGCAATGACACAGAGACAATGATCTCAGGTATAATAGCAATTGGAAAAGTGAATATGGGGAGATTTTTAACTCTACTAAATTTACAGGATTGGTTTCCTTTTTTACAACTCTTATTTCTCCAGGGTACTGAAAACATAACAGACAAATAATTGAAAATTAATTTTGTTGACTTTGAAGAATCTTCTAGATGTATGCAGTATATCCAATAAAGACCTGTCCTGTTGAAATTAGTTGTATTTTTAGACACAGGAAAATACTAGTGGAGAAAAAGAATACTTGTGAAATGAGCAGAGCAGAGAAGGAAAGTGTTGCACCAACTACATTTCCTAGAAACTTATTTGGGATGTTTGTAAGTCATTGCTATGCCCCTACCACCACCACCACCACCATTATGACCAACACCACCATCACCATCCCCACCACCACCATCATACCATCACCATCACCACCATCATACCATCACCATCACCACCATCATACCATCACCATCATCATCACCATTATCACCAGCAGTAAACCATCTCCATTACCATTCCTGCTACTATCTACATCACCACCACCACCACCACCACCACCATCACCACCATCATACCATCACCGTCATCATTACCATCACCACCATCATCACCTGCAATAAACCATCTCCATTAAATTTCTACTACCATGTACCTCACCATCACCACCACCAGCACCATCATCATCACCATCACCATCGCCACCATCATCACCAGCAGTAAACCATCTCCATTACCATTCCTACCGCCACCTACATCACCATCACCACCATCACCTCTACCAATGTCACCACCACCAGCTAGTTTCCAAGAATGGTTTCTGAACCATGGGTCGCTGTTTGAATCACAAATTTTAGATATGACTCATTCAGTTGCAATACAGCTCTATGCTGCCTTTTCTTCTGAAACTCTTCTCCTTCTTTATTTGCTTAATAAATATATAAATGCAGGCCAGTGGCTGGGGTAGAAGTAGAAAACAAGCCTTGGGGTAGGAGGCGGAGGAACAGGATACTAAGTAGTCACACTGCAATGATGACCTGCCTTTCAAAGCACACTGGCCGGCTGCAGGATGGATTTTTGACAGGAACTTACAAAAATAGCCATGTGCAGCCAGGGCTTTATTTTTAATGTCCCAGCATTGATCAAAAAAAAAAAGGGGGGGATTCAACTAAGCCAATGATGGAGAAAACTAATTTCATGGTGAAATAATTCTAAAATGTATTTAAGATGCACTGGCAAGACCATTTTCAAAGACCTCTGCATTACAAAACATGCCTGGGAATTGAGGACTCTATTCAGACAACCTCCAGCTGCTGAAGAAAACTGTTATTCTCTAGCTCTTTCCTACTGTTTCGTGTAAACAATTTTAGGAGGGAGAAAGCTTCCTTGCCACATCTGCCCTTGTCAAAAAGAAAGGCACAGCATGGTGTAAATATTTTGCTTTGTTTCTCCCATTAGCAAATATTTCTTTTCTCCAGTAAAAGACATGAATAAACAAGAAGAAAACAGTGGTGCTGAAATTATTTACTAGCTTCCTTGAAGGAGATCGATGTGGAAAAGGAATTGAAATCGTCCTTTTCAGGTCTTGCCGAAGAGAGGAGATCAGCGAAGGTGTATCTTCCTGTGAATGGTTATATTTTACATGTAATACCAAAGATCCAAGATAAATATTTTTACCTCTTAAAAACACCTAAAATTCTCAATTATAGTTTCAGTAGCCTCTGTAAACAGGGCTTTCGTATATTTACTTAGGTTTTCCTTGTTGTTTCTGATCACCCCTTGCCCTAGCATGTGCGTGCTGAGTGGACTGACACACCTGCTGTAGGAACCACCATTCAGACACAGCCTTGTATTAGCAGGCCTTTTTCTTTCCATTTCCTTGTTTTCCTTGCAGAAAAAGGAGGTGTGATTGATTGCGTTGTGTGTATATAGCCTTTTAAATAAAATTCAAATGACCACACAAAAGCATTCAATTAAATGACCATGTAACCAAATAAATGTGCCTTCGGTTCAATTTCTGTGTTCTTATCCACACTTATTTCAATATAAAGACATCCAATTTCTGGCTTTCTAGGCCTTCTCATAATTTATAAGGAAAAATGCCCATTCGAGATGCCTAGCGCATCATGGCATACATTGTTTATACATTTGTTTCTAAGCCTCATCTGTCATTTTCCTAAACTTGAGGCTCGAAGTTCTCATTTAGGATCGCGCACAGCAATCTCTGACATTTTAAAATGCAAATAGCTGCTGGGAAAAGTCAACAATAAGGTATGTTTAAAGAAAACAGAAGTTTTAATCATTAGGAAGACACAGCCCTTGGGTGTCAACATAAAGAAACAGAGGACTGAATAACACTAAATACACCACTCTAGGCATGAGTCTTTAATGAAGTCAGTTCCAGATTCCTGGGTTTCAGGTGGAACTCAACATACTAGTGATATTCTCAACCCATACCTAGCCCTTGTACCAACCTTGTTCTTGGCTTTATTTTGCAGTGAACTTAAATGCCATGTGTGCGGTGGGTACAAAAAGTGGGTCTTCAATTGGATTACCTGTTTTGTTTGTTTGTTTGTTTGTTTGTTTAAGTTTTGACTGCACCATGTAGCAGTTGTATGAGTTTGGGCACATGATTTGACTTCTCTGTCTCAGTTTCATCATCTGCAAAATGGTGCCAAGTAGTACCCATGTGATGTAGTTGTTTAGGAAGTCAAGGTGAGTTAACATATGGAGACTGCTTATCATCTAGGGAATGCTCAAAATTAATTCTGTGGTTGTTATCACTTATTCTTATAACAATTATTATTTTCAATAAATATTGTATATATTTAAGGTGTGCAACATGATGTTTTGATACACATATACATAGTGAAATTATTAATACGCTCAAGTTAAATAACATATTCATCTCACACAGTTACCTTTTTTTGGTGTTTATGTGGTAAGAAAACCTGAAATCTACTCTCAGCTAGTTTCCAGTACACAATGTAGATTATTAACTATAGTCATCCTCCATACATTAAATCCCTAGGCTTATTCATTCTACATAACAGCAACCTGCCTACATAACTGGATCCTCTGTAGTTGTATCATTTGACCAACATCTCTCCACTGTAACCAATATTCCACTCTGTGTTTCTGTGTATTCAACTTTTTCAGATTACACACATAAGTGAGATCATGCAGCATTTTTCTTTCTGTGTCTGGCTTATTCCACATAGCACAAAGCCCTCCAGGTTCATCTATATTGTTGCAAATGTTAGGATCACTTTCTGTTTTAAGGCTGAAATATATATATATACATACACATACATATATACACACACACACATACATTTACATATATGTGTGTATATATGTATATATATCACAATGTCTTTATCCATTTATCTGAAATGGACACTTAGTTGTCTCCATATCTTGGCTATTGTGAATAATGCTGTAATGGTACTTTTTTCAGGAAGAAAAAGCAAAAATAAGCAGGATTACATTAAACTAAAAAGCTTCTGCACAGCAAAAATTACAATCAGCAAAATGAAAAGGGAACCTACAGATTAAGAGAAAATATTTTCAATCATACTATCTAATAAACAGTTAATTCAAAATAGATATCCAAAATATATAGCAAAACCCCCCAAACAATCCAATTTAAAAATGACAAAGGACTTGAGCAGACATTTTTCCTAAGCCAGACAGATGGCCAACAGGTCTGTGAAAAGATTCTCAATATCACTAATCATCGGGCAAATACAAATCAAAACCAAAATGAGATACCACCTCACACCTTTGAATGGCTATTTTCAAAGAGATAACAGATAATAAATAGTGGCCTTAGCGAGGATGTGGAGCAAAGGGAACCTTTATACACTGTTGGTGGGAATGTAAATTTGTATAGCCATTATGAAAAACAATATAGAGGCTCCAAAACATTAAAAATAGAACTACTGAGTGATCTAGCAATCTGATTTCTGGGTATATACCCAAAGGAAATGAACTCAATGCCTCAAAGGGATATCTGGGCATCCATGTTCACTCCCACATTATTTACAGTGACTTATTGTCATGAACATGGCTTTCTGTCCATTTGAATTATAAGTTCCTTGAAGAAAGGTTCAGGCCCTGTATATTTGTGTAGTCCAAACAATACCTTGTACATGGTAGATGCTCAATAAATTAAATCTATCTAGCCTCTGGTTTTTATTAGAAATTCTACTGAGGTAAAGGTAAAAAATGACCAGGGGCACAATTATAAAAGAATAATGAGAATTCCAAAAATATCCCATTTTGCAGCATGATCTTGCTTCTCTTTTCCTATGAGACTAATTAAAGAAAAATGGGACTAAGGACAGATTTAAGCAGAAGTTGGTGCCAGCTGCTGATATGGCATTCCTGTGAGTTGTCCTGCCATCTTTTTCTTTCAACATCATATCAAATGGAGATGCTTGAGAGACCATCCCTTTTTTTTTTTTTTAAGATTTTATGTATGTATTTGAGACAGGGAGTGAGCACAAGCAGGGAGGAGGTTCAGAGGGAGAGGGAGAAGCCGACTTTCTGCTGAGCAGGGAGCTCATTTCAGAGCTCAATCCCAAGACCATGAGATCATGACCTGAGCTGAAAGCAGACGCTTAACCAACTGAGCCACTCAGGGGCTCCCAGAGACCTTCCCATTTAAAGGCAGATAGAACACAAGGAGATTTGCAAAATATAATCATATTCTGAAAATTATCATAAACAATGAGATCTATACATGTGACAGGTTGAATTCAAGCAAGCATGGTAGACTTTGAGATAGAAGAAAAACTAATAAGTATCACCACTAATGCGCACACAAGCCCCTAGACATAACCCCTAATGTCTACCCAGATTGTACCTCTTTCTCCACCCAAAATGAAAAGTAGGGTTTGATATCAAGGGGGAAAAAAGCTAAAAATTCAGAAAACTCCAATTTTACTCTGAGACCAATAAGTTTGTCTTCCATTCAACTTGTAAATAGGAGTCAGGAAGAACAGACTACAAACATACATGTAAAGGCAAAATAATTGAAACAAAGGAAACTGGCTTCCAGGGACACTATATTTTTTCTAACTCTTTCCCCCTAACATTTCTTGCTTAAGAAGTATGAAAAAAATCAAATTCCACTCAGGTAACACCACCCTTTTCTTCTACGACCAGGAAGCTTTCATATGTAATGCCCTCTCCCATCAAATAATTGTTTCTAATTTAAAAAATAATACATGATTCTGTGTCATTTCTTTTCAATTATTTTCATTGCTCTGTAGTATCTCATGGAATGAGTAACCCCCATATATATTTTGATTCTGCTGCCAATGTCTATCTGCGTTGTTTCTATGTTTGCCACTAAAACTATTTTTATGTGAGTTTCCTGGTGAAAATATGCAAACGTTTCCTAGGGTTTCTACCTAATAATGAATTTTCTAGTTTCACGAGTTATGTGTAAGTTCAAATTTACTAGGTCATACCAAACTGTTTTCCAGAGTATTATTCCCGTTTCTACTCCCAATAAAAGTAGATGTCTACAACCTGTCTACAACATAACATTTAGTGTTTTCCAACTTTTTTTGCTAATCTTGTGGGTATGTATAGTTTTAACACTACTGAATTGGAGCATCGTTTTCAATCAGCTTTGCCATTTGGGTTTCTCTGTGTTTGTGTAGGTGTGTGTGCATACATGTGAGTGCACAGTGTCTGAATCACAGCATATTTACTATGGACATTATGGATAATTATGTGCTGTTTTTAAATTGAGAGAGGGAAGAAGCACTTCTCTGGCCATCTATGCTTTTAAAATATATATGTATGTATGTATATGTATGTGTATATATATATATGTGTGTGTGTGTGTGTATACACACACACACACACACACACACACACACACACACACACATCTCAATAATTAGAAAAAGGACCATGGTCAATGACACCACTATTGACATCACTAGCCAAATTAGAAGTAGAAATCACTTTACTGCTCTCACTTTCCATTACTCTACCTTCCAGAAGATAGGTCTTATGCTACCTTCCAGCAGGTGATCAAATTCTACTAAGACTATTTCTTAACTAGAAAAGTGTTTCCTCTCTTTCCATGGAATAATACAAAATTTGTTATTTATATGTTCTACTCTTGTCTCTCAAGAGTAGCTCTTACAAACTATGATGCTATGAGCATTTTTGTACAACAATATGCAAGCATTTCTCTAAGATGTGTGTTAGAAAGTCATATTTAGAATCATGGAAGTGTGTGAGTGTTTAAAGTTACTAAGAAATTCCAAAAGTGAATTAGGGTGCTTGCTGCAGTCACAGCCTCACGACACTTTTTAGTTTGGGACTTTTGGTGGGTAGGTGACATTATCTCATGTTTTTAATTTTCATTTCCCAGAATAATAATGTTATTTCACATCCTGTCAAAGGCATGTTAGTCTTTCAGTTTTCTCTTCTTTTTACTTTTTTTCTTTTTCCAATTTTTTGAGGAAGTTCATTTATCTGTACACTAGTTATTTCCCAGTTATACATTTTGCTAGGTTCCTGTTTTGCATTTTGTCTTTTTGCTGTTTATATCTTTTAGTAAAGAATATCTCAATTTCAATATGGTCTAATTGAATCCCTACTTAATAGTTTTGCATTTTTGTGTCTTGCATTGTTTGTGTCTTTGTTTAAGAAATCTTTTTCTACCCTGTGGTCACAAAAATATAATCCTACATTTTCTTCTAAACATTTTATAGTTTTTTTCTTTCACTTCTAAAAGTTTAGTCACTTTAATTTACTTCTTGTAAGAAGAGAGGAATTCGATTTCAATCTTATCATATGCTTAACTAATCATCTGACTTATTACCATTTACATTTACCCCTTTCTGCAATGCTCCCTCGATAAAGTTTTCATATATGCCTGAGTTTGGTGGGGTGCTCTACATTTCACCCCATAGTTCTATATAACCACCCTTGTACACTGGTAAAACTGGAATATAAAGTGAACTAACCTGGATTATTTGAAAGAGTTTGCCTTACCTTACTGCTCTTCCTGGGTGTCTTTGGTAATCTTTGCACTCTCCTTTCACGAACAAAAATTTTTAAGTTTATCTAGTTATACAAATACATACTACCCTGTTAAACTGGCATGAACCAATCTAGGAAAAATTAGCATCTTCCTATCTAGAAGAATGATATAATTCTCCATTTATCTTTTGCAATATGATGTCTGATATTCTATATTAGCTCCCCAGTTCTAACCTCACACATTATTCAAATAGGAATATAAGATTACAAAATTTTTGTTAGGTTTATTTCTTGTTATTTTACATATGTTGTTACACTGACTCCCTGGATGTTCATATAGAGAAATGCAGCTCACTTTTATGTTTTGATTTTATATCCAACAATTTGCTAAACTGTCTTATTAACTTTAGTATTTCATTGATAGATCTTTTGAGTTTCCTACATAGATAACCTTTGAACAATGACAATTTGTTTCTGCCTTTCAATTTTTTTTTTGTCTTATTACATTGGCTAACACCTCCAGTAACATTGAATAGAAGTGGTGATAGTCTGCATTTTATCTTGCTCTTGATCATAAAGATAGTGCTTTCAGTATTTCACCTGGGGTGGATGTTTGCTGTAGGTTTTGTATAAGTTCCTTTTACCAGGATAATGAAATTTTATTACCTTCCTAGTTACCAAGAATTATTCTAAGTCATAAATAGATGTTGAAATTTATCAAATTCATTTTTCCCTGAATCCACTGGGAGTTTTAAGAAATTCTTCAATGGGCTTGGGTAATATGTATGTTACATTAACCAATTTCCTAATATCAAGTAAACTTTGCATTACTGAAATAACATTATATACTATCTTTTTTAGATGTGTCTGGATTTCATGTGCTAAAACTTTAACTAGATATTTGCAACTATATTTATGAGAGGAGTAGCCTATAATTTTTCTTTCTTCTAATCTACATGCTTCCTTGTCTCCAACGTTTTGCTCGTCTCATATAATAATTTTGAGACTGCTCCCTCTTCCTTCTTCTCAGAAAGCCTTTCTGTAATATTGGCATTACCAATTCCCCGACTATCTGGCAGAGTCACTTGGCCTGATGTGAAGGTTCAAGGTCTCATGGATTTGGCAGAACGCCTCAGGGTGAAAGCCAGCTTTGGAGTTCATCCACCTCGCAGAATTCCAACTTTTGCTTCAACTTTAGTTTCTTCTGATTCATTTTGTGTTCATTCAGCAATACATTTAAAAAAAATTTTTTTTAAATATATTTTCACCAGCCTATGGTTATTTGATCAGGTGGTCTTTCACACTGACAGAAATGGATATCCCCTGTTTTGTTGTCTTTATCACAACACATGATAATTTTTACTTATGTGTTTTATCACCCCCTGTGGAATGGTCAGCTTTTGAAGGGCAGGAGCTGTATATATCTTGTTTATATGTCTTTCTTTCCCCAGTGACTAGCACATAAATATACTGAATAAATGAGTGAATAAAAATACAGATAAATCAATCACTGTAGTTAATTTGAATATATATAGGTTAAATTTTACCCAGATGCTTTTTAATCTGTTACCAAATAGGTAATTAATGCAATGCAGGGAAACCAAGATGTAAATTATTGAATTCTGCAGCAAAGTAAATTTACTGTCATTTAATTGGGTGTATCTCCCATTTTGTGGAGTTGCTTATGTAAATCTCAGATAATTAAAAGCCTACAGTGAGTTGTTCAATAGTACTTATGATGCTTTTCTTGTTTCTGCCCCCAGGCAGCTTGTTTTTGGCAGTAGACGTCCAGCTCACATGCATTATTTGAACATAAGTTACAGTTCTTGACAAGATGCCCTGACCTCACCATTGAAAGAGAGGGGATTCAAGTTGGCTTGTGCCAGGCAAGCACACTACCAGGCCTCTTTCAAAGTAAAAACTACCTGCAAATTGAATTTAGAGTCATATGAGTTGTCTAATTCTTAAAGCCACTGTTATGTGAAGTAATGGCTTCCCACAGTTTACTGCTAAGTATAAAGACATAGAAAATCAATACCGAAGCACACATATTTCTTTGAAGAAAGACAAATGCATCTGCAATAACCAAGCATCTAGTCTTAAAGCATGTATGGACCAGGCCAATGGCTGTGTGACCCTGCTGAGGTCAAAGTCTGAAAACAGCAGTGTGTTACCCAAACCCCAGAGCTCAGAAAATATAAACCAGCTAAATACATGTTTACAAAACATTATAGGGTCTTAACAAAAAATATGAGCCGTGAGAAGAAAAGTGCTCCAGAATGAAGCTCAGTCACCAAATTAGAAGAAGTTTCTTTCCTACATATAAAACCATCAGCAAACTTAAATAACAAGTAGAATTCCAAACAAATAAATTACTTTCACAGTTCAACTCCTTTAGTTTGTTTAAATTTCTGGTCAATGACTGATAGTCTGAAGCCAGAATTCTCTGTTCATTGTTGGGTGTGCTTTCTGCTCCCACATACTGATAATGGCACAGTGGTGGGTGTAAAAACACATAGAAGTAAAAACAACACTCTCATAGAAATTTTGTTTTTGCTATTATGTCATGTATAATATTTTGGCCCTACCTTGATCTCCAAGTAGAAGAATTTAATGAGACTCTTGCTTTTAATAATTGCAATATAGTGAATTTAGCTACTCAAAAAGTATTTAAAGTAAACCAATCTGCTCATTAATCATCATTACAGTTACAAAGAGAATCAAGCAAATAACCTTTCAAAATGTTTCTCAGGTCAAACTTCAAATCACTCCTGCAACTTTTAAACACTGAATTTTAAAAGGTAGTTGACAAATACAGGCACATACTGTAACCAGTTAATTAAAGCAGGTCTTAATTATGCCATTATTCAATTTATCATTCTTAAGTTACAAAAGCAAATGTGAAGATTGATCAATCCCTTTACAGCTTGGAGGGCATCATTCTCAGGGAAAAAGCTACAGCCATTTGTGTGCCCAAAGCTAGGAAAAGAACATACTATGCAATCGTACCAAGAATTGTTGAAAACAAGAACACAATCAAAGTCACTCCTGAATCCCAGTGACTATGTAGGAGTGAACACATAGCCCCCTGCAACAGTAGACATGTCAGAGTCCACCATTATTCCCAAACTGCACGCCTAGGTCTGATATCAGGGATAGAGGCTGACCTACTTGGCACTGTACCTGTATTTCCAGATAAACTCTATATTCTCCTTATTGCGTTATACTCTGCCCTGAAATCCGTGTGACTTTCACAATTTGTAGGACTTATCCAATGCAATGACCAAGGTGACCTTCTTTAGAAGTAACTCAATGATGACCTTGACATCCTTTTTTTTGAGGTCATGCAGGTGTTCTGGGTTCAGAAGAAGATAAAACGTATGTATTTTTCTTCCTTTGTTTTGATGACTCCTAGAGGAATCATGTGGTCTTTTTTCTTCCTTATTTATGATCAAATTAATAAAACTCAAATGAGCATGAATATAATCTCAGGAGAATGCCTACCACCAGCTTCCAGGGTCTCTCCTGTCAAGAACAAATGCAACCCCAATTGTCACCCTCTTTTTACATCCTCTTTTTTTACAAACCGCTTCATTTTTATCAGTGTCTACTGCAGTCTCCACATCCCTGATGGTTTTAATAATATCCCAGCTCCCTCAGAATACGTATAGCAGGAAATGGAAATATGATCTGGGAATTTCAAATCTCAAACTACAATTCAAAGATCTTTTTTTTTTTTTTTTGGTCTTGAGAACCTGACAAATGTAACAGATTGGGCAGGACAGTCTCTTAGAACCTATTCCAAATGTTATAAAAGAAAGTCAAATCAGAGCCAGAGCACCTTGAGTCTGAAATATGCTGCTTGCCAAGGCTCTGTCCCTTCTCGATTACTTCCTATTTCTGTGAGTGAGTCTGAACTTTATTTTAGCACTCAGAAAAATGGCTCCATTAGGACTGAGGAGAAAACATCAAAGAAAAACTGCTTTGGGTGTTTTGTTATGAGATGGAAATATCCTAAATCAGATGTTACACAGCCAATCCGTATACCTTATGTAATTTTGTTACTGCAAGTGCGATTGTATGTATAAATGCTTAAAATAGAAAATAAAATTTGGCATTCATAATATACAGTGTATTCTTGATTCCAAGTTATCAGCCAGTTACCCTTGAGCATAGTAAGGCTGGGTACATGCTTTTTGAATGAATAAAGGTAATATCACAGTAGGAGAACACAGAATACAAAGCAGGAGTTGTGATAACCTAGATAATGATAAAAGAAAAACCACTACTGTGTTATTAACCAGAATGATTCTGTTTTTATTATTCTACTTTCCCCCAGTTCCTAAATGATTTATTTTTTTTAAAGGGTCAAAATGTTGATTATACAGCTAACTGGATCTTGTCTTGTTCAGTTTTACACAGCAGTAATTATAACCAAAGGATCAAAACAGTGATTATACAGTCATTTTCTATGTGGAATACTTACTGTATTCATCCTACCTTACCCAGATAATAAAATAGAAAATGCCATACTACAGAAAAAAACTTTTTAGCTAGCAGAATAGGGTGCAATAGGGGTATTATCTGCTAGTGAAGGCCCTCTTAGCATTCTTACTGAGGAAAAAAACAACTCAAAGAAACACTTGACATGTTAACAAAAAAAGATAAAGAAAAACAAATTTTACTGCGAAAAATGCCAACATGCAATTTTTGTCTTAACTAAAATATTTTAAATCTTAATACTCAAGAGTATCTAATGATGAGACTTCCAGGGCTAAATTAACCGAGCTACTTCTCCTTGATACAGAAATAGGTTCCTATTGATCAAATTCAGCACAGGGCAAACTAAGCAGTCTTGTCTGCCCATCTGTATGTGTTTTGCCAGCTCAGAATATCCCTAAAGAGGAACAGAAGTGGTTGGAATCAATACTGTCCAATCCAATTTTTTTTCATGGCTATCAAAGAGAGTTCGGTAATTAAGAAACAATTCCATTAAAATGTCTAGCACCTATACTGTAATCAACAGGGACTCAGAAGATTCTCTGTTTCTGAAATACTATTTATGCGTTCACTTTGTAGATCACATTCATGTAACTGCCACATTGTCACCAAGCAAATAATCGTTTTCTCTTTCTACTGCCTGAGCTACCAGTAAGTTAAGGGAAGTCACTTCATATTGTTTGAGGTTTGAGATTCTTTTAAAGAGGCCCATCCTGGGAGGATGAAGTTTATGACATTAAGCATTTTTTTCAATTTAAGCTGTTTCCAATAAGTGTTTTAAAGATAAATGCCAATCTGGCCATATTCAAATGATAGAAATTTCTGCTAAAAGGATAACTAAGTGTTTGACCTCTGAAATACATTTCAGAGCAAGGACAAAATAAGAGGAGGAATTCTAACCAGGGTCATTATACTAATTGTAATCAGCTTCCATGTAATGGATAGAATTTAAAGTTCTACACATCAACATTTTTTGCCTATTATTTTGCTCTTTTATTAAAATATTTCAATTATAAATTCCAGAGATTAAAAATGATTTGCATGTACTAAGTAAGGATTGCTATGGTACAAATTCAAAGAGATTAATTTATTTCATAAATATGCAATACGATAAATACATCCAATGACGACACTTTCAAAAAACAAAAATAAAACCTTCAGACAACAAACCAAATGCTTAATCTGAGACTGAAAAAATATTACAAAGTCAGGACTGCATAGTCAAACCCATGACTTGTGCCAAAAAAATTAGATGTAAATATAAGTAAAGTTTCATAATTTCATATAAACAAAGTTGTAGGTGAAAACAGGATAGACCAAGAAAATCTCAGTTTAAACGCCACCATCACTGAGGGGAGAAAAAGCTTTGCCAAGTCTCTAATGACATAAATCACTTTCTCAGATGACTTTAAAATAAATTAGACAGAAGTAAAACTGTCCTCTAGGAACCTAAAATCTCACACTATCAGAATTGACAAAGCTAAGGACATGTATAGACAATACACATAACAGACACATATAATACAGAATATATAACTAAGATTAAATACCATATAACTCATCACTAAGAAAAATACACTTGCTTTTCACTTAGGAACATGCATTTACACCTCACTAACTTGTGTAACTGGAGTAGAGACCTGTTGGACATTCAAAGCTGGATATAGGGGGCCACTCTACCTCATCTGAAAATAGATTACAAATGGATAACACATGGTCTGATTAATCTACTCATCCCCATTTTTACACAACAGAAATGATTTGCCACAAAGGGTCAAAATGCTGATAATCCAGCTAACTGAATCTAGTCATCTTCAGTTTTCCACAGTGGTAATTAAAAGGATCAAAACATTGATTATACAGTCATTTTATATGTGGAATACCTACTGTGTTCATTCTACCACACCCAGGTAATAAGACAGAAAATAAATTTGTTCTTTCAAAAATTCACCTCCAAGAGCCAAGTTTTTATAATTCCATTGAAGTTTCAGAATCCAACTAAACATACCTGTAATCAAAAGCATTCAGAGAGGTTGGATCTTTCACAGAAGATAACACAGCTTCATCATTCTTCCAAGAACAACAGAGTGGCTATGTTTAACTTAAGAGGCTAAGGTCTAAGCATCAGCATTTAAAATATATTGTTCTACAGTAATTCCACTGGCCTTGTTAGTTCTGTTTCACAGAAGTATAGGCTTTCTCTTTCCATTATAAAACCAGCACTAAAGAGTTTTAAACTGACTTAAAATCCAGGTCACTTGATCATGGGTAAACAGTTCCCTCTGGTTTACAATAAAGACAAAGTTATAAATTATCTAATCACTAAAATCTTATTTCAAAAAAAAGTACTAAATGTACTAAAAGTAGTCAGGTATTGAACTTCAAACCTTACAAGCAATTAATTTCTTTCAAGCTACTTTCATCTATCAAGGGCCGGGGACCTGAAGGTGTTGCCTACACAGTAGATATTGTATCTGTGTTTGATGGACTGATGTTCAAGCAACCCCCCTGAGGTAGGGAAAACATTATTTATGGAGCTAATACTTACTAGGGATCTTCTTCTCCCATTAAGATGTCTTGCTCTGTTTTACTTCATTCTAACATCATGCAAATGAATAACTTTTAAAGGAAAGTGGTCTTGGTTAATGCACAGTGTTGAAACAAACTCAGACTAACAGACAAAAATGTAGAAGAGAAAGCTGAGTCCTCATCCATAAAGTAGGGAAAGGAGGAAGTTAGATCACCCATCCCCCCCCCCCATACACCCACATAGCTCATTCCTGAACTTCATTTTATTTCAGCGTATCAAGGATACTGTATACTCCTCTCACGGCCAGCCTGAAGGTAGACATCATATTATTTAGAATTCAATAATATCATTCTTCAGTAATAAGACAAGTGGCAGAAATAAAACAAGAAGAGAACTAGATAATTAGCTACTAGACTCAAAGTCTAAATTGCCAGTGCTCCTGACATTCCTGACCACTGTCCTCAAGATATGAGGATTCTGTTGCCCATAGTGACCCACAGTCAAACTGGCTGCAGACTTATCTTTTCTAATGCAAAAGAGTCTCTCCATTCATTAAAAAAACAAAAACAAACAAACAAACAAAAAACCCTAAATGTTTTAAGTTGTAAGAAGAAAAGAAGAAAGCCCTAATACTTTAGCGGACGCCCATCCGAACAAAGATGGAGCACCACACATACGCAGATTTTAGTGTTATAATCAATGCAACTTAAAAACATTGATCTGACACATATTCCGTATTATGAATAATCATTGTGCTGCATGGTAATTAGGGATAAATGCTAAGTCATTCACATAAATGACAAAAATTAATGTTAGGTTTACATAGTGAAATCAGATTTTCATAGTACTACACTTTTCATTAAATTACCCCCAAAATCAATGTCTGCTATCACATACAGTAGCTCTCATACACAGTAGCTCTCATTAAAAAGGCAAAGGTAATGGCACCTGGGTGGCTCAGCTGGTTAAGCATCTGCCTTCTGCTCAAGGCATGATCTCGGGGTCCTGGGATGGAGCCCCACCAACAGAGTCCTTGCTCAGTGGGGAGCCTGCATCTCCCTCTCCCTCTGTTCCCCCTATGCCATTTGTGCTATCTCAAATAAACGAATAAAATCATTTAAAAAATGTTTTAATTAAAAAAAATAAAAAGGCAAAGGTCTAAATCTTACCCCCTTGTGGCTGATGAATGCTTCTACCCTGCATCAACACAGACCTACTATGGTTTTCTTAGTGGCACAGAGCTGAGACACATTTAGTTCCTAACACATGCCCTAATCTCCAGACACTGATCCATAGACCCCACGAAAAGACCCAGTGTAACACAATCAATGCTTAACAACATTTACTTGTCAAAGAACCAACACTACAAGATAGTAGAAATCATGGGCTCAGAAAGTTTAGGGTGAGCTAGCTATAGGGTGGGAAATGGCTATGGGAAGAAGGGCGAGGTGCTTCCCCTTTTCTATTAACTTCTCTCTAGGATCTTATACAATTCCTTACAATAATTCCAATAGGACAAGATAGGGAGAGTAAAATTGAGGGAAGGAGTTCAGAAAGGGGAGTACAGTTAGCCTCATGACAGACACTATTTTCTCCATCAATATTTCAGTCAAGGCTGAGTGAACTATAAACAGCAAAATTTGGTTGAGAAATATTTAAATTTTCTAGACTACTCAGAGGTAGGGATAAGAAGAAGTTTTATGTACCAGGGGTTCTGGAATGCAATCTTAGCTTCCTGTTGTTGATTTCCAGGTGTGTAATGACTTTGGCAGTCTTCCAAATGAGCAAAGTCACCAGCAGCTAATGAGATGACTTGTGGCTGCAATAAAAATATACTAGAACCAGTTTTCTCCTACCTCCACGTACTGCTAAGAGAACACCACAGATACACTATTCATGGAGAAGTGGCTTGAGGCAGAGCCCAGTCATTTTCACTCAGCAGCACTGAGAGACAAATCTCCAAGGTGTTTCTACACATCTTGTATCAGCTTTTGTTCTGGCCTCACTTTTCAAGAGTGTTTGTATGGCAAACAGTCCTAGAAGATCAAGATAAAGTCTCTCTCCAGGCCATGGGTTGGTCAGGTTACACACAGTCCATTATAAAATATTGGGTTTCCTATACTTAGGGGTCCTCAGCTATGCCACAAACCCACTGTGTGCACAACTTCTAGCTGGGTTGCTCTTCACTCCCATGGGACTTGGGGATAAGGGGGAGAACAGGGAAGAAGGGGAACAAAAGCAACCATGAAGAGCCCACCATCTCACCATCTGTGGTACTACGAATGAGTCCTTTGTCTCAGACCCAGGAGTCTCATGTCTTTTGCCAGCATCCAAACTGTGGCAGGGAAACTTGTTGGTTTGCAAGTTGAGTAAAATCTCATTCCATTTATTTATTTATTTATTTATTTATTATTTTAAATCTCATTCCTTTAAGAGTAATCCCTGGAAGGGTAAGACTATCCTCCCAGGTAGCAGGGTAGAAAGTTGCTATGGATTCTCTATCCCCCTAGGAAAAAATATAAGAGTATGTCCTATCCCCATATAGGCAGTTCTGATCCCAAAAGACTAGCCAGCTAGAAAAGAAGTTCTCCAAGACTTTGGAGGCAGTCATATTGCCCCAAATAATCAAACAATTCCTTTTACTGTGCATGAGAAAAATGTGCATTATTTTAAGATATTAGATTCCTTTCTTGATTTCTGATAGAAGAGCTCGTAATTCAAATAAAATAAAACACCTTCAGTAAACTAAGGAAATCTTAAAACTCACCTAAAAATAAAATTGTAATGACATTAAAAATCAAGTTTTTTATTTCCCCATATTAATTTCCTGGCTGCCCACAAAATGTGAATATTAAGTTCAATCATTTTCCTGTCACTGGTTTTTTTCAGCCTTTTGAAGTGAGAACGGGAAACCTTTATAATTCTCAGGAGTACGGAAAAATGTCTCCTTCAACACTCGGTTTCTACTGCTCAGCTGTGTCATTTGGTTGGAGCACAAACTCAATGATATGGTTCCAAAAGATGGCTATTTACCCTCAAGTTCTGAGCCTCTATGAATTTCACAGGTTTACTATATAGATTCTGCTGATGATTATGGTTCTCCTTGGTTAATTAACACTCCGCAACATTTAATTTTGCATTACATAAATACCAGTAAAGAGAGTGAAAAATAAAACTAGATGCAAATTTTATGCTCATTGCAATGCACAAATTAGGCCATAGAAAAATCCCTGGCTGGATTCAGAGTTTTCTTGTGCCAGCCAGAGCCTACAAAAAAATACTAAATTATTTTTCACCAATTCGACAGAGGTAAAAATGATCACATAAAAACCAGACTAAACAGAAATAAGTCAATGAGGCTGCTACACATAAAGCTTTATACAAATGAAGCACTGTCAAAACATTTCAAACTGTCAGAAATTCGTTTAGAAATTACAGTCTCTTTAAAAATAATACTCCTAGTATAAATTTGCCTTTCTGTAAATTTAGTCCCAACTTCTCATTATCACAAAAATGTCAGGCTTCTCAATTTGTAGAATTGTATCTATAATATTAATTTGCAGAGTACAAGCAGCCTGCCAGTGTCATTTCCCAAAGGTGGCCTACTTGATCAGAGTGTTGGAAGAAGACAGCCTAGAAGGACAAAACTGTGCACAATAACAATCGACCCTGCACAAGACGGCTTTTCAAAATCATTTTTAGACATGCATAAATCAGAGATGCATTTGTGTTAGCTAATCACTACAAATGAAGCTTGAGCTGAGAATTCAAACTTCAATATTTCGCTAAAATTCTAAAGTACGGCATCTAAATTAAACCAATACTATTGCTTGGAAAGCAAAGATGAGGCATTGTTTATACTTTCTAGACACTCGAGGATGGATGATAGGACCAGAGACTTGAGCAGAATGAAAACACAAAGAGTGTGAAAAACGATCCTTTCTGATATTGGAAATTCACAATAAAAGCATACTTTGGTTTTTGTTAAGGATGAACTTATGTTACCTATGTGAACATCATTGAGGCTGTGGGTATTTTTAATCGTAGAAAAATGGGTAATGTGACTGCCATCTATCCCTTCTTTCTTCTCCAATGTCATTAATATGTTGGAGGAAATAATGTCCTCTGAAACGTGGAAAAAAAAGCCAGAAATAAAATGACAAAAGTATAGCCACAACCAGAGGAAACTAAATCTGCCTCCATAATATTGGTCGGTCTTTTGACATGGAAAAAACTGGCTGTTGGTTCCAGCTGGGGCCTTCACATGGGGGTTTGAAGAGTTCCCATTATGACTTCACAAGCCACAGCCGAGTGTTTGTCTAGCGCCAGCACACTTGATACCCACCCAGACTGTTTTGCCAATAACATAATTTCACCTCTTTAGCAGAGATGCCAAATGCTCTGTGACAGACTACAACTGCACTTTGAGCCACATCTCCTTCCTAATGAACACATATAGTCACTGCCTCTCCCTCAGCAGAGAAAAATATGGGCTGAGCATTATTTCGTATTAATCAGACACACAGTTTCTGAGGACAAGTTAGCCAGAAACCTCTGGGGCAATTTGTATGCTCAAGACAATCATCTCAACTTCTTGTGGGACTGGTAAATATTTGTACTGAAGAATGAAAGAGAGATGGCCAGTCTCCAGGGTAAGGAAAAAAATACTCGGTAGTCATCCCAATCCAGCCGGGGGTGGGGGAGGCAGGGAGAGGAGAAGCACAGAGGTAGGCAAACAAGGGGCTCTAGTCAACACAAAATGCTTAAAGACATCTTTACCAAAAATAAGCAGATCTCAACAATAATTCTATAAAGAGTCAACTATGGTGAGATAGTTCACAAATGTCAATGTTCTGCTGAGATGAACAGACAAGTTTTTAAATAAGTCTCAAAACAAATCATAAAAGTTCCCATGGCAAATACCACTGGGAAAACAAGAAAGTAACAGTCCATCAAAAAGGCTTCATAAAACTGATGAAAAGCCAATCGTACACCCCCTGAAAAAATGATTTTCTTCGAACCAACTCATTTATTAGAACTACTCATCTCTCGGAGACTGAGTTTCTGAGCAAAATATTTGAAGTCAGAGCAAGGCAGGCACCAATAGTGAAAGGACGAGTGGGGTCTTTGGGAGCAGAAGGCATAAGCGTGGGGAAAGAACAGGAATAAAAATCACTTGCTAACCTGGGGCAGCTCCGTGTTTTCAAAAATCCAAACCATATACTTGACCTATGGTTTTCATAAGTCCAATGAGAGTTTTAGCAAGCAATATAATGTTAATGCATAACACCTTTTATCTGTAGAAAATTCTCACTTTCAAATTCTATGATCTCTTTCTATATGGGAGAAGGGCAACAGTAGCAGCCGGCACTGTTCAATGTCTTTGAACATGTTCCTAAGTAAAAAGTCTGTTGTGATGAATAGCTAGATAGCCCACTGTACCTGCATTCTCTTTCATAAAGAACATCTAAATTGGAATACTCGTGAAGGATTAAACATAGGTAGGTACATAGGTAGGTAGGTAGGTAGATATAAATGGATATACAAACACACACACACTCAAGGAAGTATAATCTTGTCAAGATAAATACATGTATATGTGTATTTGTTCATTCATTCATTCACTTATCTTGATTTAACATGGGCCCACCCCATAAAGAGATCTCTTTAGTAGTATTATTTGGTAACAATGAAGTCACTGTCCACAAGGTAGAGTTCAGACTGAGGCACGTGAAGCATCCTCTCCTGCAGGAACTCTACAAGAACTGGGACCATGCAAACTCATGGCAAAGACATAATTTTATTTCTCCAAGCTTGGCAGGGTTGATGTCATAAAGAATTAGCAGTGTCTTCCTGGGATGGGAGAGAAGAGAGGACCTACTTTGGACAGTAGTTCATATTTAGCCCTCAAACCATCCTAAAGGTTTCCAGACTATGGCCATTCATTCCAAAAGTGTGTGTGGTGGGGGAGACATAAAATTATAGCTCATCCAAAAATTATGCTCAGTCCGTGTCTGCTAAAGTTCTAGGCATGACATATAAAGATGAACAAAACAAATATTCTCATAGTCTAATGGAGAGAGGCATTTAAACTTAATTGCAATACAACCTAGGTGCCACATTAGAGCTACAGAAATAAAGAAGAAAGGTTCTATTAGGGAGCGCTTGGGCATTGGATGAGAAGGCTCCCCAGGAGGGGCTTTCTAGAGTTGAATCTGGAAAGTCAAGTGGGTGGGGAGAAAGAGAAACTACAGGAGCATTAGATGAAGGGAAAAGGCACAGTGGCAAAAGAGAACATGATTCACCTGAAGCACAAGTGGTTTCAGGTGGAGACGATTGTATTTCTTTGTATTTCTTAGGCACTGCAATAGACATTGGAAATATCCAGAAAGGGGCAGGGGGTGGGGGACAGAAAGCTGTGTTCAGGAGAATTAAAGTTAAGTCAGAGCCAGAATGCAATGAGCATTGGGTGCCATTCTAAGTTATTTTGACCTTCCATGTAGGTAATTTTAAAAAGTTGATAATAGAAATGCATAAAAATTAAATTTAAAATTAAAAAAATTTTAATTAAAAAACACTGAAAAATTTTAGGCAAGGGAAAACTAGAATCATAATTTCACTGGAAAGAGAGATTTGGATGACATATATGGAGATGATGGCATATATGAAGAGGATTATTTAAGGGTTATGTGGGATAAGTGGGTCTATACAGGAAGCATAGAATTTAAGACTGTAAAATGTTATGCCTAATGGGTTGATTTTTAAAAGTAACCCAGAAGTTTTGTGCCAACAGAGAAAATAAACTCCACAATCCTCAAGTTTTTAGATCAGAACTAAAGAATAAAGGATGTGGGCAGAGTAAGAGCCCAGGCTTCAGCCAACTGCATTTACTGTACCATGGACAATTAGGTGAAGAGACTCCATGGTGGTTAAAACCCCATTGTGTCCTCAGGAGGAAGAGCACCACCTCCTCAGCCTATGTAAGATGGAAATGAAGTAAACACTCCTGGAGATCGTACACAAGGTAGGCCTTCCGGGAGCAGAGAATAGAGACCCAAAAGGGAGGAATGAAGGAGGAAGAAGGGATGGAGGAAGTGACTGGCTTGGGACAGTTATGAATGGAGAGCGCACAGGAAAGCTGATCCCCTACCATGTCAGTGAGCTCCACCTCTTGAAATGCCTCAGTGGGTAAAGTTGTTGAATGAAACTAAAGTAGAAGTTGATGCTTTCCTGAGCATCCTTTTCTGGGGACCATGTATGGAGGGCTGAGGTGAGGAAATGGACAAGCTGGAAACACCTAGAAGAAAAGGTGTGGAAAGGAAGGAATTCCAGATTTCTGACTGGATAATAAAGCAGATGCTAGTCCCAGGAACCGAACTAAGGATTACAGAAGGACCACAGTTAGAGGACAAACTGCTTGCCTTTCTGGCCTTCAGGTTCTTCACATTCATGGAACAAGAACATTGTCCTGGTGCACCCTAATGTCCACGCCATGTTGGCTGTCTCTGAAAATAGGAGTTCATCAAGAACATTCCATTTTCAACGAATGCATCTCACTCCCACAGCTCTCCTGGACCCATCAACATGCCTCCTCTTTTCCACTACCAAAGCTGTGTCTGAATTCAG
This sequence comes from Ailurus styani, assembly GCA_002007465.1. Classification (NCBI taxonomy): domain Eukaryota; kingdom Metazoa; phylum Chordata; class Mammalia; order Carnivora; family Ailuridae; genus Ailurus; species Ailurus styani. The sequence goes on from LNAC01000006.1 coordinate 7,134,745, forward strand.
CAAAAAAAGAGAAACTTCTGGAATAGGAATAATGAAGCCCAGTTCAAGGCCATTAGGGGTGTCAAGTATTCTTTTTTTAAGAGGGAGGTCACACCACAGACCTTGTCAATCATGTTCCCTTATCATTATGAAGGGAAGAAAATACTCCCACTTACAACCCCACATCAGTCTTCTCACAGATAGAGAATTCTTTCATTATTAAACATCAGCAGTCACAGAAAAGCATACATATTTGAAGGTGTTACTGTCGGTTAGGTCAATATGCACAGTAAGATGCTGCTGATTAAATTCAGCCCCAGTTCACCGGTCTAAAAAGAAATCCTACACATAAAAAAAATTATTAACTTACTTTGGAACTCATCTTCTATAAAAAGATACAGCTATTAAGACTGATAGCCATCTTGCATGAATTCCATAAATAAAATATTTTTATTTCAAAAAGTTTAACATTATAATTTTTTTATTACTTCTACCAAAGTGGAATGAAGGGAAATACATAGTACAGTGTACTCTCATGGGGCTTATTTGAAGACTTTCCTGTGTAATGTTTTGGTAATAATGGATTTTACTTGCTCTCTCAAGAAGGCATTTTAGGTTTAACAAACTATAATCTAAAAGACTTCAAATTACTTAAAAAAACCATAAATGTTAACAATAAATGGATGAACATAGTTGGCTGTCATATACTCTGGTTACCAATACCTATGTCAAGCATTCCTCTAACTCACTTTTTGCCCAACTGATTGTTTTATTTCATAAAAAACGTAATAGCTTCAGTGTTTTCTTCTTCAGTAAACACTGGGTGATATCTGGTTCAGTGCTTTTCAGCACAAAATTACGCCGAAGAAAGGCCAGTGTAATAGGTTTGACCTATTATTTTTACCTATTTCTTTCCAATTTCCACAACCCAGTGTAGCATCCAGCATCTCTAATGCAGGGTAATTCATTTCTGACTCTACAATCGACCCCTAACTACACTGAGGTCATTCACAACATTTGATACCCCATTTTTTTTAAACAACTTCTCCTTACATTTAGATGATGCTGTAGTTTAGATGGGATGTATTGTGCGCTAAATCTACTGATCTTCAAAGAATATGTTTACGAGCTTCAAGTGCAGTTTGGAAATGAGGGGAAAAAATCTCTAAAAATGCTGTTTCAGCAGATGCCATCCACTTGGTCTATTTATAAGAAACTAGCAGATGAAGCCTTGTCTCACATCACTATCCAGAGAGATGTCACATATAAATAGCACAGTCACTGTATCTGTTTTATATACCATATAATTGTATACTTGATCATGTTCAAATCCTTTTATTGCCTATAAAAAGGTGAACTCCACTAAATAGATTCCTACATAAGAAACCCTGTCATTTAGGGATCACACTGAACTCAGAAAGCATCGTGTAAACTGTCAATTACATACACACTCATTTATGTTCTATATGAAAATAAACATTTCGAGATTTTAGTCTTAAGAAATTAAGATGAATCGCTTCATTATTGGGCTATTCTTGATGTTCAAATCTTGTTCAGCTCACAAAAACGAGAATGAGACCTCAATATTTTAAGTCAATTTTCATTAAACGGGCAATGTCCATTAGTGGGGAGTCTTCATTTTAATAAAGTTCCTTCCTTCGTGGTAGTTCCCACACCAGGACCCATTGCAGAATAACCAGTTAGTGCTTTGAGATCCACATGCCATGTGATACAGGCTCTGGTCACTTTCAAGAAGCCTTAAGGGCTAACTGCCTCAAATTTATACACCCCAACCCTGTGTACCCACTCATTAGGTAATTTGGTTTTAAATTTTGATCAAAGTGACTTGATTTAAAAAGCAAGTAGCCCAGGAGCATCTAAAGTAAAAAGAAGCTCCTGCCCCACATTCGATACTTTTCTCTACCTATCTCTTCTGCTTCTTCCAGCTGTAAATGAAAATCCGTAATATAGGAATAATTACAGTGCAAGCAGGTCATAGTAAGGGGTAAGTGAGTTTTTACATATAAATACTTGGAGAAGAGTCAGGAGAATAGTATGTAAGTGTACTCTGTTGATGATCATTACTTTTACGTTATCTAGACCAACAATATCAAGAAATACAACCAACAATATATAGAAATACAATTCTATAACTAGAATTCATTCCTTATCTACACATCAACTCCAGAAATTGAACACTTTCTAGGAAAGGACACTGATTAGAACTGTGGGGAGGGGGGGCCTGGGAGGCTCAGTCGGTTAAGCGTCTGCCTTCAGCTCAAGTCATGATCCTAGGGGTACAGGGATCAAGCCCCATGTTGTGCTCCCTGCTCAGCGGGGAGTCTGCAGCTCCCTCTCTTTCTGCAGCTCCTCCTGCTTTCACTCTCTTTCTTTCCCTCTCAAAATAAATAAAGTCTTGGGGCACCTGGGTGGCTCAGTGGGTTAAAGCCTCTGCCTTCAGCTCAGGTCCTGATCTCAGGGTCCTGGGATCGAGCCCCACATCGGACTCTCTGCTCAGCAGGGAGCCTGCTTCCTCCTGTCTCTCTGCCTGCCTCTCTGCCTACTTGTGATCTCTCTCTCTCTGTCAAATAAATAAATAAAATCTTTAAAGGAAATAAAAAATAAAGTCTTTAAAAAAAAAAAAAAAGGACTGTGGGGAAACCATTTACTTCTCCATTCCAACAGTATACCTATTATGACCTGGACACTCTTGCAGAAACTGGGGACAGAATGGTGAACCACACAACACAGTGCTTACATTCTAGTAAGAAAGAACAACAAATAAGCCAACAAATGAACAATACAATCTTAAAAAGAAACTGGTATTATGGTTCCCCATCGTGCCCTGTGACTTTTTGAAGAAAAACATTCAAAGAATGATTCCTTTTTAACAACACTCTCTGATTACTCAAAATCTGCAGACATTTTAGTGTTTCACATTTACATAATGCTTCCTCTCCTCATGCAGGTTTCCTTTCTTTGCTCTTGTTGGATGTATACTTTCTCATCTTGTCCCTAATATCCAATTTACTCATTCTCTGTTGATTGGATTGAAACCTTTTCCATTTTTCTTAAAGCCCAATAATGTCCTAATCTAACATGGGCTGGTTGTTTCATATTTGAACCATGATCTTCTCATAAAATTTATTTCTTTAGAATTTCAAATTTAATTTTATGGTCTATTTCTTATTATATTCTCAAATATTTTTCTTACTGTTCATTGTACTCTTTAGTATACTGAATCCATAGTTTTCCCACATCTGCCCTCCTTGAGATCTTTTCTCTTCTCCCACCTGATCTTACAGGGTGTGTTACAGAAATGTCATACTTCAATTTTTCCACCTCCCTTGGATGCGTTGTTTTTTGAAAGCCACATCTTTAAAAAAAAAAAAAAAAGACTTTATTTATAGAGAGAGATGGGGGGGCAGAAGGAGAGGGAGAGAATCTCTAGCACAGAGTCCGACATGGGACTCGATCCCATGACCCTAAAATCATGACCTGAGCCAAAATCAAGAGTCAGATATTCAACCAACGGAGCCACTCAGGTGCCCCAAAACCCATACCTTTTAAAAAATTCTCACCCTTGGGGCACCTGGGTGGTTCAGTCGTTAAGCATCTGCCGTGGGCTCAGGTCATGATCCCAGGGACCTAGGATCAAGCCCCACATCGGGCTCCCTGCTTGGCGGGAGGCCTGCTTCTCCCTCTCCCACTCCCCCTGCTTGTGTTCCCTCTCTTGCTATGTCTCTCTTTGACAAATAAATAAATAAAATATTTAAAAAAATAAATTCTCACTCTCTTTTTGATAATGTGCATTTTCAAGTAACTTCCTAAGAGTACATGTCTGAAAATGACTTCATCCTGGCTTCCTGATTGATAATTTATCAGCATATAGAGTTTTTGAGCAAAAAATCTTTTTTTTCATATTTGAAAGTCAATGTTCCATTGACTTCTAGGATCCAGTGTGCTAATGAGCAGTGGGAGGAAAACTGGATTTTTTTTCTTTTAGGTAATAAGTTTAATTCTCTCTGTTAACCTTGATGCCCTAAAATTTTTTAATAGCACTGTTGCTCTGCTCAGCCCTATTTGCAATGTGAAAATCTGTGACAAGCTTTTACTCCAGAAACCTTCTTATATTATATGAAATTGATTCCCATCAACTTCTTTCAGTTATTTTTCCTGAAATTCCTCTTAGGTGAATACTAGATATTTCCAGATTGAATTCTATGTCCTTTACCTTTTTATCTCATGTTTCTTGTCTTTTCATTCTCTATTCTTACAAGCCTCCTAAAATTTAACTTCCAAATAATATATATATGTACATATATATATAAATAATATAAATATATTTTTTATTTTCAGTAGCTCTTTAGCTTTCTCCGATTATTCACTTTCACAGTATATTCTTCCTTTTATGGATGTAACATCTTAAATCTCTGTGAGGAGACCAACTGTAACTTTTTTGTTTTCCACATGTTCTGAACTCTAAATAACCTGCTTCCTGTAGTGTCCATTTTCTTATATTTTTTGTAGGTCTCTCTCTAATTTGAAGACCTTCCTCAGCTATCCTGTGCTTCTCTGTTGTTTATTTATAATAATAATGGGGCCTCTGTGTTCATGGGTAAGACTCACCAACTGGAAAACTCCATTTTATGGTGAGCATGTGAGGAGCAGTCATTGAGCCAGAGGCTCCCCAAGTCCTACTATGTGGAAAGCTTTACTTTGTGGCACAACAACCCCTCCATTTGTTTTCTGGGTCATCTCCCTCCCAAAAAAAGTACGTTCGATTTTTTGTTAAGTTCACTCCCTATTTTTCATCTACCCAGTAATAACCATTGGAGAAAAGGGGGTGGCTGTGAAGGGATTAATTAATCTACTTAATGGTCGCTGTTTGTGGCTTCATTGCTCATTTCCAATCCCTTCTTCTGATGGCCTCCAAGGCTACAGTCTTGCTAAGTTTCTGTAGTTCAAACCACTGCAGCATCCAGTGCTCTAGAGGACACATGTATTATATTTCAAACAAGAAAAGGCCTTAGAATTTTGAACCACCCGTCCCTACAGATGCTTGCTTAAGATTCTTGAGACGTTTCATTAGCATCACCCCCCTACAGGCAGCAGTGTTCCAAAACACTTGTAAGCTCTTTCAATGGAGTCAATGCATTTTTACTAAAGTGGAGTTCATGGTAAGTCAACTCCTCTGCTTGAGAAATGTGAATGCCATTAGAATGCCCGAGGAGCCTGCTATGAACTAATACGGGTCAAACATGAGCCAAATAAGAAAAAGAGAGAGAGAAAAGAAAACATAAGACTAGAGGGTAGGCTCCTGATCTGGATAGGGATATTTGTTCCATCTCTAATCAGCTATGAGACTTAAATAAGTTGATTCACCTTTCTGGACCTTATCTGTAAAATAAGAACTTCATGTGAGAATAAATAGCTCAATGAAATCCTAAGTCATGGTCTGAGATTTTTGTCAGAATATGGTTAAAATTTATATATATATTAAACCTACAAAATGCACTTGTTTTATATACCAAAGGTGGAGGAGGAAAGAAATCAAATTGTTATACAACGAATAGAGTATACTGAGACAGAAGAAATAGCTAGAACTCAAAACAGACATCAGTCCCTTGACACAGTGGAGTATATACTGAATGAATGAACAAGTGGCAAGAAATATATGTTTAGAGCAGTGAAACTCTTAAAAGATGAATGTTGCTGACATTTGTAAAGAGTAAAAAGTCATGACATCATAACAGAGTGTCCCCCGGCGAGTTCACTGTTAAAAGTGTTACTCCTCCCGAAGACAGGTTGGAGATTTCCAGTAACATTTGTCTGTGCCTCTGACTGTCAAAGGAATTTATTGTGCATTTACACAAGCAAGAAAGAAAAATTAGAAGACAGACCAAGCCTCATACTTTTTAACATGAGAAGTATCCCCAGCAGAGTTAGTGGGGAAACAAAAGTTCCCCTTAAATAATTCAAGGGTCTTTTCATCAGCTGTATTGAACCGTCAATAGCAGTTCTCTGTTCCCTGGCATATCATGAACTGACTACAGCAAGAAAGATACCAAACAAGAAAAGAAAAAGGCTTCATCGGGCATAATAAATCTATCTTTGCATTCAGACATTCCCTTTATTTCAGAAAACAAATGTTGATCGTTCCTCCCAGTGCTATTTCTGGTGATTTCCACTCCAAACCGTCATGAGGAATCAGAATTGTCAAATCTTGGGCACGTGGGTGGTGCAGTCAGTTAAGCAACCAACTCATGGTTTCAGTTCAGGTCGTGATCTCAGGGTCATGAGATCGAGCCCCACTCAGTGCAGAGTCTGCTTGAGATTCTCTCTCCCTCTCCCTCTGCCCTTCCCACTCATTCTCTCCCCACCCCCCCGCCAAATAAATAAGTAGATCTTAGGGGGAGAAGAAGTATGGTCAAATCCTCTTAATTTAATTCAAGAATTAAGCATCCTCATGTGTTCAGTGGTACATGAGCCCCTCTGGGATGGGGGCAAAGCAGAGATGGTTGAGAAGGATGGATATGAGAGAAGTGATAGTGCTTTCCCTGCATCCAAGAAACATAAAATTTCTTTAAGACAAGGAAGACAAAACACTGAAGAGGCTAAATAATGAAAACAGCTGATAATGGCATTTACCAAAAAGAAAGCAACCTTGGTGAATTATATGAACAGCAAGGAACTGAGGATAGAGAAAGAAGGGGTCAGTGCAGACTGGGGAATCAGGATGATCTCCAGGAAGGAGGGAAAATTAAGGTCATGCAGAACGGGCCAGATTTAGAAATGTGTGAAGGAATGAGGAGGAATCTTGAATTGGTAAACCCAGCACTCGACCAGCACTCAACCAGCCAAACTAAGAATAGGTTAGTAAAGGGACAAAGAGAGAATGAAACACAGGTGTTGTAAGTTGTTTGAGAAACACTCTGATGACATATCTGGTAATTTCCATGGCTTTCTAGACTACTGCCCTCAGGACTATCTCCACAGTATATCTGTGATGATAACAGGAAGGGTTAAAAGAGCAAAGTGGAAAAGAAAAGAAGGCCTTTAGTACCCTCCTTTAATATCTCCACTTGGAACTTTATCAGTAAATATATTTGAGGGGTGCCTGGGTGGCTCAGTCGGTTAAGCGGCTGCCTTCGGCTCGGGTCGTGATCTTGGGGTCCTGGGATGGAGTCCTGCATCGGGCTCCCTGCTCAACGGGGAGCCTGCTTCTCCTTCTCCCTCTGCCTGCCTCTCTGCCTACTTGTGCTCTCTTCCTCTGTCAAATAAATGAATAAAATCTTTTAAATAAATAAATAAATAAGTTTGAGTGTTTAGTTTTGCTACAAGTTTGCATGAATCTGCTCAGGCTGCCCCAACAAAATAGGACAGATTGGGGGCTTATGCTACAGAAACTTATTTTGTCACAGTTGTGGGGGTTGGAAGTCCAAAATCAACTTGTGGGCACCTTGGTTTCTCCTGAGGCCTCCCTCCTCGGCTTGCAGATGGCTTCTTGCTGTGTCCTTGAATGCTCCTTCCTCTGTGCTCATATCAGCACTATGTCTGTGTGTGTCCAAATGTCCTCTTTGTATAAGAATACCAGTCTGATGGAATTAAGATCCACACTAAGGGCTCATTTTGACTTAATAAGCTCTTGAAAGAGCCTATCTCCAAATATGTCACATTTTAAGGTACTGGGGGTGATGAATTCAGAGAAAAAGGACTTAGTCAATTACATATATTTTATATGTTTTATATGTTTTTTAATCATAAGAGAATGACACTGAAAACTATATACAGTAAACACAGCATGATATAATGGACAATGTTATAAATGTGAAATGTGATTTAAAAATACAGATTTAGGGGTGACTGGGTGGCTGAGCTGGTTAAGCATCTGCCTTTGGTTCAGGTCATGATCCCAGGGTCCCGGGATTGGGTCCTGTGTCGGGCTCCCTGCTCACAGGGAGCCTGCTTCTCCCTCGCCTCCCCACTCATGCTCTCTCTTTCTCTACCTTTTTCTCTCAAATAAATAAATAAAAGCTTTAAAAAAATAAAAATATGGATTTATTTAAAAGTATAAATAAATACATCACAATTTGAACAGTTAAACTCCAAAATGTTGCAAGACAGGGGAGTCACAAATTTAGACCAGGAAGCAATAATATCAATCTTCAATTTCCCTTCCATTGGACTGATCAAGATACTGTGGTTGTAAGGCTTTTTAATAAAAACAAAGCACTGTTCTTAGAGAAATGTAAAGCAGAGTAATGTAGTAGAAAGAGCCACGGATTAGGATTTGGGTGTTCTGGATTCTAGCTTGAGGCGGAAAAAGAGGTATCCAAAGAGACTGAGGGAAAAGGAATTAGGAAAGAACACTGTAAGGGGGGCCTGGGTGGCTCAGTCAGTTAAGCAACTGCCTTCTGCTCAGATCATGATCTCAGGGTCCTGGGATCGAGCCCCACATTGGGGTCCCTGCTCTGCGGGGGAGCCTGCTTCTTCCTCTCTCTCTGCCTCCCACTCCTCCTGCTTGTGCTCTCTTTCTTTCTCTCTCAAATAAATAAAATCTTAAAAAAAAAAAAAAGGAAAAAAACATTGTAGCTGCCAAAGAAATTCAAGATTGGAAGAAGAGGTCAACCCAGAAACCCCTGTTGTGAACAGAGAGCCAAACAAGGCCTGAAAAGAGTTCACTCCACCTTCACAAAGCAATGCTGGGAAAGTTGAGACAGTTAAGGTAGATTTAGTGGATAGAGAAATGAATGAGAAATAAAGTATAGAGAATTCGTGATTTTTTTTAAGTCTGACGCCTGGAGAATTTCATGGTAGCTTAGGGGAAGACCAAAGGATTTTTTCCTTCCTTCTTTTCCTTTTCTTCTTTCTCTCTCTCCTGTGATAAAATTAGAGCTTGTTTACAGGTGTAAAGAAAAGACCTTGCTTAGAAGTAGGGCTGGAGGGATGGAAGGAATGAGGGAATTCTCCATCGGTTGCCTTAAGCAATGTGTGAGAAACCGCCAAGCACTGTGTTTGTCACTCCCTGTCTTCATGGGGCTTCTAGATTAATGGGGATAGAGATAGTTACCATAAGTTATTTGTTTTCATGACTATATGTCTGACTGGAGAGGACCCACAGGGAAAACAACACTGATGTGTCCTCAGGAGTCTGAGAAGGCCTTTCAAAGAAGGCAAGTTGGAGCTGAGGCTTGCAGGATGGGCAGTGTGTCAGGTTAACAGGAGAGAGGAGGCATTTCATGCAGAAGCATCTATTCAAAACCAGAATCATGAAGAATACAGACAGACTCCAGAGGGAAGTTCACCTAGAAAAGGAATGAGATACTTCTATAATTCATAGGAGAAAAAACAGAAAATATGGAAAACAATATGGTCAAGTTTGGGGAAAATGGAGGTGATATGAAGGGAAGTTATGTCTAAGAGACTCCATTTTTACCATTTTCTTCTTAACCCAAATGAGCTATTGATCAAATATAACCATCACATTTGGAATGTTCACTTTTAAAACGGCCAAAGTGCTTTAAGGGCAGTTTAGTATAACGTACTGACACCATCAGAAGAAAGGAAATAAGAGGGTAGGTGTGAGAATTTACTTAGAGAGAAAGGCAAAGAATTCAAATCAGGCAGACAAGGGTGCTGTCCATCAAGACAATCAGCTCAGTTGTAGGTGCAAACAGGTATTAATTGATCAAGCAAGAAGGCATCAAAATGAGAATTCTTTCAATTAACCTCTTTATAATTTGTGATGAGAAGTAGTCAAGGCACTAACAATCTCACAGGAGAGATAAAATATGAGCCCAAAATACTGATGTACAAATTGGAATACGAGAGGTACATAAAAGATAAATAATGTGCAGTCCCCATAAAGACAAAGTTAATCCTATTTAGGGATCAGATCACCTCCCAAAAAGCAAACCCCCCCCCCAAAAAAAAAAAAAAAAAAAAGAACTCCAGAGAAAGTGTGAGAAGCCTGGGGAGAAAATCATGGATCTCTATAGAGCTGGTAAGGTCAAGACCTGGTAAGATTAGAGAAAAGCCACCAGCAGCAGAAAGGGCTTATGATACGGATGCATCTGTAACACGCTTGGCGCCCTTCAGAATAGTCTTCAAGGCCGGGTGAACCTGACCTGTATTAGGAGGTCAATCAGTCATCTGACTGGAGAGGAAGTGTGCTTGAGAAAGCCATCTGGACACCTAAACACAAGGCTGAGGCAGCCACCAGTCAAGAAAGGCAGGGAGCTGAGGCAATCAGGTGATAATTAGGATTGACATGCAGCAAACTAAGAGGAAAATGGGTGGTGTATAAGTTTGCTAGAGCTGCCGAATTAAGTCCCACAGTCTGAGCAGCTTAAACAATAAAAATTTACTTTCCCGCAATTCCAGAGGTGGGAAGGCCAAGTTCAAGGTGTTGGTGGGGTTTTTTTCTTCTAAGACCTCTCTCCTTGGCTTTGCAGATGGCCACCTTCAACCTGTGTCCTCTTCCCTCTGTGTATGTCTGTGTGTTCAAATTTTCCCTTCTTTCAAGGACACCAGTAATATTGGATTAGGGCCCACCCTAATGACTTCATTTTAATTTAATCACTTCTTTAAAGACTATCTTCAAATACAGTCATGCTCTGAAGCACTTGGTGTTGGAACTTCAACACATGACTTGGGAGAGGGAGGAACAACTCAGCCCATAACGGTTGGTAATTATAGGGTTCTTTGAAAAATTCACCAGGTAATCTTCCCAGTCAAAATGTAGTCATAGGCCTACTTGGCTAGCTTTGGAAAATAGAGCAATATTCAGATGACCTTCTCCACCCTACAAAGATATCACCCTTGCTCAGTCAAGAACCCCAAACACCAAGTACAACTTTTGTTATAGGCTCTTTTTCATCAGAGCTGAAAATTTTATTATTATCCAATCATTTTACCTCAAATAAAAACATAGAACAGAAAATTGGTGGAAAATGCTCTTTTAAAAAAAAAAGAACAAATTTAAATAATCTGTGGCTTTGGCTAGTTCCCAGCTTCATTTTTCTTATTATTTATTAGCTAAATAAGCCTACTTAGGACTTAAAGTCAAAAAGAGGAGGGAAAGTTGCCATGTTCTCTTCACTTATGATTTCCAATATTTTAAAAAGAGCTTAAAGACCTTTTATTTTATACAATTGCCTGTAATTGTCTTTATAGTTTTATTGGTATTAATTTCGTACAGCTCATTTAGAATGTCAAGCCACATATGCAACACAGTAATAAAGTCATTATTACTGCATAGAGATATAATTATAAGTAATTTTGATTCTCTCATTTTTGTCCTCTCACTTTCTCCTCATTTCTGCCCACATATTATAAGAATGAAGATGAGTCTGCTGACCTTTTGCGAAAGAACATCTACTATGAAGAAACTGATGATTTCATCCTGATTGAGGCCTGGAAAACTTTTATTTTCTAGCTCCATTAGCTTTTTCAGAGTAACTCTGATTATAATATTACTGCATTACAAATAAACTTCTAAATTCAGAGGAGAATGTTAATGCTACAAAACAGTAAATAATTCAAATAATATGGAGCCCCTTTTAGCCAATGAACCATAATTCAGTATAATGCTTTTTTCCCTTTATTAACAATGTACTAGAGAAGATATTATTTAAAAGGAAAGAACTGAGGGATAAGAGGAAAAATAAAATTTCTCATTTTTTTGTTAAAGATGAGATGACATACATCATTAAATACAATAAAGTTTCTCCAAATTAGGTCAGCAATTTAAAATATATAGTAAATGTAATCTATGCCCACTAAGGCAATTTGCATATTTCTGCAGGCTTCATTGGCCACAATTTTGAAGGACTCTGTAAATCTATTAAGTCTTACATAAGAGAGCACACTCTTAGGCCCAAGCTAGGGATAAGGTACCATTTTAGGAAATGTCTACATTCCAAATGTAAAGGAAAAAGAGAATGAAATGGAAGATTCTATTTTTGGGCCATGTGCTGGGGAGGGGATAGAGTAACACCTCCTTCTGGATAGCAGGACTAGAACCTGGAATCTTCACAGGGGGAAAAACCGTACTAATTTCAAAGCATGTACCATGGAGGGATGCAATGGTATGAGTGGCATGTACTTAGCACGGACCACACCTTTGTTCTGGGAAAGCCACATGTATAGGCCCCTGAGTTATGCAAATATAAAACAAAGAACATACTGTACAGTGGAAAGTTGAGAAGCTGGAGTTTTGAGGGACTAAGTTGTTCTGTGAGAGATGATTATGTAATAGGCAAGATTTGCATCTCTATACGCTCTTCTAATTGGAGAATTACTGCTTGCCAACCATTGCTCGTTCTTGTGGGCTCGTGTAGGCTTTATTTAAGCTGTTTGCTACAGGTAAGCAGAGCCTGAAAACATTCAGATGATGGAAGATCTTTGAAAAAGAACTAGACCAGGCTTGACGAAGCTCAACCTATAAATTCAACCCAGGACGGTGCATAAAAATGAAATCCACAGACACCCAGAAATGTCTAAACTAAAGGACTAGGTCTTTTGTTCTTGTAATTTAGAAGGGAGAAAACATGAGAAAGAAGTTTAGTATTGTAAGACTCAGCTTTCTAGAGAGTGACTATGCTTTGGGGGGGGGATGTTCAAGCCACAGCCCTATGAATAGAGGATAGGATCTAAATGAACTGGATATTCTCACTCTCCATCACCTTGGAGATTGAGACAGCAAGACCTGGAGAGTAGGACTAAGCTGGGAAGAGGAAAATTCCAGCCTCTCTCTCTTGATATTGTTTTCTTAGGCCTGGACCTGAAGGAATCTACCTCGATGGTAGACATAAAGAATAGCCAAAATATGCCTCTGAAAATGAAAATGGGCAGAGGAGTGTTGGCAAAAGCACACCCTCTGGTCAAGCAGGGCAGTTGCTTTTTTTTTTTTCTTTAGATTTTATTTATTTGACAGAGAGAGAGATCACGAGTAGGCAGAGAGGCAGACAGAGGAAAAGAGGAGGAAGCAGGCTCCCTGCTGAGCAGAGAGCCCGATGTGGGCCTCAATCCCAGGACCCTGAGATCATGACCTGAGCCGAAGGCAGAGGCTTTAACCCACTGAGCCACCCAGGCGCCCCAAGCAAGGCAACCTTATGTGCCCGAACAGGGAAGCAGCTCAGCTGGAAGGGCTGAACAAGGCTCTAACCTGTGAGAGGAGCTAGAGCTAGTGGCCAATGGGAAGTTGTTCTGGGTGGTATATTCCCCTGGGCCATCCTTGAGCTTGTGCTATAGGTAATAACTGTACGCCCAAGGTGATAAAGAGAAGAGCAGGGCCCTCTGGGACTAGCATAGAGGGCAAGGGGATCACAACAGGAGCCTGGGTGCCACCACAATCAGATACTTTGGGTAGAGATTCCAATCACGGCCAACCACAGCGAAGACTGTGGTCCCAGGAGAACCTGAAGTCAGCTGTCTGCGGTGGGACAAAGGGCCAGCCAGTGCCCAGCCTGGCATCAGAAGTTCATGAAGGCACTGTCCTGGAAACAATGTTAGCCAAAGGAGGTTACCCTGAAGAATCCAGAAGGGAGAGAGTTCGCCTCGAAGTTGGTTTTGAATTTAACTTCAATGTGACATTCTTTGTATTCCCCATACTGGTGAGACCCGGGAGACATCTGCATTACATTGAAAATAAACAACTCCTATGAAGCCAGAAATTAGGGTTATTCTAATTTCATAGATGGGAAATTTAAAGACTGTGAGATTTCCTCAAACTAAAAAGGGGAATACCCCAAATTAGAGCCCAAAGCTGCTAACATTCACAGCGACGCGAAGACACTAGCGGCGATGTTGTCTCAAGAGGGAATACCCAGCAGGCACACTACAACAAACTGTGGAAGCATAGTGATCAACGTCAATTTGGATTCTACGAATGAGCCCCGAGATCCTACCATGCCTTTCTGTCAGGGTTTATTATCTGTTGAGGGGTTTAAATTGACAATAGAAAAATATTTCTGTGAAATCCGGTAATACACAGTGGTTAACCATAGCCGAATTTTATAAACTATGATTTGTCAAATAATTCATGCTTTTCCCCAAACACAAGCCCTGCATTATTCTGACAGCAAAAAGAGTCTACCTAGTCCCTATAATTTTCCACTGAACCTACAGCATATCTGCTTTATCTGGAATCTTAGAGGGTTAGGAATTTAAGCCCCCACACCATTGTGAGATAGAAAATGTAAAATCCTCGAGCTAAAAGGACAGGAAATATCATTTCCCTGGACTTCAAATGGCACCATATATACCAGTTCAGACTGAGCAGAGAACAATGCACTCTTTAGACACATCTAAGAAGTGAAATTATACAGGAGAGGAAGTAACAATCAATCAAATTAACTATTATTGAATGGCAAGCTCTCATCTCAATCTGCTCAACTGACATTAGTAACTCTGCCAAAATGGCTTCCAGTCACTCATTTAGTCCTTAAAAATAATGAGGCCGGCAGTGTTACCATAGGGGTTAAGTTCATCATCCAAGATCACACAGCTGAATGGTAGATCGGTATTGAAAACCAACGTATCTACCTCCACCATTACTATTCTTTTCACAGTATCACGCTTCTTCCATCCGTAACCTTTCCAGTATTTAGTCATTGTTTCTGTCAGGAAATTTTTATCCTATTCTAAACGTCATTCATTGAAGCCTGTTTACTTGAAATCTGTTCTTGTAAAGTTTTGAAACAGCTGGTCACTGTCCTTGGTTTAAGAACTCCCTCACATACAGTACTTGGAGATAATTAAATCCCCCATCAGCGATTTCTTCTTTTGGCTGAATAAGCCCTTTTCAGTGTTTCCCTAAAAAGATTTCTGTAGCCTTAAATACCCTGCAGCATCCCCGTATCATGTTGACTTTTACAGCTGGAATAGTGGCACATGGTTTTGGAGGGAGTCATTTTTAACCCCAAGGACTGACCCTTCCCCCATTCCCAACATGTCCTTTAATGAACTGTCTTCTATTTAATGCTTAAGCAGCTTGGTTCCCCCGCCTGAGCATTTGGTCCTCATTGAGTTTCACGATGTGTGCTGGGCCCGTTTTCTCCATTGTGCCAAGAAGCTGCTTCTGTTTGCCAAGGAGCCCTGCAGATCATTTGCCATCCTGGTAAAATCCTTTGTCTCTTCTGTTACAGAGTATCTATCTACTCAAGAGGCACCTGTTAAATGCTAAATTCTGCTCCCCCAACCCATATGTTAAAGTCCCAACCACCACTTCCTCAGAATGTGGCTCTGTGTTTGGAATTAGGGCATTTAAAGGTAATTACGTTTAAATGAAGTCTTTGGGGTGGGCTCTAATCCAATGGGACTGGTGTCCCTATAAAAAGGGATCAGAACACAGGCATGTGCACAGAATTAAGACCTTGTGAAAACACGATAAAAAGACCAGTCACCTACAGGTCAAGGAGAGAGGCCTCAAAAGAAACCAAGTCTGCCAACACCTTGACCTCAGCCTTTTAACCTCCACAATGGTGAGAAAATCACTCTCCGTTACTAAACACACCCAGTCTGTGATACTCATTAGAGCAGCCCTGGGAAGCTAGCATAGCTCCCAAAATGTCTCATTTCACAAACTAGATTATTAATTATGCAAAGAATTCCGCATATACTGAAAATTCCCTCATCCTGAAAAAAGGTCACATCCCTTCTGTGGGATGCATGCCAAAAAGGCATCAACTCTATCCAGAAGTAGGTGTGAGACAATCCTAAATTGTGAGGCTTTCTACAAAATAACTGACCAGTAAGTACTCTTCTGGGTGGCAAAGGCATGAAGGCAAGAAAAGAACAAGAAGTGTCACCGAATGGAAGAAACTAAGCAAATATGAAAACTAAATGCAGTGGGAGATCCTGGATTGAAGCCTGGGACAGGAACAGAGCGCTAGTGGAAAACTGGTGAATTCACAATAAAGTCTATTCTTAATTAATAGCGTTATACCAACGCTGATCTCTTAATTTTGATGAAAGTATTACTGTTATGCAAAATGTTGACATTAGGGAAATCTGAGCAAAGGGTCTATGGAAACTCTTAGTTCTACCTTTGAAATACGTTGGAAATCCCCAGACTATTTCCAAATAAAAACTAAATAATAAATACATAGCAATAAGTAATATATCATAATATAAATAATATATTATAAAAATCCTGTCATAAATACATATATTATAAAATAATAGATATTATAATAAAAATGTAAATAAGTAAAATAAATGAATCAATAAATAACCACTAGAAGAGAAAAACTACATATTTAAACACTGGAGTATCCTCTGAAATAAACTCTATTAAAGAAAGCAGGAGAGAAGGAAGGAGCTACTATTCATTGAGATCTACTGAATGATAGACCCAAGCACTTAATCCTCACAACACTGTCATCCATAAAATGTGACAGCTGATGAGACAAGCTCAAAAATATTTAAGTAACTCTTTCAAGGTCACATAACAAGTATGAGGCCTGAATTCCAAACCTAAGTCCATTCAAATCCAACGCACACGCTCGTTCTACTGGCCTCTCCACCAACTAAACGTTCATCCAATTCTATCTGTTCTGCTTTTGAGGCTCCCATTCTTGGCTGCGCACTGGAATCACCTGGGGAGCTTTAAAAATTCCGGACGCCCCAATCCCCAGTCGAGACCCTGATGTCATTGTCTTGGGGTTCAACCTGATCTCAGGATTTTAAAAAATCTCCCCAGAGGTTTCAATACGTAGAGAATAACAACTCTACTAGCTTATCAATGTCAGGGTCACACAGAACAGAACTAAAACCTTCCCAAAGGCAGGGCAATCCTATCTCTCATTTGTCCGGGAATAGGGACATATCATCAGAATCAATTAAATCTGACTCGTGCAACATATTCTTTATGGGAGCAACAAGAGGAGTCGAAATTCTTCCGAAGACACACAGAGAACAGGGACCCGCTTTAGAAGGGCTGCCATCAGCTAACTGCATTTGTGCCAAGAATTTAGAGGCAGTTGACTTAAGAGATAAATCTCAAAAGTCTTTCGAGACAGAGAGGAAAGTAGCAATCTTTTGACGAGGAGAAGTCGAATGACTTACTGTCTTTGATTTTAATTTCCTCTGGTCCCTTCAAAATGGCAAAGGGAAACTATCAAGCTATGTAAGACTCTAATTGAAAATAAACATTTTCCTACTTTTGAGTGGAATTAAAGCTGGGAAAAAACTGAATAGCTTCAAGGTGAGGAATGAAACAGAAAGCACCATCAAGAAAGGCTGCGATGAGGGGATTGGGAAACCATTCCGCCTGCTGAATTGTGAGCCATGCAAGCACTTACAGACAATTACAACCCTCGAAAACAAATAAAAAGTGTGTAAGTAGGCACTTTGATACTTCTTCCTAATTATAGGGTTTACGAGCTGGAGTCTAAAAACACAAATAGAGGCAATGCAAACAATAGTAACCCTGAAATGAGGTTATGAACTTATTAGCTTCACATAATTACACAGCTGTGACAGGTTGACGAGCCCCCTGCCTGAGGCACGCGCCTCCTCACTGTTGGGCCTTGGAGTCGGGGGGCCACCTTTGTATTTTAGCTTTTGAAAAAGTACAATTTAGGGTGAATCATACGGAACTGCCGATATTTGGCCTACGAAAATGGCCATTCCGTATTTTGAGTTACAATATGAAGATCTCCTTCATCTCCCTTGGGTTTCTCAGGGGCACAGACTTCTTTTTCTAGAGCCTTTGAAACATCCGTAGCACCAACTGCAAAGCTGTGAATAATAGCGCAAGCTTCATAAAGGCATGTACAATAAAAGAATAAAACCCAGCTACCTATAAAGAAAAGCTGTATTTTCTAATATCTAACAAATTGAGAAGCCCTGGAAACCGCCGTCTGTGATACATATACCAAATAACATTACATTCTGGTAATTGGCCCAGATACTAAATTGCACCTGCAAATTGGCTATTTGGGGTCTTTAGAGAATGATTATTTACTGTCCCTCCCGATTTGTTTGTAGAGGGCTTTGGAAATTCAGTGGGGTTAGAGGTCCCCCACTGTATTTACACACACACACACACCACACACACAGGCTTGTAATGAGCTATTTTACATATGCATGATTTACAAATGCTAATGATTGATCTTCCTTTTTTTTTTAGATATAAGAAAAAAATCTAGGAAAAAAGAGCAATCCCCAAGAAAGGCACAAACTAATTCTTAACTGTCTGACTTTTTTTTTTTAAGTAATGAAAACCTGTGTGTGAATTCCTATGTTACACATTTTGTCTTTGAAAAGCCAAATACAGATTTGGCAGATCTTTCTTATATATGCCGAAGAGAGAGATTTCTATAGGAAGTTTCATTCAAAAGAAGAACTGCAAAGTTCCTCAAGGCTCCAGGCAGCAAACTGCAGGATAGAGTAATAAAAGCTCCCATTTATTTAGTGCTTGCCATGTTTGTTGTTCTAGTGCTTTAAACATATTAGCTATTTAATCCTCGCAATGATCGTAACAGGCTGATACCATGTTTATTCTATTTAGCGGAGAAATGAGAGGCTTCAATAGGTCATTTACCCAAAGACACATGCTTCTTCAGAGCCAGAACCTGAGCTCTGTCTTCTGTGGTCTCTCTCCAGAGCAGGTGCTCAGACCTGCCACCTGTCTGCCTCACGTGGGTAGCTCCTCCCAGCCAAACCAGAATGCAACCACAGTAATATTCCAGAATTACATAACCCACTTGTGCATTATTTTGATTTGTAGAGTAGGTTGTTAGCAGCTATCTCCAGTGTTGCTCGATGAAAACAAAGTGAGAGGCATCATCTTCCAGACAGGGTTACATTATAAGATTTTTTTATTATGTTTAGCACTTTAGGGTTTATTTCAAGTTCATTGTGGAAAAGAGTGTTTGTCAAAAGAACAGGAGGATGTGCCCATTGAATGTGCTACTAAATGAAGTGCTAGCAAATGATGTTGGAGAGTTTACCACTCTTTTAATTTATTAAATAATTTTATTGTTTTGTATCTGGAAACCAATTAATTGAAAGCATTTACAGGTATAATTACTAAACAAGAATTGATTGGACTCATGTTTCATCAAAATAAGAGTGAATATAAATCGAGACGTCTTCATTTTAATTGGAAAGATTCCACTGTCAGAATTCATTTGTCGGAGAATGTCAAAAGTGGGAAAAAATTTATCTCTAATAGATGTGGTCATTGTAATCGAATTTCATAATGCTGATGTAGTTGGAGAATGATGATTCTTTATAAGAAACAGACCCATGTAATATGAATATGACTGGTCCCTGTGGTACTTTTGAATCCAGTCTTCATGAAGTGTAAAATTGGGATAACAGGCTTAGAGTACTTAATGCATGTGAATAATTTGGATTATTGCAGCCAAGATAGCGTCGCATGTTTGGGGAATGAAGTAAGCTTGTGTTACTGAACAGTACAGAGTAGCCTCCTAACTGGTCTCCCTAACTTCGTGTTATTCACCCCCTGTAGTCTATTCTTGACACAGCAGCCAGTCAAACGTATGTTAGATTGGTCTTCTGAAGTGTACCAACATGGAGAAGAATAAAATATAAAATCCTCACAGTGTCCACAAAATCC
This sequence comes from Ailurus styani, assembly GCA_002007465.1. Lineage (NCBI taxonomy): Eukaryota > Metazoa > Chordata > Mammalia > Carnivora > Ailuridae > Ailurus > Ailurus styani. Next base: position 7,154,318 of record LNAC01000006.1, read on the forward strand.
AGCCTTCATTCTGCTCCAGCCACAATGGCCTCACACTTGCCACGTGGGCCCCCATCAAAGAGACTTTGCACCTGATGTTCCTTCTGCCAGCTATGCTCTCCTGAAGAATTTTAAATGGCTGGCACTCTCACTTCATCCAGGTGCTCAAATGTCACGTCCCCAGAGGCCTCGGCCACCCACTTCGCCTCAGACTCACCCTTATCCTACCGCTGGAGCATTTTCTCCAGGCAATGGACCCATTTTATTTCCCACTTGCTTTTCATTCCCTGAGAGCATGTACTGTTTATTTGCTTATTTCCTGTCCTCCCTGCTAGAAAATAAATTCACTGAGGGAAGGGACTTTTTTTTTTTTTTTTTGACCCAGAACAGTGCCAAGACATTTTCTAAAACTTTCTGGAATGAGTGAATGAATGAATCGGAGAAACCAAGTGGCTGTCTATGAATGAATAGCCCATTTTGATGTAAAGTGAAACATCAGAGTTAGAATGAAGAGGGAACCTTCATCCTTAAAGAAAGCAGGGTTTGCAGATTCATGGATTCTATTTGGAGGACCACTTCCCCAAAATCCAATAAAACTTGGGGAAACTATAGGGAGTCCTGAAAAATAAGAAAGGAAAAATTATTGCATTTTCTCTATTGGCCACTGAAGATTTTTGTTTCAATTACATATTTATTTCATTTTAGTGCTATTTACTTTTAAATATGCATGCTTCCTTTAATGTCCACCTTACAGATATATTACTTACAATGTCATGATAGTATTATATAAGCTAGGTGGGAGGGCCAGATGCTTTAAGAAGCAAGAAAAAAGGAGAAAACATGCTTTAAAAAGGAAAAGATCAATGGGAGTATTTATTTTTTGTTATACCTCTCTCTAGTTTGTTATTTTGAATCCTTTCTATCACATGCCCTGCTATCTTACATTTAATTCTAAGAGTAAATACACACCTTATTTTAAGAATAGGAATGAGGATGGGGGGTGTATTCACCAATAGGAGCTCTAAGAGAATGAGTTCTAGTGTCATTCACATGACATGAAGTCATTATATCTTTGTCCCAGTGGAGATGCATCACACAGTGACAATTGCTCCTTCATCCTCCTCAAAATCTCCTTGAATCATGACACAGCCTCCACTATAGTTTCTTCTAAAACCCAACCTTCTGTTGAACATCCTCCCCAGTCCACAGTGATGTATATATGCCCTCCATAATGTCAAGGGACTTCTACCAACCCCTCACTTCCTGATAAAGATTATCCTCTATTTTCTAGGATGTTACTTGGAGGACTTTTAAGCCACTATAAAACCCACATTTCAACATCAAAAAGGACACCATTGCTCTGCAGATACGTTTCCCAAAGTATAAAATATGTGACAAAGAGAGAGAACACTCCAGACCAAACTATGTGTGGTGCAGAACCCACTCAACTCAGAAGAGTGCAGTGGGTCACTGGCTGAGAAAGTGTGCAGACTATGTGCTAATGCAGTCTGGCCAGCAGCACAAGGCACAGCCTGCCCTCACACTCCCTGGCTGAAAGTGCACAGCAAAGAGTCTATATCCAGGGCGCTGTGATTTTGTTTTAATTACAAAAACACTTCTATGATAAACAGTGCTAAAATGAAACAGTATTACGCAGGGAAGCATGAAACATGCAATATATTCAGAAGGAGGTGATAATTATTTCACGAATGATAAAACAATTATGTAAAAATATGAAAAACCGAATTGTGGAGAAAATGAGCCAAGACATGAAAACATGCATTCATTTAATAAACATTTACGTATCTATGTGCCAGAGGGGGGCACTCAACCAATACCCAGATTTATAAACTAGACATATGACAATGAGAAGATGGTGTTCCTTAACTTCAAAGACCTTGCAATCTACTATGGAAAAACCGATATAGAGATAAACAATACAGTGACTCTTTTACTAGAGCTATGTGCAAAATACTTTGGGAACACGGAGGTGGAAGACATCAATCCTCCTTGTTTTGTCAAGAATACCTTTACCAAAGATTACTAAAATAGAACCTAAGGAGATGATTGCAGACGATTGGTGAATCAGGCAAATAGGGCTTTCCAGAGAGAAGGAACAGCATGTGCCAAGGTGAGAAGGAAAATGGCACATTCAGTTGACTGCATGTCATTGAGTGTAGCAGAGGTCAGATCATAAAGGGCCTTCAAGACCACGCTAAGGAGGAGCTTGGTCTTCATCTTGAGTAAAATGGAAATATTTTAAATAAGGGAGTATTATGATTAGATTTTCAATCCAACTAAAACAGACTGTACAGTAGTATAGTCCTTTTCCTTTCCCTGAGAATTTGAGGTATTGACAATATTCTAAAGTTCTCCATAGAGAAGAGACAAAGTCACGAATGAATGAACGACTTAATATTTTACTAATTCCTCTTCTATCGATGATGATAAAACAATCTTAATTTTATAGCCAAGCTACACTAGGGGTTCCTCTGTGCAACAGCTAAAGAAATGGGGTGTTAATGATTCAATGGTAACCAATATTAATGTTTGTGACTAGCTATCTTCTGCAACTCTGATTTCCACTGCAAATAACCTCCAGTGGAGTCAATACAATAGAGTGTAGTATTAGGTCAGAAGTTCTCAATCAAGTATCACAAAGAGTAAATCCAATGTGGCTAAATTTTCTAAAAAGTGGGAGAAAAACGTTAAATTGTACAGGAAGTGACAGTGGGGTAAGAAAGGAGGCCAAACTGGAATGAAGAGAACCAAGATTCAAAATACATTCTCAGGGCACCTGGGTGGCTGAGTCAGGTAAACATCTGACTCTTGATTTCAGCTCAGGTCATGATCTCAGGATCTTGAGATCAAGCCCCATGTCAGGCTCCACATCTGGTGGAGCTTAACATTCTCTCTCTCCTTGTGCCCTTCCCCCACTCTCTCAAATAAATAAATAAATACATAAATAAATAGATAAATCGAACAAAAAAACCACATTCTCATTCCCTAAGGGGGTGAACCTCAGTTCACACTCTCACAATTTCACTCCTTCCAAAGTGGGAATAACTATACTACCCCCGACTACGTAGAACTGTTTCCCAAACCAAATGAAAAACACGCTTATAAGTAAAAAGCATAAAATATCTAGGTTATGAAGACCTCCTCTATCAGTGTACATAACATAAGGAGGCATGAAAAGTACACACCTGGGCACTGTTGTGATAAAATCCAATCCTCATACATATTTGGTCATCAATTATGAGCTCTTTTTAAATATGTAAAAAGTGTATTGGTTGATCTAATGATAGCTCTTTCCCAAATATTCACCACACTGGCAAAATAGTAAAAATATGTAAGATAAATTTTTCAAATGAATATTTCTCATCCACTAGAGTCCTTCTGCATGTTACATTATAATGCATTCAGATTCAGTCAACCATGAATCTGATAGAGAAATAGGGTGGCGTAAAGGATAGAGGATAAGGAAGAGGGAAACCTATAAAGATCTCCAGGAAAGCAGATATAACACAGGGATGCTTCCAAACACTAAAAATGTGACCTCTTATTCCTCAAAGATGTATCAGAAATCCCTTCATATAAATCCAGGTGCTCATCAGGTAATTCCCATCTAGCCAGACTGTTCCCCCGTCTAGCCAGAATGCAGTTGGTGACAGTACATGACTCCAAGTCATGCAGACGCCAGCTGCTGCTGGCTCAAGAATTTGAGGAACACCCCAGCAGGAGAGAATTGGAGAAGCCCACAGACTATCCATGACTGTAAAGTTGTGCCCCAAAGTTAATTACCAGATTTTCATAGATGATTTAGTAACCCTTCTATGATGGGGTTGAATCTCATCTTCAAAAGGATACACTGAAGCCCTAATTCCTGGTACCTGGGAGTATGACCTTATTTGGAAATAGGATCTTTGCAGATTTCATCAAGGTGAAATCATTAGAATGGGCCCTACTCCAATATGACGGGTGTCAGAAGAAGTGGGAGATGCAAGGGGGACACAGAGACGTGGAGCAAAGACCATCAGGTGACAGTGAAGGCAGAGGTTGGAGTAATTTCTTGACCCTATGAGTCAAAAAAAGACAAGGATTATTGGCAACCACCAGAATCTAAAAGCGGCAAGAAAGGCTTCTTCTCTACACATTTCATGGGGAGCATGGCTCTGCTGATAACTTGACTTTGAACATGCAGATTCCAGATTTGTACAATAATAAACTTCTGGTGTTTTAAGCCACCCAGTTTGTGGTAGTTTGTTATAGCCGCTGTATGAACTGAAACACGCTCTCATACAAATTCACCTATTTACCTACCTTTATCTGTCATCATCATCATCAAAATATCACACCAAGCAGAGATGACGCTTTAGTAAATACTATGCCACAGAACTCAGTTATTTTCTCTATCCAGGCCCTGCCAAATGCAAACCAGTCCAATTTACTCTCTCTCTTTTTTTTTAATTAGCTGTTCCATTTTCTCCCTACACTTTTATGCAGTTTTAGTAGTAAGGTGTCCTTTTGGTACAGATACATGAAGGATGGTTTCACATCAAAATAGAAAAGAAATTAATTATGTGCATTTGTTGACTAATTGCATTTTAATGGAAAAGCATTCACACTAAATTGTTACAAATGAGTATTTCTGCGATCTTTTTCTTGGTGCTGTATTTCAGAATGAAAGGGATTTTTCCTTCTCGATAAAGGAATTTTAGGCAACCCCCTATTCAACGGACACTTGAAAAAAGTCTAATTTAAAAATCCGTATACAGGGCGCCTGGGTGGCTCAGTGGGTTAAAGCCTCTGCCTTCAGCTCAGGTCATGATCTCAGGGTCCTGGGATCGAGGCCCGCATCGGGCTCTCTGCTCTGCAGGGAGCCTGCTTCCTCCTCTCTCTGCCTGCCTCTCTGCCTACTTGTAATCTCTCTCTCTGTGTCAAATAAATAAAATCTTTAAAAAAAAAAATCCGTATACATAAACAATGAATCTTGGAACACTGCATCAAAAACTAATGATGTATTTTACAGTGACTAACATAACACAATAAAAAAAAATCAGTAAAAAGCCTGAAGACAGTTTACCAATCAAAAAGGTATTTATGAGGACCGTCCACGCACCCCGATGCTAAACTTTAGGCTCTGGGGGCAGTGGGTCAGGTGCGGTGTCCTTGAAAGGACTGCCAGTCAGCTGGGAAGCACGTGGTCTTCAGGAGGCCAGGGCTGGCAGGCTTCTAAGTGTGCAGTGACTCAGCAAAGCCCAGAAACAGGAATCTGGCCCCAAACAGAGAGCAAGGCCACGCTGCCGCCTGGTGGAGGTCTGACAGCTGCTTTTCTTGTGTTTCCACACACGCGTCGCTGTTCGTGTCCTCTGTTCCAGCCCTTTCTTCTCCAGCTCAGTATTCACCACCCCTGGGACAAGGTTGGGAGGAGACCTGTGGCTGAAGGAATCACTGCACCACTACATCTCTTCCAGCGCTTACCAGGCTAAAGGCAGAGAGAGGAGGTCAGGCTTGCTGAGCCCAGCACTTGGGAAGAGAGGCCTGTCTCGCCTCCCTGCTCTGAGCCCCTGACCCGGAAACTGCATTCCCAGCTTGGAATTGCAATGGGTCCAGAGCTAAATCCACAGCTCAGTACTCACTGAGAAAGACAGAAGGTGCAATTTAATCTGTATCTACATATAAAGCCAATCCTCATTATTTGCAGAGTCCATATTTGCAAAATCACCCACTTGCTAAAATGTGTTTGTTAACAACAAAATCAATACTCATAGTGCCTTTGTGATCTTTCGGACCAAGGGCTCAGAGCAGCAACAATTTTAAGTCACCCGACCGGCACACTCCCAACGGAGGTTGAACAAGGCATCGCTCTGCTCTGCCTTCTTGCTTCAGCCCTCATAGTGCAGACAAGTGTCTTTATCGTGCTCTGTTTAGTGCCATGTTGTTTACATTTTTGTACTTTTTCTTGGTAGTTTTGCTGCTTAAAATGGTCCTCAAGTGGGGAGCACAAGTGCTGTCTGGTGTTCCTAAGTGCAAGAAGGCTGGGAGTGCCTTACAGAGAAAATACACGTGTTAGATCAACTTCCTTTCGGGCAGGAGTTACAGCATACTTGGCCATGAGTTCAATGTTAATGAATCAACAATAGATACTAAATATGGTGTCTTTAAACAGAAACATACATAAAACAAGGCTGTGTATTGATCAGTTGAAACAGCTGTGTGACCAGAGGCTTGCAGGAATCTTAACCACCATTTCCCCTAAGAGTAATTAACATTCACTAATCAGTGTTCACAGCTACTTTACAGAACACAACTACCACAAATAATGAGAACACTCTACTCCCCCATATGTAGTACATACAATTATGTATATATGTAAAATTGACTATATATACATATATAAGTATACTTATATAAATATAAAATAGATTATGTTTTATTTATACATATATATAACATGATGTCATATTATTTTTCACTGTGTTGGCTCTATATAGATGGTGGTCAACAAAACTGATATGGCTTCACTTCTCATGAAATTTAAAGTCTAGTAAAAGGAGTAAAATATTAATTAGCAAACCCCTTTGGGATGCTAAGTTAAAAGCCACATTCTCTAATCAGCTTCATCAGTAGTAAAACTTGATGTGTTTATCTTCACTGATTTCTCTCTCTCTCTCAACTGGCTATGAAGTAAAGCAAGGAAGAAGAGCAGTACATTAAAATGTGACCTCAATGGGGCAGGGATCTCTGTTTTACTCTAAACCCCTAGCTCCTAACACAGGTACCTTGTATGTAGCAGACTCTGATAAATGAATAAATGTATGGGCCCAATGAATACACCAACAGCTGGCACTAATAAGAAAAGGAAGCAGAAGCAAACTGCAAAATACAATTGTAAAATATATTCACTTATCTGATAGTAATTCTTCTAATTCCTTTCTCTTTGCTAAGAATTTCTGAATGTGTGCTGGCAGCAGGAACGTTAGCGCATGATAAGCAAGCAGGCAGCCTCTCTAGGGGACAGTGGAAATTGGCAAATGTGCTATCCAAAAACACGCTTGGCTAGTTTTGGTGTTCTAAAGGATTCTTCTTTGTGACTACCTAATACCTTTATGTTCTCCAATCAGTCAATTTATTGCGTTCAGTTGCTCAATAACTTTGGCCTGTATAACCAACAATGAAAATACTTAAAGCACATCAGATATGATTGGTAAATACCATTAATGAAAATCATCCATAGGTTCTTTGTGTTGTCATCTTTTTCTTCATAACTGTATGCTCATTGACTGCAAAACTGATACCACTGCAGCTCTTAATCTTCATAGTCAGCTAAATGGGGAATCCCCCAACCCAACTATGCAAATGATTAAAAAATTTAAATGGAAACCTTCTTCTTTCAATTGACTGCAAATACATTTTAATGGATGCGTCCTAAGATATTGGCAACACCAACTGAATGAGAAGAGGCAGTCTGGCCAGGTGCCATTTTGCCACTAACGAAAAAAGCTAAGGACTGCTCTGCAAATCTCCTAAATAAAAAAGCAATCTAGTTTCTGGCAAGGAGATCAGCAGTGGCCATTTCATATAAATGAATCTGTCATGATTTCATTTGCGCACAAGCTCGATCATCCAAAATAGCAGAAACAGGAGGCTGTGGTGTGGCTTTTCTTTATCTGTTTTTGATAAACTGCTTCTCCCTTTCCTGCCCCAAATGATGACTGCCATCCATGAAAAACCGTACTGTGAAACTGCAAGAAAATTATTCTCAATTTTAATAGTCAACTAACTTACAAAAGAGAAATTGTACCTTTTATTTTGTTAGTGCTTTACAGATTCCTAACACGAGACCAAGTACAAATGTAATACTCCCTTTATATATCTTCATCAAAATAAGATAAGTGGAGGATGACAGGCTATAAAGCACATTCTTTGCTTATTGGTATGCCCACTTGTTCCAGATCATTTGCAGGGCTGCCAGGAAGCGAAGGAAGTGGCATAAATGAAACATGTCTTTTTCCGTAAGATTTCCTTGCAAGATCCACAGAGAACACCAACCATTACTTTCTAAAGCCAATCAAAGGTCTTCCGTGCCAATACGCAAGCTGGTCTTATCTCCCCAACTCCGGCTACTCCAGTCACTTGGCACCAAAACTGCTTCATTAGGCAGAACCAGCAAAGACAGAGTGAGGAAATAGTGTGCCCTTCATTCCAAATAAAAGCAGAACACTTTATTTTTTCAAAAGGCAAGGAAAATTGTTATAGCTTAGCAAGAGGATAATGGAAGTGCATCACTGGGCTAGGGGAGGCTTAAGAGTTGTATTACGCTGTATCTTCTTCATCAGCACGACTCGGGGGCTCCTCACGGATGCCTGAGATTTCCCGGGTGAAGGAGTAAGATGACTCTACCTCCCTCCCGCTCCTCATCTGCTCCCATCCCATCTGCACGGAACATCATGTTCCCAGACAAGTTCCCTCAGGAACTGTAATTTTCTGATTAATGTTACACAGTGAGAAGATTCAAAATGGTTGAGCAGGTCATTCCATTCCCTAAAGAACCATAATTGTAAGGCAGCAATATCTTAGCCTGAATTTTTTCAGTTATGTGTAAAATATCCTATTTTTAAACCTACCTTTTGGAGGAGTAAATTATTATAACTAAGAAGGCTAAATTTAGGAAAATGAAGTATGTTGAAGCCTTAAGACATGTTTTGGATTTTGGTGGTGGTATTTTTGTTTTGTTTTGTTTTGTTTTAAAGGGATAGCGACTTTAATTTCTTGCTCAAACATCACAGTGTCCTAAGAAAGCCTCCATCGTTTCTTATAAAATACACCATTTTTAAAACACCTACATGTCAATTTTGTGCAAAATGAAAACAAGCCCATATTTATTCAGCAAGAAGTAGCACTATGTTGAGCAAGAGAACTAGAATATAAATTTAGGAATCTGAGTTGAAGTTGAAATCACAAAACTAGCTAAAATTTGGCTTTAAGTAAATATACCACTTTGGATTCCACATATTTTGCATGTACATATTAAAAGGTCAGGCTAAATAATATTAAGATCTCTTCGAAGTCCCAAATTCCATTATTCTAATCAGCTAAGGAGCAATGTGAATAAAAATCACTACTCACTTGTTTTATTTAATACTTAGTAAACCACAATGAAATAAATTATCTTTCTGTAGGACTGATCTATGTGAAACTATTTTTTTCTTTAATTTATCTCCTGAAGTGCACTATTAGAATACCTTCTTTCTTAAAGATATGACTAAACAAGGCCATTAGTTAAGAATTTTAGAACTGTAATGAAATCAGCAAAACTCACCATATGGGTTTGAAGAGGCACTGAAAGCCTCTTTCTCCGTTGTGACTTCGCCATCCTCTGAAAGAAATTTGGCTATTGTCCAGTTTAATTTATGTAACACTTTGTTGCCTGTGTTTAACATAATTGCAGACATGATACACATTCATAATTGAAACCTAAGCTCTAACGATGTATTCTTCATCTCATCAAAAAGCTAGAGGAAGAAAGGAATTCCACCATGGATCTTGGTAAGATAAATGCAAGATAGCAGGAGTGATCAAAATTTTTCACAGGACAACTATATTAGGCATCACTAGCTGGTAAAGTTCAAAACTGATGATGTTTGCAAATCTGAGGAGATAGGTATAGACCCAAACCACAAATCATAACAATTATCACATGATATATATTCAAGCTTACAATAGCCACCAAATATTATATTATTTGCATACCTGTAACCTTTATAAGCAAATTCAAGAAGGATTTGAGAAGCAAAACAAAATCTAACATGTAGCAGATACTTGGATGCTGCTGAAATCAAATAGTAAATTTTTCTTCTAAAAATTGTCTGGCCACAATATCCTCGATAAGTTCTCCTGTTAATATTCTACAAGAAGTAATGGATAACTTGAAAATTCTTAAGAGTTATTACATAAAGTAATGCATTGGTTTCCTATCTCTTTCACCCCAGTTTCTTCTCTGGCCACATTTACTAAGATTATCCTTCCTGCCACAGTGGTACTGGTGTATTTTCTGCTCTTCTAAAGATAACACTGTGTGCTTTAACCAATTAAACTCTACACTATGACCCTCTCTCACCTGATTTCCAGATTACTTTATTCTCAGATGTGTTCAAGTTACCGTTACTTGTAAATTTAAGAAACACTTGGACTAACGAATGAATAATATTCATGAAGAGGTGAAACAATAATTGAGTCTGAGGCAGGAATCCCAAATTCTAATTAAAAACAATGCAAGCTGAAAATGGCAATAAAACACAAAAAGCATCCCTCCCAAAAGGCCTTTCCAACGAGAGAGGGTTCAGGTAACCCACCCATGTGTCCATGCTTCTACAATGTGCTGATGGTCATGTTCTCTGTGCCTTAAACAAAGGAGGTCCATTGCCACCCTCAGGAGGAGATAGGAAGTAACAGAGGGCCAGACTGATTTGGAAAAAGGTAGGAAGAGGGGTTAGTGCCCAAGGGGTCTCTCTATGTTCTTTCTTTTCTACTTTTGTTCAATTGTTCATTCCATAAATACTGATCCAACACTATGCCTAAGGCTTATATTTACATTTCTAGGTATGCGTATATATTACATACGCAAAAACACATTTCAAAATGGAATTTGCAGGTTTTAATGGGATTTAGTCCCTATAAAAACTATGTCAAATTGAGCTGCAGACATTTCTATTGAAATCCTATAAATACTGAAAGAAAGAGATCCAATCAAAACCATTCAATATCTTTCTCACTCATCTTCTCTGTAGCTTCTGACACTCTCTAATTGCAGAAATTCTCTTTTTTATGATTCTAGAATAGCTTCTCTTGATTCTCCTTTTAGCTGTCTGGACATTGCACCAACCATCTTCCTGGTGTTTTTTTGTTTTGTTTTGTTTTGTTTTGTTTGTTTGTTTGTTTATTTAGTTATTTTTATTTGAGAGAGAGAGAGAATCAGAGGGAGGGAGGGAAGAGCAGAGGGAGAGGGACAAGCAGACTTCAAGCTGAGTATGTACCTGATGCGGGGGTTGATCCCATAATCCTGAAATCATGATCTGAGCCAAAATCAAGAGTTGGACACTTAACTGACTGAGCCACCGAGGCGCCCCTGCACCTGACCATTTCTGAGCAACTTCTCAATCCATCTGACTCTCTAAATGTCAACATTACCAGCACCATTTATTGAAAAGACTGTCTTTTTTTCCACTGGATATTTTTTCCTGCTTTGTCAAAGATTATTTGACCATAGAGTTGAGGGTCCATATCTGGACTCTCCAGTCTGTTCCATTGGTCTATGTGTCTGTTTTTGTGCCAGTACCATGCTGTCTTGGTGATCACAGCTTTGTAGTAAAGATCAAAATCAGGCAACATGATGCCCCCAGCTTTGTTTTTCTTTTTCAACATTTCCTTAGCGATTTAGGGTCTTTTCTGGTTCCATACAAATTTTAGGATTGTTTGTTCTAGCACTTTGAAAAATGCTGGTGGAATTTTGATCAGGATGGCATTGAAAGTATAGATTGCTCTGGGCAGCTATGTATAGAAGAATGAAACTCAACTATTCTCTCACACCATACACAACAATAAACTCAAAATGGATGAAAGACCTCAAAGTGAGGCAGGAATCTATCAAAATCCTAGAGGAGAACATAGGCAGTAACCTCTTTGACATTGGCCACGGCAACTTTTTTCAGGATACGTCTCCAAAGACAAAGGAAACAAAAGTGAAAATGAACTTTTGGGACTTCGTCAAGATAAAAAGCTGCACATCAAAGGAAACAGTCAACCAAACAAAGAGGCAACCCAACGGAATAGGAGAAGATATTCCCAAATGACATTACAGATAAAGGGCTGATATCCAAGATCTATAGCTCAAAGCCCAAAAAACAGATAATCATGTCAAAAAATGGGCAGAAGACATGAACAGACACTTCTCCAAAGAAGACATAGAAATGGACAACAGACACATGAAAAAATGTTCATCATCACTAGCCATAGGGAAACTCAAATCAAAACTACATTGAGATACTACCTTACACCAGTTAGAATGACCAAAATCAACAGGACAGGAAACAACAAGTGTTGGAGAGGATGTGGAGAAAGGGGAACCCTCTTTCACTGTTGGTGGGAAGGCAAGTTGGTGCAGCCACTTTGGAAAACAGTGTGGAGATTCCTCAAAAAATTAAAAATAGAATTACCCTATGACCCTGCAATTGCACTACTGGGTATTTACCCCAAAGATACAGATGTAGTGGAAAGAAGGGCCATATGTACCCCAATGTTCATAACAGCAATGGCCACAATCACCAAACTGTGGAAAGAGCTGAGATGCCCTTCAACAGATGAATGGATAAAGAAGACGTGGTCCATATATACAATGGAATATTCCTCAGCCGTCAGAAAGGATGAATACCCAACTTTTGTATCAACGTAGTCGGGTCTGGAGGAGATTATGATGAGTGAGATAAGTCAAGCAGAGAAAGTCAATTATCATATGGTTTCACTTACTTGTGGAACATAAGGAATAAAATGGAGGACTCTAGTGGAAGGGAAGAAAAAGTGAATTGGGGTAAATCAGAAGGGGAGACAAACCATGAGAGACTGTGGACTCTGAGAAACAAACTGAGGGTTATGGAGAAGAGGGGGGAGGGGGGAACCTTGTGGTGGGTATTAAGGAGGGCATGCATTGCATAGAGCACTGGATGTGGTGCATAAGCAATGAATCTTGGATCACTGAAAAAAAAAATGTCAACACTGCCCACCACTATCTCAGCCACCCTCTTTTCTTCACAAAAACTCCTTCAGGATGTGCTCTCATTCCCGCCCTTGCCTTATAATCTTTATCTCCAATCTAGATCTTCTTCTGGAGCCCCAAAGACATTTTCAGTGCACTCCTGGCCCTCCCTTCTTAGACGTGCCTCATACATGCACTGTGCATACCACCACCCTTCTCTGCATCCCAGCTGGTTTCTCCTGTCTGTATAAAGAGCTCCTTCATTCCCCTGTGCCCTAACCCTAAAACTTCAAGTCACTGTATTTCTTCCTTCCACACACCCCTCCCTTCTTCATTTCTCACCTAGTCCTGTTGTATCTATCATATCTGACATTTACATTTACATATCAGCTAATACACTTGCATATTTTCTAATAGCGAGGTTGAAGAACTTTAATCTGGAAATGCAACATCCCCATTCCTAGCTATGAGCACCGAGCTTCACAATAAATTTCAAATTGTGTAGCTAAGCATCTCTCACTACTTTTTAAAAAAGAATTATTGCTTTGTTTTCCTACCATTTTTTAATTACAGTGAATTTGGAAAACATAATCTTCATAATGTAACCAAAGTTAGACCACCATGATTACCATTTAAATGCATTGTTTCTAATCTTTCTATTTATCTATATTCCTATTTTAACAAAGTGATATTATCCTTTATGTATGTGTTATTTATTAAATATAAGGCAATTCTCATACAATTAAATGTGTAACTAAGTGTGGTTAACTAATATTCTACTGGATATAACTGGGATAATTTGGCAAATAATAATTATGATTAATAAACAGTAATTTAGCATTTCTTTGTCATAGATTTGTTTTCAGTTTTTCACAGCTGAACTTTACACTATCAACAAATATCCAAACAGTATATTAGAGGGTTGTGGTTTTTTTTTTTCCCAGAACTTCTCCCCAGGACAAGGGCTTTGCTTGTTAAATCATTATCAACTTGATAAATAATATGAGGCATCTCCTTATGGCTTTAAATTTTACTCCTTGAGTATCAGTTTTGTTGTATATGTTTTTACATGTTTATTTATTTGTACTTCTTTGGAAAATTGCTTCTTCGTTTCTTCTGTCCATTTTTAAATGGGAAATTTGCATTTTTCTTATTTGTAAGACACTTTGATATTATACTGTATTATATTACATTATTATATAATGGATCTAATGTCTTGATGCATATTTTGTAAGTGGTTTTTACAATTTGCCATTTGCTTTTCAACTTTGTGCATGGTATCGTTTTATTCTTTTGATTTATGGAATCTATAAATATATATGTAGTCAAATCTATCATTATTTTCATTGTCACTCCTTTCTCTATTCAGAATATCCTTCTACCTACAAATATGAGGAAAACATTAACCTTATGGTACTTTTATAATTTCTTTATTCTTTTTTTTTCTTTTCTTTTTACATTTAACTCTGTACTCCATCTGGCATTCACACTGAAGTACTATTTCAGGTAGGAATGGAACTCTTTTCCACTAAAATTTAGACCTTCTTCCTACTTATTGAATAAATCTCTATTTTTGCACTTGTTGTTAAGACCATATGATCACAGCCTATTTTGTGTGTGTGTGTGTGTGTGTGTGTGTGTGTGTGTGTGTGTGTGTGTGTGTAATAGATCCTTTCAGGAGCTTTCTGTTTCTAGTTCATTTTCTGGTCTTACTGATTTTGTGTCCTTGAATAAGTCAGTTCACTTCTTGATGCCTGATTCTATTACCTACAAAACAGAGTTGGATTTCCTTGCAGATCATTTTAAAGATCAAGGATGATTCATACAAAATGCTTATCACAGCACATGTAAAGTTAGAAGCACTCAATAAATAGAAGTTCCTATTTATTGTTTTATTTATTCTTTTTTTTTTTATTGATCTGTATCTCATCTTGGGCAGTACCACAATGACAAACACATTTTGAAATTTACCATATGCTCTGACACATCAGCCATGGGAAAACTCTGATATGTTTACTTACTACATAAGCCTAAAACTATGAACACCCCCATCCCACCCAAAAGTCATAAATCTAACAAATATTTCAGCACCTACAATGTGCAAGACACTGTATTAGGCCCTGTAGGGGATACACAGGTAAATGAGGAATGGGGCACTATTCAGCATTTCTCTAACCCCTGACTCTTCTGTTAGTGCACAATGTGAAGGCAATATGTATTTATTTAAATAAATACTTATTAGTCCCTGCTATGATTGGATGCAGTGTTAGTGACTGAATATAAGCAAGGAATATTTTTGTCCAGGATTCCCCCACATAGACCTGACGCTGTACATACCAAATATGAACCAATATTGGGGAATTCACTGAGATAATTTCCCTTCCATATTCAACTCAAAAACCTCCTTCATGGGTCCCTGGGTGGCTCAGTGGGTTAAGCCTCTGCCTTCAGCTCAGGTCATGATCTCAGGGTTCTGGGATCGAGCCCTGCATTGGGCTCCCTGCTCACCGGGGAGCCTGATTCTCCCTTTCTCTCTTCCTGCCTCTCTGCCTACTTGTGGGCTCGCTCTCTCTGTCAAATAATAAATAAAATATTTAAAAAAAAAAAAAACCTCCTTCATGAAATTTCCCCTGATTTCCCCATTAGAGGCCATTATTGTTTACTCAGAACCCTCTTGCCATTTCTCTTCACTCCTTTTTTATAACAGCTCAAGTGACACATTCCTCTGGCCTCCCAGAGCATTCATACAAAATTTGATTAGGGCATTTTGTCTGGATATTGTGTTCATCTGTATGCCTGTCTGTCACTTCGGACTCCCTTTAGACTCCCTCTTCCTCAAGGTTGGGGCTATATCTTTTTCACCTTTGCATCCTTCAAACCATGACCATTCAATAGTGAACATCAACAAATGACGCTCAGTTTCTTTCCTCATTTAGGATATATCAGTTGAATGGCCTTATCATATTGCATGTCATATTACAGCTATGTGTGTGTTTGTGAAGATCCTCTGGGTCAGGGAATATTTTTCATCCATTTTTGTATATCCAACTGTTGACCGTGTTGGTCCTCCTGTGGTAAAGCATCAATATCACAATTTATATTTACACTATCTACTTTGAAATATGAATATTGGGGGAGAATAGGACATACTTACCATTATCAGTATTAAGAACTGTTAAAAATCCCAAATATTCTTAATATTGAAGTTTTGAGTTTTAGCAATCTTCCCTAAATGCGGAGACTTGGAATTTTTTTTTTTTTTTGAGACGTGGAATTTTAATTTGCACCTAAGATTTTTATTATCTCTATGACTTACTAGAGACTTATTTTCTTTTATCATTTCACTTGTTACTTAAATTCAATATTACTCTTGAACTTTCAAATGCCCAGGTCTTAGCCTCCATCTATAATTATAATGTAAATTCCTTATGAACAAGGACAATTTCTTCTTTTGTTTATATGTCTCACAGCACCTAGCACAGTCTCTTGATCTTGCTAGGTCATCAAAAATCTTATTTACTGATTCAAGTAATTAGCACTTAACTCAGGGATATGTGTAACAGATTACCAAAGTGAATACAATCTACCCAGCCAGGTGTTTCAGAATCAATTTTGTTTTCAGAACCACAATGCACAGATTTATTTATTCAATAAGTAATTTTGAGCATGGGCAAGATACTGTTCTAGGTATGGGATATAAAAGGTGAACAACTATTGAGCTTCTATTATGTACACAATATGGGGCTCTTTACAGGGTCTTGCTCATTTTATCATCACAATTCTATAAGGTGAATATTATCATGGTTCCCATTTCATCAGTACAAACAAAACAACAAACAAAAATATGCTTAAATTTAAACAAACTGTGAATAGCTGAACAAAGATATGATCCCAATCTATCCAAAAGCCAGGTTTAACATCTTAACCAGTAAGCATACTGCCTGGAGAAGTAAGTATTCATATCGGATTTGTCACCTAAGAGACAAGTGGTGTATCTGATGAAATTGATAGAAACTTTATACGTAGTTCTCTCCTTTTAAGCTTAAAATTTCATGAAGAATATTTTGTCTCAATATTAACAAATTATTGCATTAAGTTTCGATATTAACAAGTATATCCATTTCAAAGACACTCCCTGGATTTGAAGTCAAATACGTTAAGAAAAATGCAATTTTTTGTAAATGACTACACATTTACAGAATGTTATAGAATAACATTTATAGAATGTTAATATAAGTATGTAGAGGCTGAAGGGGAGAATAGTTATCAGGATACAACTCCCAATGAAAACAAGAATACTACAGTCCAAACGTACAGTTGTCTGTGTATCTTGTCTCCAAAAAATGTTTAAAGTTGACCTAATGAGTCAACTGAGGAAACATTTCTCCACAACATTCCCCAAAAAGAGGATAGCCTCTGCCAAATCAAAAACCTATTTAGAGTGACTTCTGCCGACTGAAGATTCTAAATCCCTGATATGTACGTTTATCTAATTCAAGGATGTGCATTCTCCTCACCCTGAGGGCATGAAGACATGCGATGCTTAAATAAGTTGTCCATGTTGCTCTTTTACAGTTTACAATTTCTGTTGCCTGAAAAGAATGCGAGCTGCATTTTTAAAAATCAAGCCATTCCAAGACAGCTGAGAATGAATACAGAGCCAGTTCCTACCTTTCCATTAGTTTTGTCTGGGTTCAACTCCTCCCTGGTCATGAAATGCAAATGACAGACAAAATATTTTGCTAATTCCAAAGTTCCCATGTGAAATGGATACACATGGCATTCTAGTGTTCCAGTTTATTACTAATGGAGAGTGCAGATATTTTCAGATGTGAAAGCCAAGTAAGTACCATGATTTCATGAAGCTAAGCAAAATGTACAGGAATAGTTAACAGTGGTATTCACTAGGGTTTGAGAAGGAAGAAATCGGTATCACTGAGCCTAAGAATTGTGGTACAAGGTCCTATATTCTTTGAAGTGCTAGTGAATTTTTAATATTAAGAAGCTGTCATAGTTTTCTTGTGTGTGATGCCAGATTAATGTCTGAGTAAAAATATAAAACCAATTAGAAAAGACTGACTATAATTAAACTGAACTAATCCAAAATAAACACAACATTTAATACCATTAGTAGTCCACCTCCTTAAAAAGTTGTGGCACCTAGTACAAAAAAGATCACAAATTTTCAAGGAAACTAAATTAACCACATAGCTGAAAAGTGAATTAAAAAAAAATCCCAGTCTATTGAGCAAATGAGAATTTTTTCTTTTTTTTTTAAAGATTTTATTTATTCATTTGACACAGAGAGAGAGATTACAAGTAGGCAGAGAGACAGGCAGAGAAAGAGGAGAGAGGAGGAAGCAGGCTCCCCACTGAGCAGAGAGCCCGATGTGGGCTCGATCCCAGGACCCTGGGATCATGACCTGAGCCGAAGGCAGAGGCTTTAACCCACTGAGCCACCCAGGTGCCCGAGAATTTTCTTTTCTATTGTTCTAAGTTTTCCAAATTTCAAAGGTTCCCTTTCTTGCTGGAAAAGTAAAGTGGTCTAAATCTCTGCCGTGAGAGTTTCTGAATTTTTATCTTTTTTTTAATTTTTTTAAAAGATTTTATTTATTTATTTGTCAGAGAGAGAGAGAGAGATCACAAGCAGGCAAAGTGGCAGGCAGAGGTCTCCCCGCTGAGCAGGGAGCCCGATGCGGGACTTGATCCCAGGACCCTGGGATCATGACCTGAGCAGAAGGCAGCTGCTTAACCAACTGAGCCACCCAGGCATCCCTTGTATCTCTTTAAAAAGTAATTAAACACCATACCAAAGGCACTTGCAAAAAAATGTAAAAATCATCTGAAATCCCATTGTTCTTCCTAATGTGTCCCTTTCTGTATTCCAGGCCTTTTAACACCAATGTAAAAAATCATTTCAAAGATTCTTTATTTGCTATGTCATAGGTAATCTTTTTCTTCATTAGAAAGGTAATTTATACCAGCAAAGGAGGTAAAAATGTAGCAAAACTGTTGGAAGAACATACCATTCCAGAAAAGGGGTTTTACAATGAGCACTGGGTGTTATACACAATGAATCATAGAATATCTCAAAAACTAATGAAGTACTGTATGGTGACTAACATAACATAATAAAAAAATTTTTTTAATTAAAAGAAAAAAAGAAAAAAGGTTTGTCACATTCCATCAAGAAAGGTCATTAAAATACCCAAGTCTGGTAGAAATCTCCTAAATCTGATTTTATTCCATTAACTGATGTTCCTTGTGTATCTACTAGAAGCAAAGTATGATGCTAGATCCCGCAGGTATAAAAATAAAGAGACACAGATCCTTCCTCCTAGGAGTTCCCATCAACCATGACCAAACATGTTAACATCATATTTCCACATACAGCAAATACCTTCATATTGTTCACCAAACCCCAAAATAAAACATCAACATTCATTAACATAACAAATGCTAACCAATTAAAAATTAATCAGCTGTCTTTATGAACTAAATTTTCAAATGTTTGTATAAGCGGTGGTGTATATGGATGCAAAATACAGAAAGACACTTAAACTAGGGGAAAAAATACAAAAGCAAAATTTGGGCTACTCAGATGTTTTCCACCCTTGGGTCTCTCTGGATATACTATATTTTATTACCTGACTTCACTGGCCAGGACTTCACTGTCCTTCCCTAATTCACAGTGGCTTTGGCATGAGAGGTTGGCTACCCCATTGTCGTTAAGGTATTGACCTTTTTCGAGCTTCTTGGCTCTTTAGCCTCATTTGGCACTGAAGAACTCCCCAACTTTTCCTTCCAAACTTTGCTTCCTATATACGCCACAAAATGTCTCTCATGCCACAATTCTTACTTACTCTGAAAATTTTTCCCCAATCCTTCATCACACTGACAGATGAAGTTTCTGCAACAAAAGGTTCAAAAATATACCGGCCCACTCTTTAAAATGTTAAGTAATTTCTCTCCTGTCGTCAAGTAAAAAGGAATATTGAGCCGGGTCTTTCCAGGACAAGTGCTGCCTCCTGAGAGCACATTAGACTCTTCTGGAAACGATCTTAAAATTTTTGGGTCACCCAGTATAACACTAAATTGTATCCTGGGGGCATATAAGGCATAGAGCAGCCTCCAAAGGAACTCATCTTATTCCTAGGGATTAACTGCCTTTTTTTTCTCCCCAAATAACATTATTTAAAATGAAATCATTGAACCCCAACTCCCACCCCATGACTTCCCAATTTTTCATCACCACCACTCCCAAACCCCTATTTCCTGAATTGTCTGAGTGTTTTTTTTAACAAAACTAAAAAACAAAAGCAAAAAAGAAATAACTGGAGGATAACGTTCTCAGTCCTAGAAACACAGTTGAGTGTTAAAAGGTATGTTATTTTAGAAATGTTTTATAATTATAACCCCTCTCCTATGAATAACAGATGCTAAAAGAAATCACCATTCTACAGAAACAGTTCATTTTAAAATGTATCAATTAGAAGACGTTACTGAAGACAAATAAAAATATCGAGACATTTCTCATTTATATTCAAAGCTAAGGATTAGGAGAACAACCCAATTACTCATCCAATCTGCCCATTTAAGCACCTGTCAACTAAAGGGATTAATATGCCTTATGTTTATGGAATTAAGGGCAGCTCTGTCACAGTCTTTGCCTGAGAACCATTAACAAACACATTTTCTAAGTATGTATTAACATTTCTTAGCTGTCACTACTGTAATGACCCTGATATAAGCTAATGAAAGCATTCAAATTTCACAGCTACATTATTGTACATTGAAGGCAATGTCCCCCCCCCAAAAAAGACAGTTGCTCCCCTCACCTAAAACTATTTTGTTGCATATACCCAATTCATAGAAACTAATTATTCTCATATTCTCAAAGGGATTTTGTTTCCTTGAAGAGACCAATTAAAACAAGTGTAGGAAGGAAATGATTAAGTCACAAAAGTGTAAAAATGTAGAGAACTACATAATGTAGGAACTGAGTTAGTAGAAATACCATATGTAGCATCTGCAAATGATTATCACTCTCAGATGGTAGCAACACCTGCTTTGGCTCTGGTTTTGGTGTGAAACTCTAAAACAAAGGTATTGATACTTTACTGAGTCTATTTGAGGACAAGTAAACCACTCTAGCAGTGATTTCCTTCCTTTGACAAATGGAATAAATACATAGTAAATGTCTTATACGTACACAAAGAATTTGTTAATAAGTATTGAAATTGCATAAACACAATCAATAATAAAAATAAACAAGCCAACAACAAATTGGCAAAATACATGAATAGACACTTTACAAAGGAAGACACATGAATGGCCAATAAGCTGAAAAGAAGCTTCTCATCATTAGTCAACAGGTAAATGGAAATGAAAACTATAATGAGATCCTCTTACACCCACTAGAATGGCTGAAATGACAGACTGAGATCAGTGTGAACATGGAGCAGCTGGAAATCTCATACACCGCTGGTAAGAATACAGAAATGGCAAAAGCATTTGAGAAACTGTTGGACAACTTCTTAAAAAGCTATTAATGTGCTGGGCTGCCTGGGTGGCTCAGTCGGTTGTGAGTCTGACTTTTGATTTTGGCTCAGGTCATGATCTCTGGGTCATGAGATTGAGCCCCACATCAGTCTCCATGCTGAGCATGGAGCCTGCTTAAGATTCT
Organism: Ailurus styani; assembly: GCA_002007465.1. Lineage (NCBI taxonomy): Eukaryota > Metazoa > Chordata > Mammalia > Carnivora > Ailuridae > Ailurus > Ailurus styani. The sequence goes on from LNAC01000006.1 coordinate 7,175,737, forward strand.
CTCTTTCTGTCTCTCTCTGCCCTTCGTCCCTGCCTCTCTAAAACAAAACAAAATAAAACAAAACAAAAAACAAAAAAGCTAACGCATACCTACCTACTGATTCAGTGATTCTACTCCTAAGTGTTACCCAAGAGAAAAGAAAACGAATATCCACAAAAAGATGATACAAGGACATGCACTGCAGTTTCATTCTTAAGAACCCCCAAACAGGAAATAACCAAACATTCGTCAATAGGAGGCTGGATAAACAAACTATATATTCATGTAATGGGATACCCCTCAGCAAGGAAAAGGACCGAACAACTGACACCTGCAACAACATCGGTGAATATAAAAAATATGTTGCAGAAAAGATTCTAGACAAAAAAAGAGTACATATTCTATGATTTTACTCATTTGGAGTTCTAGAACAGGCAAAACTAGTCACTGGTAACAGAAACCAGAATCTCTTGTTTCCCTCTAGGAGGCAGGATTGATTGCAAAGGGGCACGAGTAACTTTCTGAGGTGATATGAATGTCCTATATCTTAGTTGGAGTGTGAATTACATAAGTGTACATGGAGGTCAAAAGTAAAAAAAAAAATGCAATTAAAATTGTGTGTTTTTATTGCATGTAAATTATGCCTCAGTTAACAAATATAGAACCAAGAATGGTCAGTCACATTAACATTGACCATTTCAGATCACCCAAGTAACTAAAACATATGTGGTATGCATATATTCCAGGCTGTCCTAAGCAGTTTATGTATATTATTTCACTTATTCCACATAATAACCTTATAAGATAAATGTATTCATATCCTCATTAGATAGATAAAGATCTAAGAAGCTAAATAACTTGATCCAAGGTCTCATAGCTTGTGCATCCATCTGTCCCTTACATAGACAGTAAGTTAAACATATGTTATATCAACTTTATAGAGTCCCAAGTAGTTCACAGAGTTAATTACACAAGGTTACACAGTAAATAAAAAGGCTAATAAAGAGTATTTCTGACTCATGAATGTGTATGCACATGACAACTATTAACTCTCAACAAATAAAGCTCCATGAAAGTAATAAGGGATAGTTTTTACCAAGATTCATTGAGTGCATTCAGGCGGTTCCAATCCTTACAGGCAGGAAGGTGTGTGCAGCCCTGGGAGAGTTATCAATTTACTAAGGGACATCCAGCAAGGGAACCAGGGACCTGGGACCAACTACTGCTGGCATGTTGAACCATGATTTGGATTATGAAAAAACAAAGGATGCCGGGGCACCTGGGTGGTACAGTTGGTTAAGCTTCAGCTCATGTTATGATCTCTGGGTCGTGGGATCGAGCCCCAAGTTGGGCTATGCACTGAGCATGGATTCTGCTTGAGTTTCTATCTCTTCTCCCTCTGCCCTTTCCCACTGTGCTCTTTCTCTCTTAAATAGTTTTTTTTTTTAAAAGGATGCTTATTAAGTCTGTACTGACACCCAACTTGGAGGGCTTAGAGGGTCAGATGCAGTGTAAAATGACCCCTACAAGCTGGAGTTAAAAATGGAATGGTGTTCAATAGTAACAAATATAGATCTTTTCAATTAGGGAAAGGAAGAAAAAAACATAAGTACAAAAGAAAAGGAAAGTCTTCAATTACAAGATGCCCCGTTAAAGGAGAGTACAACCTCTTGTGTGTTCACCTGGTCTCCACACCACTTTACTTACTTCCATGTCTTCCCAATCCCTGCTTAAAATAATTAAACATGCAATAATCAACACATTTTAAATTAGAGATACTTAGTTTCACATTCATATCATTTCATTCCAGAAAAGTATACTTTAAAAAATTCATTTCTCTAGATTTTAGCTCTCTCTACTGTCTATCTTCATTATTTTCAAATTAACACTCTGGGTCTGGAAACCTAAGGATTTAAGTTTACTGTTAGGAGGAGGAAAAGAAAATGCTCTGAAATCGTGATGGAGTATAAGTCAAGCATATTATGATGACATGACATGAGGAGTGGAAAAAATCCTGTACAAACCACAACATATTTTCCTGCTCCTAGTCAAAGAATTATCCTACACCCCCTGTCCCCAAACCACACAGCCCTACGCCATTGTGGGGAGCTTCCCTCTGCCACAGTCTCAATGCCTTTTCTCTTGTCACTCCTCCCCAGTGGCCTCCTGTTCACTAGCACCCCTTTCCCAAAATGCTCCTGTTATTAGGTCTCTAATTACAGTTGTTACCATCTCCCTGGTTCCCATCAACTGTGATAAGTTCCTGTTATCACCCCTCTAATTATGTCCATCACCCACTTCCTTAGCTACACTAACCAATTAATTAATTAATCAGTTAACAGACATCAAATTAATACTTATCAAGGCATATTATTAGATACTGCAGGGGATGAAAATAGTATATGATACTCTTTGCTCAACTCAAAGAATTTACAGTCTGTAAATTTACAGTCTATAAATACAGGGAGCCACAAGTATGAGTGTGTGTGTGTGTGTGTGTGTGTGTGTGTGTGTGTGTGTGTGTGTGCGTCTGTGACTTCAGTACTAGTCCTGGTGTGTTGAGATGGGCAGAGGCAGGCCCCATTGAAGAGATGGAGGATTTGAACCTCCCTGTCTGAAGAAAGAGCAGAGTTCAAACTTGTAGTGAGTTGCATGGCTAAAACCCAGAGGTGGAAATGACAAGGCCAGTCTCCCCTGGAAAGAAAGTTAGAGCCTTGGAGCAGAATGTCACAGAACTGAAGCAGTAAATTAGGCAAGATCACTGAGCAAAGACCTTAAATGGGAAGGTGTAGAGAGTTTACTTCTATAGGCATCGCAAGTCAATGACTTGACTAAATATTGCATTCATTACAGTAGACACACAACTAAACTTATTAAACGTGAGTCACCCAATCTTAAATCAGAAGCCAACCCACTGATAGGCCATGAGAAGAGGAATAGCATGACTGATGGCATCAGCCAGTGGACACGGATGACTCTTGGATACCTCTAGGCCTGTATCCACTCTGGCAACTATCAGTAATCTTCTATAATGGTTAAGGCTCTTGTTAACATTAAAGTATTTTCTTTGTACAGTGCAACTTTGGGCATTTCTTCCCTCCTATACATAAACAACATAAGGAATGTTGTTTCAACAACCCTTGAAACCTTGTTGGAAATCTCATTCGGTGAGATAAGGAAAATTTCAGTGAGAACTTCATAATTCACAGAGGCAAAGGAATGTAGTGTAAAGGTGATTCAATTTTCTTATTTATAAGATAAAAGGGTTAGACAAACTCTAACATCACTTTAAGCCTAAAAGGATTTTTTTCAGCTCTGTAATCACACTTACATTTTAAATTTGTTGATAATTAAAAATTATTAATGGCCCTTTAAAAACCTAAAAACTAGCTTTTATTTTGCTCTAATTACAATTTAAATTTAAGATAGGCCTTAATGTCTAATACTAATGTGGCAAAAATGGGTCAAAGTTTAGACAGGTATTCAGAAACAGATGCATCATCTATCGGTTAGTTACCTACCACTGCATAAAAGTGCCACAAATGTGGAAATAAATGCTGCTTAAAAGAAGACCTATTTATTATCTGGTAATTTTGGAGGGTCAGGAGTCTGGGCACAGCAGATTGGTCTTCCGCTCAGGTTCTCACAAGCCTGTAATTACGGGATCAGCCAGGCTGCATTCATTTCTAGGGCTTGAGGTCCTCTTCCAAGCTCTTGTGGTATGGGAATATCCCATTCCTGAGTTTGCTGTCCTACTTGTTGGGTGTCATCTGGGGGCCACCATCAGCTCCTAGAAGCTGTCTTCATGCCATGTGGCCTTCTCCTTTGGTCTCTCATAACATGGCAGCCTGCCCATGCTGCTGAAGCGCAAGCTGGGGAACTGGCACTCCCGTCTTAAACTAAGTCTTACGTAATATAACACATCCACAGGAGGGACATCCATCTCCTCACTTTTGCCAAATCTTATTTGCTGGAAGTAAGTTACAACGTCCACCCACCATTCAAGTAGGTGGATTATACAAAGGCGTGACTCACTGAGGGTCACCTCAGGGTGTGTTTCAGCAATGTGAAATGTGAAACAACTATGTTACTACCGTCATCTAAGTTCCTTCAGTCAATTAAAAGCTATTTTTAATGGAAAGTTAAGTAAAATGAGAATGGAAGGTTACTGTTGGAAAACATCTTGTAATAGCCACCATGACAAGATTATCAGTACAAAGCCTCTGTTCTACACTTCTAAGCAGTGGGCGCTACACGCCTGTTATGACATAATAAATCTGTAAAATGGGGTTATTATCCTCACCTTATAGTAAGTAAAATGAGAAAAGGTAGGTTAAGTGGCTTACACAAGTCCACACAGTTACAAAGCAGCAGAACCCACTCAGAACTCTGTACAGCAGCAAAGAGAATATCTAGGAATTTTGCAAATCTAGTAACTACATTACTCAGCAGATCATAATAACCTTGAGACTCAGTTTTCTCATCTGTAAAATGGGGAAGATTATGACACCTCATCTAGAAATCTCCTAAGGTGGTTGTGAAGATAAAATACAAACATACATAATAGAATATGTCCAGCGCTTCACTCAAAAGCTGATGCCTGTAAGTGCTTAATAAATGGTATCATTGCTGTTCTGTTATAAGTGCTATGTAAATGCTAAAGTATTACACATGGGCGCCTGGGTGGCTCAGTCACTGAGCTCTGCCTTCGGCTCAGTTAAGATCCTGGTCCTGGGATCAAGTCCGCATTGGGCTCCCTGCTCAGCGGGGAGTCTGCTTCTCCTTCTCCCACTCCCCCTGCTTGTGTTCCCTCTCTCGCTGTATCTCTCTCTGTCAAATAAATAAATAAAACCTTTAAAAATAAAAAAATAAAAAATAAAGTATTACACATATGAAAGTATAGGTAAGGATGATAAGTTTAATGGGTTTTTTAATGTCTTATTTGTGAGGTGTTTTTTTTTTAATTGGCAGGGAATTTTTAGGATCTTTTACTAATCAGTCCACTACTTTTCTATGCTTAAAAGGTTCTTGAGAAATAAAGAGGAAAAAATATTCCATCTATCTTTCTGTAGAAGATATAAAACTTTTATCCACCAATAAATTGAAATGTAAAATACATTTTTAACAATTCATGTTCGTGGGTCAAAGACATAGACTGCTTATATGCTTGATAAGAATGTTTGAGTTAGCCTTTGTTAAAATGTAAAGTTTTAAGGTAGCCAAAAATGGATTATTGAGAAGAATGAGTGGATCGAAGAAAAAACAAGATATTCAGAAATATTTAATAATATAGTAAGAACATTACAGAACATTATATAAGGTAAGTCCTCTTTAATAAATCTATAATCTACATGTTTAAAAATTAGATACCTATATTGTTAATTGTCTAGTCTAAAAAGACAGTCATTTCTGAGACCAGAGATGACTATATGTTTCTCCTTGAATTCCTTTAATTATCTTTGCCATAACTTGTTTTTCATTTCTAATTGTTACTAATCAAATCAATTTGCCACCATTTGTAAGTGTTGACTTCTCATAGGGATATCACTGATGGGATACCCGTCACCCATACCCAATGGCCCCTATAGGACAGTGCTGTGCTGGTAAACATTTAACAAATAAACTCTGTGGGAAAAATAGGTCTGGTAATTTCTATGGCCAATTTCAAGCTACCAATAAGATGCCAATGACCAAGAGGTAAGAAACAGTACCCTGGCACACTACATAGGACCACACAATACCACATAGCACACCACACACCACATAGTGAAAGAGAAGCAGGAAGCCATCGAGAGAACATCAAAATTCAATTTAATGCAGTATAACCTATTTATCTATATGCCAAGGTTTGGAATTTCCAAACTGGGCTTGGGAAGGTCTCTGGCAGAGTTATAGAATTTTTCAAAGAAAGAATCAGAAAGAAAGTAATTAACCAAACTATACATTCTACAAATGCTCTCTCAGGTAATTCCTAATTAACCACAGTAAGGTAAGTACCATTTCTCTCATGGTACCATTTCTCCCAATATGTGTATTTCCCATTTTACATATAAGAAACCAGAGGCTTAGGCAAACATCCTCATAGCTAGTAAGAGACAGGTCCTCCCACTCTTTCCTCCCTTCCTTGCCTCTTCCCCACTTTTCTTCCTTCCTTTTCCTTCCTTTCTTCCCTCCTTCCTCCCTCTCTCCATCCTTCTACCCCTTACTGGCCCTCCTTCACTATATGTTCATCTAGTATATCCTATGCTCAAGACAGTGCCTGCAACCAACTATATGACACACTGGGAAGAAAGAACCACAGGGGACCCAAGAGAGAGAGAAAATATATTCATATTGCAATAGCAGACTTGCATTACACCACTTACTTAAAATTGAGAATAGAGTTTAGTTTGCTATTAATGATAAATTTGACTTGACATAGTTTGTTTGTTTTTACAAAATTAGAACAATTACACTTGCTAGAAACTCCACCGAAATGCTGTAATGCTAATAAAGACCTCTCTTTGTTGTCCTCCACAAATACTAAAAAAAATTTTTTACAGTAGATTTATTATTACAAAAACACAACTTATCTTTTAACTCAGATGCTGGAAAAGAAAAAAAGAGTCTCTCCAACATCCTCTGGAGCACACAGAACTCTTCCCAATAATATAAGCATATTAGCCAAAAGCTTTCCTTTTGAGAAGACCACAAAGCAATAAATGTATAAATGAAAACTTAACAGGAAGATCTTCTTGGTGCAAATATGGAAAGGCAGTAATATTTTAATGTTTTAGCTACCTTCACCACTTGTTTTTTTCTGTAGTTAATAAATAAAATAATTAAATATATCCATTAGTTTTCACATAGTATATAAAACTGAATGATTCTAAGTGTTTAATATTACAATTTTCTCACCTTTGTGTACATTTTTTTCTTTAAAAGATCTAAGCCTCACTTTGTACAAAAATTATTTTAAATTTGCAGTATCCTTCAACTATTCTCTATCATAGCGCTAAACAATGTACCATAAGCTTGGGAAAATTCAAATAATAGGACCACACTCTGAGCTCTTTATTACAAAGATTATTGGCAAAAAGCTACATTCATGACTTTCTTCATGTTCTGCACAAGAAGGATTACATATTTCATATAAACCATATTTCTATCACATATGAACCATGTCACCTCTAAAGTTAATTTATCAAACTTTAGGTGTAGCTTTACAAAAATGATAACATACTGACTTAAAACCAAAACTACAAAATATATAAAAGTCCCTATCCTATCAAGAGAGTCACATGGAAGCAGGATAAGACTTAATACTGGAAGAGAATATCTATAGATATATCAGGTGGGGGAGGGAGGGTAGTTGGATAAGTCTTTGGAAGACATCAGCTCACTGTCAAGAGAGAGGAACCAAACTCAAGGAAATCTCTGATCTATAAATTCAACTGCTGTGTTTTTTTATAAATACATGAAAATGTTCTTCTGTAATATTTGATCTTGGAAATAAAAACTCTTCAGTTAAAAAAAAAAAGATTGAAAGAGAAGCTTTATCCCTAACTACAGCCTTAAAAAGTGGCCTACCCCTCATCCCAAGAAGTGTTAGAGCCCTAAATACTACTGAACTCTTGATTGTCAGCTGCGGTCATTCCATTCTGGAACAAATTGGGAAAACTGACTAAGCCTGTCTTCAACGGAAGCACTCTTCTCAGTAGGCAATAAGGACCCTAAGAACAGCCTTGAAGAAATTTAAGCAGTAAAGGAGCCATAGCCACAACCAGACATCTGGTTTACCCTGCTTCTTCAGCACATATATATTTGAGAGAGGAACACAGAGGCTACAATCTGCCAAGAGAGGTAGAGAATATTTTTAAAAAGAATACTCCAGTGTTTCCATATTTGCCTAATCTTTGACATTGATACCTTATAAAAATTTTCATATGACGTATGTGTGATCATTCCTCCCCCACCATTACTTTCATTATTGAACAATTTTCTGCCATCAGAGGCTAGAAATGGTTACCAACATCTGAGATGCCAACCTACTGACCTTATCCACTAAGAAAAAATCTTGGTTTAAGCTCTGGCTGGCTCATTGAACTTGTTAAACTTGTATGTTAAGAAAGCTGAACTGTTTGGGATTAAGAGAAGAGGTCAAAGACTGGTGGCCAAGTAAGAGGCTGTTGCAAAAGTCACCCCAGAATTGATAAAATGTGAATTAGCACAGTTATGGGGAAAAGGTAAAGAGGAGAGCACACATTGGCATATACGTAAGAAGTAAAAATCAACCGAGTTTGGTGACAGACTGAGTATGGTGGATGAGAGAAAGGGAAGAGTTTGTTGAAGACTAGAAGAATGGTCTAAGCACACCACATGGTACTTTTAAGAATCTACAAAGACTTTTTTAATATCTAAGAGCCCTTAGATGTGAATTATGAGCTTCTCATGGAAGAAGATCATTCAGTTCATGCTTATTGGGCCAAATTAAATATCCTATGCAATATTTCAAATGATACTAAAATTAAAGATAATTTTAAATTAAAAGCCTTAGTTTGTATATTAAAGACATTCTTACATTTCACCGAAATTAAAATGGCAAAGGAAAATAACTCATTTCAGCCCTGAAGAGATACTGTCATTGACACTACAAAAAAAGTATAGGAAGCAAGAAATTTCAAGCCCAGTTCAAAAGTGACAGTGTGTCTCCTTGCTGAGTTAGTCCTCAGTTAGCATTTAGTTATTTTGAACATTCTGTTTTCTCTTGGAATGTGAAAAGAATAATGACCAGAGAGAGAGGAAAACAGAGTGCAAACATTGACTCTGTCATTATTAACATCTTGGGTCCCTCCAGTGATCTGCTCCTGAGTCTTCTCATCTATAAAATAAAGATTTCAGCTAGATGGTTTATAAGAATCCATCCATTTCTTACAGTCTTTCATGCATTGTGCTAATTAAGAGCTTAAATATTATACACTCGTATTCTCACATATAGTGCTTTTTGTGGAGGAAAGGTGAATTTAGAGGACTGGAATGCACTAATTACCTTACAGATAAATGCCTCAATGTTTTTTAAATGCCAGGCCTGCATATCAATGGGTTTCATCCAGAGAAGAAATACATATACATTGGGACAGGTTTTTAAAATAATTAACTATTATTTATATCAATCTGGTATACACACTTATTTCTAACTTATAAATTGATGATTTAACAAATCAATAGGGTTTCCACAAAGTTTTCCCAGCTGTTAGCTTAAGGATGTAACCAATTAGAAAAAGAGATCAGACTTGTGGTTACCAGAGATGAAGGGGTGAAGAGCGGAAATTGGAAGAAGGTGGTCAAAAGGCACAAACTCACAAACCTCCAGCTATATGATAAATAAGTACTAAATATGGAATGTACAACTTGATGATTATAGTAGTTACCACTGCTCTATCACATATATTGGAAGGCTGCAAATCCTAGAATTTCTCATTATAAGAAAAAGAACAGTTTTCCCATTTATTTTTATGGTATCTTTATGAGATGCTGCCTGTTAAATAAACTTACTGTGGTAATTATTTCACAATATATGCGAGTCAAATTTTATGCTGTACACTTGAAACTTATACAGGGATATATGTCAAATACAGGTCAATAAAACCAGGGGAGTAAAGGAACAGGGGGTAGCCAACGGTAAGAAGCCTCAGGAACTTTCAAAAAGTATAGGATGAGTGACATTTTGTCCTTTAGTATTGTCACATTTTAGGTATGATCACATTTTCATGAGCTCTAAACCAATGGGTCCATTTGAATTTGAAGGTTTATTTACATGACCTGCTTTGTTTGGAGAAGCCTTGGAAGTCATTTTAGTTAATCGTTCCTTACAACTACTATCTCATTTAGAAATTAATATTGTCTTAGCATATTCATGAAGAATATATTTCTTAGGCATAAATGTGATGGCAACCCTTCAGAAACTATATCACACCATCCTTGTGAATATTAAACTCTTCTAATTCAATCCATGGACTCACTGCTCTTAAAACCATGTCCAACTTTTACTCAAATAACCCAACATGGCTATTTTGATTCACTCGGGGTATCCATATAGAAGTCTTTCACACTTGCTTGTGATTTAAGCTCCATAAATGCAAATGTAACACATACTAACTTGGATGTGACCAAAAGTATATGATTAAATACCTTAGGGTTTATTTTTCAGCAAACAAACTATAGATGAATCCATGGCAGGCAAGGCAGACCAGAGGGCACTTGACAGCTTAAAAGCCATCAAAGCTGGCCAAATGATTGTTCTATACCAGAATGGGTGGTAAATCCACTCCTGGGGGCTCCATAGCTCTAAGACTCAGAGGCCAAGGCTACACCAGATGGCCAGCAATCAAATGACCTGGCACAGTTACCTGCAAATGGCTCCTGACGTACAACATGGGACAAAAGACAAGCTTTGTGAAACTCCCTATTGAGAGCATCATGCAAAACTTCTGTGCATTGATGGAACCAAAATAAATAAATAAATGAATAAACAAACAAACCAACAGCCACACATGAAAGCTTTACTTTTAGTAACTGATTGATTCAGGCAAGAGTTATGATCTTAGGATAGTGATCCAAAAGTAATCTAGTTGGTCCATGACTGTCAACATGTTTTTCTCCTAATGGAGAATAATAAACTACAATGCAAATTTAAGCACCCTTTATAAAATACCAGCCTCCTCAGTGGATTCTGTTCAACATGGATTTTGAATGTATTATAGTTCTCTGCGTTGTGAGCCATCTTTTTGATTTCCAAAAGAAAATGTTTTAACCAACATGCACAGACGGATGATAAATAGCTCCACGAGAAGAGTGATTCCTATACAGAATAGCATAATGGTTCATCCATTTAATCTTATATGTGGACAAAGCATTTAAGTGATTACTTTTGAAGGTGTGGATTATTTACTTTGAAGATCATCCATGGGTAATTTAAAAATCTGAATCACTCAACACATCTCTGGTTATCTTTCAAGAGTGTTCAAGTTTATATTCAAGGAACACAAACTGATCATGGTCTTAGACAAACATAAGGATGATGTAAAAGGATGATGTTTCAAAGGTCACCTAATGCATTCCAAGCTATATATTAATGTAGTACCTATGCCACAGCTTCTTTTTCAATGCAGAAGACTATCAAGAATTACCTTCATTTGAAAAAGAAGCAAAAGACTGAAACAAAAAAGGCATTACAAAAACAGAATCAACTCAAAAGCACTTGCCTTTGGTCTAACACAGTGCTGAGTTCTTTAATGAACAAGAAAAACTGGCAAAAGACGTACATATGCCTTAAAGGAACTTAAGAGTTTTATGGAACAAGACTTATCAAACATGACTTATTCACATACATTAAGAAAATTACAGCCTCTTATAAGGCCAAATATTATTAATCAAAGTAAGCTTACAGTTTATAGATGATAGTGCTATAGAAATTCAGTGAAGATAAGATCACTGTGAAGCACGGTTAATCAGAGATTTCTTGGAGGATATGGATCGGAGGCTGCCCTGAAAGGAAGCTCTTCTCTTTCCTTCACATATCCAGATCACCAGGCACAGTGCAAGGACCACATAACAATTTTCTGAATTGAACTGAAGGGAATATAGGGTTTGCGATAATGAAATGGAAGTGAAAGAACATTCAAGAGCGTTCTTGAGTGTGACATAAGGAAAGAAAAGTAAAGAAAGTAAGAAATTAATATCACCTAGATAGGATTTATGCTAAAATATTTAACTGGGACATAATCATAAGTAAACCATTAAACAAATACAAATAGAAGGACATCCTACAAAACACTTCAAGTACGCTCTTCAAAAAATATCAATGTCACGAAAGATAAAACATCACGCAGGAGTGTTCTAGATTAAAGGATACTAAAGAAACATAACAATCGAATGCAATTCAATTCCTTAATTAGATCGTGGAGAGGGAAATAATAGCTGTACAGAACTTCTTCCCTCAAAATCACCGAAATGTGAATATGGACTACATTTAGATAATATTACTGAATCATTGCTGAATTATTGGATGTGATCATGTCTGTGTAGGAGAACATCCTTATTTTTAAGAGATGTAGCTGAAGTATTTAGGGGTGATGTATCATGTCTGCAACTTAATCTCAAATGGTTCAGTGAAAAAAACAAATCTATAAATAAACACATACCCACGAAGAGAGATAAAGCAAATGTGGCTTTGGTGAATCTCAGTGAAATAAATAGTTGTGGGGAGAGAAATAATGAGTCAGATGGGACTAGATTAGGAGGATGGATGGCACTGAGATGTGAGGGGATGGAGGCTAAGATCTGTGAAGAGGGAAAGCATGAACAACTGATGGAGATCCTTGGATTGTCAAATGAGGGACTTGGCCTTGACTTGGAAAAACAGCAGGGACACAGAATACATGACAGTCTTTGACTTAAAAGTAAAATAATGACTTCATATATCAGGAACTAAATATGACAGCACTTGGCAGAAAGCACTAAAAAAGGAATGATTTGAAGGCCGATTAGAACAGTCTCTCATAATAACCAAAGGGACATTTAAAGAAAATCTTTGGCTTCACAGAAGCAGAGGAAAGAAAAAAGACAGAACCAAGAACCAATAGGAAATATAGATTATGGGTGGACTGCTTACACAGATGTGAATTCCTTATGGTTATTTCTCTCATGGGCCTTCCCTAAAACCTCAAGGCAGACTTTTTCATCTCTCCTCAAGATGCTCTGATTCCATTAGAATTTGACCAGAGCAAGATCCCACACTGGCTGGGATCATTCTCACAGGATTCAATGCCTCAGCAACAGGTCACCCTTGATAAACAGCAAGCTTCCGGAAACAAGTATCTATCTAGAGCAACATTAATGCCCAGCATCCACACAAGAGGAAAGGAAAATGACAAACAGGATTCAAAGGAGAGAAGGAGGTCAAAATGCTTGTGAGATCTCTAACATGGAGGCTGAAAGACACTGAAACATCGAGAAGGAGAGCTTTCTTAGGGTGAAGGTATCATTCTCCATGTTATTTCAGAGGTGACGACAGTATGTTAGCAGGATGGAGAAGTTACATCTGTAACTGTCAGTTTTCTTCCCAGATTGCTTTTGGGGCTGCTTTGTTTGAAATACTGTAGATATACTTACTCACATAATTAGTTTGTCTAACTTCCTGTCAAATCAGTATTTATTTATGCAAATCAATCTTGTTGCTTTTCCCCTGAAGGTATTCGGTCAATTTGTGTCACTATAAAGAGACTTACCAGGACCTTTTCTCCTATGATTTTTTTTTTCTTTTCTACACAATTTATTCCTGATCTCTTTTTTTCTTATTATCTAATTCATTTTTGTTTAGATTTTAGTTTCCTTACAGACCAATCATGTTTGAACATTGGTTTGTGCCTTTTTCTGCGTGCACTATATGTACATAATAAGTACCAAATGGACCTGAGTTTATCTGCTACCGACTAGATAAATGATTTGGACAAGTCACTTAACAACTATAAAATGAATATACTAATATACACCTTATACACACCTTAATTAAATAAGATAAATCATGCAGGGGTGCCTGGGTGGTATAGTTGGTTAAGTGTCTGACTCTTGATTTCAGCTCATGATCTCAGGGTTCTGGAATTAAGCCCCATGTTGGGCTCCCTGCTCAGCATGGAGTCTGCTTAAGATTCTCTCTCCCCTCTCCCTCTCCCCTTCTCCCCCCACCCCAACTCTCTTTGTCTTTCTCTCTCTCTCCCAAATAAATAAATCTTTTTTTAAAAAAAAGATAACTTATGCAAATCACAGTATCTGAAAAATAGTAAACATCCAAAAATTAATCTTATTACTATAATTGTCATTAGTATTAATTGTACTTCATTATATAGAACAGTAATCTTATGACCAAAGATAGCATTATTATACACTCACAGATTAAGAAATGGACAAAAATTTTCGAAAGAATAAATTTGAGGACCATTGCCCAAGTCCCTCTAATCTATAAATATCCACAGAGATTAAGTAACTTCTCTGCGGTCACACAGCTTATAAGAAGCAGAGATCCAGGGGCGCCTGGGTGGCTCAATGGGTTAAAGTCTCTGCCTTCGGCACAGGCTATGATCTCAGGGTCCTAGGATCGAGCCCCGAGCCCCGCATCGGGCTGCCTGCTCAGCAGGGAGCCTGCTTCCTCCTCTCTCTCTGCCTGTCTTTCTGCCTACTAGTGATCTCTTTCCCTCTCTGTGTCAAATAGATAGATAGATAGATAGATAGATAGATAGATAGATAGAGAAAAGTAAAAAAATAAATAAATCTTTAAAAAAAAAAAAAGAAGTAGAGATCCAGTCTATCCAGGGTCTTCTGTCTTCCAAGCCAGGGAGTGATTTATCCATTTTCTTACACTGCTATCCATCTGGAGAAGAGCTGGAATTACTACCAATGTGTACTGCGAGTTTAACACATTCCTACAACCAAGAACATGCTGCAGTGTGAACAAGTTAGCAAAGAAGAATGAGGTCTTATATACATGAAAGAGTTGCCAGGGCAGGAAAGATATTTTTTTAGGCAGTGAATTGTCTTTTGACAAATATTGACATATATTCTCTCTTTTTTGTAAGATTTTTATGTATTTATTTATTTGAGAGAGAGTGGGGGGTAGAAGCAGAGAGAGAGGGATAAGCAGACTCCAAGCTGAGTGCAAAGATGGATGAAGGGCTCAATCTCTAGACCCTGATATCATGACCTGAGCCAAAATCAAGAATCTGGCACTTAACCAACTGAGCCACCCTGGCACCCCAATACATATTCTATTATGAAACTAAAAGTCCTCCTTATGGAAAACTTCTTTTAATCTCAAAAGTACCATTTTAAGAGCTCTTTTTAATTTATATAAATCCAAAGCAAGTTTCCAATGCTTTATCTTGGCAATATACATGACAAGCTTAACTAGAACCTAAGCTTCATTTAGTAAGTGGATGGAATCACTTTGTTCCTTACCTACAGCCATTGGTATATAGAGGTTAGAGGTTGTTAAAAAACGGTTATACACATTTGCAACTTAGAGGTGTTCTGGGATGGCAAGTACTGAGAACTCAAAGCCTTCTCTCTGATGCTCGATGTCACTGAACCTTGTTGAGTTAGCCCTAAGGCCAAGTTGGAGAAGCCCCTGATCAAATTCACCATAAGAAAGAGGAACACTTCCAGCTGGGCAACACCAGGGGGCGGAAGAAACATTTCCACCCAAGGTCACAACCACAGCAGCCAACAGGGCTGCTCCGCAATAGTAAAAAGTCATTGGCAAAGGAAGCAATACTCCCAACTGCCTGGACTTAGGAGGAGACAAGACCAAGGAGGACTTGTCTTTGGTTTTGACAGCCTTGGACGTAAGATAAGAGGAGTTCCTGAGGAGAAGCAAAATTAAATTTACTGTGAGTGAGGCAGGAACTCAGAGTTCTCATCTGAATATTAAAATAAATATAACGTGAGGTGCCTGGGTGGTGCAGTCAGTCAAGTGGTTTAAGCGTCTCACACTTGATTTCAGCTCAGGTCGTGATCTCAATGTTGTGAGATCAAGCCCAGGGTCAGGCTCACACTCTGGACATGGATGGAGCCTGCTTGAGATTATCTCTCTCCATCTCCCTCTGCCCCTCCTCCCAACTCTTTCTAAAAAATGATAAAATAAAATAAATATAACGTTATTTGTAGTCACAGGCTGAAAGACTAAGGACACCTCATTGTAACATCATATGATATTTTATTAATAGACCCATATAGGGCTCAGGCAGAGGCCCCTTTCCACAAACATAACTTCAGGGTCTCAAATAGCATCTACCTTTCATGGCTTGCTTCTGCCTCTGGTAGCTTCGAGAGTTCTCAAGAGGTGTCTCCCATGGGATCAGTGCTCCCCCCACCAGGAGCTACCTCAGTGCCACCTCTGCACTGCTGTGAGCCACCATCTGCCCCAGACCCTTCCTTTTTTCAGTGTTTCTTCTCAGGCCACTCTAGGGCATAGAAACTCTGCCTCGATTGCTGATGCTTTCTTTCTCAGGCTGTACTGACCTGCCTTATGAGGCTCAGGGAGGCTTGGGCTTAATCCTGACCTCTGATCTCTCTCAGACACTATCCTCCACCAACATTCACCTTGAAGCCAGCTCACTGCTCTCAACCACTTCGTATTTACCTCTGGCCCAACCGGGATCTGCTCCCTTTCCTCTGTGCTCTGCTTTCCTTGAGCTGTTTGGCCCCCAGGATTTCACCCTTTTAGGTTTGACACCAAGAGTGTTCATCCCTCGGTTCAGACACACACTGGCAAATAGCAAGATCAATCAACAACCTCAGAGCTGACCCAGGAACACAGCTCTCTCTGAACTTCAGACTCCTCTACCAAGTGTGCCTTGTCATTCCAGAAATGGTTCTCCAAGGATGAATCCTTGTCATCTCTTTTGTAGTTGGGTTCTCTTGAGTCCCTCGCTCCCATCCTCACAGCATCTACTGTCTCCCAACCTCGCCTCTATGTAGATGAACCTCAATCTATATGACTGAATCTCAATCATTGATACATTTTTTCTACATTATGCCCCTCAGTACCATACAAATCAGTTGATACGAATATAGATATACATCAAATATACATCAGGGTATGGAGGTGGATTGTTGGCTTTTCACATCTAGTCAAAGATATGCTTTAGATTCAGCAAGGATATACTTTATACACAAATGCACAGCAAAAAAATATTAAGATTTATGTATTTGAGAAAGAGAGAGAGAAAGAGAACACATGCATGAGTTGGGTGAGGGGCATAGGGAAAGACTTTAAGCAGACTCCCTACTGAGCATGGAGCCCAATGCAGGGTTCCATCTCACGACCCATGGGATCACGACCTGAGCCAAAAGCAAGAGTTGGACGCTTAACTGACTGAGCCACCCAGGTGTCCCACAAAAGAAATTTTTAATTATATGTATGCATTCTTTCATTTTCATCTGACTATTCATTCCCATGAATGCAATGTACGGAAAAAATTAATTATAGATTAATCCTGGATTAAGGGAAGTAAATAAGGAAAGAGAAGACTGTCCTTAATTATACAGTTCTTCATAACTTTGACATTATTTGTCAGATGCAAATATTGATCTGTGAAGTAAAATAGCATGATCAGCCAGAAACATTAACTGATGTCTGCCATCTACAAGGTAAATTTTATTATATTCACCCTTTACTAGAAGTGCATGGCCCTTGGGCTTCAATTACTAAAGTGATATGACTAAGTTTGACAGTTACATTAGTTACATTATCACAAATATTACTAAAACTCATTAATTTTCTATATGGAAACGTAGTCCTTGACTCTAAAAGAAAGAAAGAAATTTTAATAAGGATGTAAGAAAGACCTTGACTTTTGCAATAGAGTTTACCAAGATTTTTTTTCAGAACATTACAGCCAAAATACAGGCAACAGCTTCTAAATCATATTCAGTAATAGCTTATTTAATAACACTGCATATATGCAGTTAGTAAGACACATCCATTTTAAGTCATACCTTGTTTACAGAGGAAGAAGCATAGTTGCAGTGGGATGAAAGTGAACTTTTCAGCATCAGAGTGTGATGTATGACCTATAATGAAGGTTCAATATTATGTGCTGTCTTGGCATCTGGTAAAATCAGGTGGGCCTTGAATAGCCTCACTGTAAGTGCCCCTCCCTACAATGCATCCACAGAAAAAGTGCTCTAGCCAAATAGCGCTCCTTGTTAAAAGGACCAAGCCCAGGTTTTGCTTCATCCTGAGTAACAGGTTTTAGTTCTCTGTCAGCCCACAAAATTATTCAAACAAGCCAATCACATCCTCCCACAGGAGCAAGGAGACACTCTGCCCCCTTGATACTACAAAGCCTGCCTCCTACAGCTCCTGGTTGTTCATTCTGTTCTTGAATGCAATTCTGTGTGACCCTGCATGGTACACTGTCCTCCTCCTTAGGCTGTGAGCATATGTAACGAAGAAACTGCTCACCATCTTATATATCTAGTGGCAGGTATCCTGTGTTTAGCCATCCCAATAACCCTGGGCAAAAGTTCCCTCCACTCACCAAAAGGGTAAACAAGAAGTGATCAAAACATAGAGCAAGCAGTTGGCAGATAGGATGCTTCAAGTCAAGCTTTCTGACCCCACAACCACTGCTATTCCAGTCCCCAGAGCTATCCCAACCACATGATGACAGTCAGCACTTAGGGGGCAATTTCTATGTACCACATTCTGTGCCAAGCTCTTTACATGGATTATCTTATTTAAGTCTCACAACTATCCTGTGAGGTAGGTACCATTGTTCTTACCATTTTACAGATGATGAGATTGAAACACAAAGAAGCTGAGTGATCAACTAGAGAGTGTTAGAGCTGAGATCTCATAGCTTGCCACAGCCAAATCCCACTGCCAAAAGAACTACTGGCTTCCCAAAGGATTAGTCCTCTGATAAATGAATTTTACAGAAGCGCTCTGCCACCAGATGAAAAGAGTTGAAAAGTATAAGTTTATGAGCACAAAGTTGGGTTTACAAAGGTCAGTCTGATTTGTCACCACCACTGAGTAACTAGTGGTGTCTACTGAGTGTACATACTGAAGGAAAGACATGCCTCAAGCATGGTTAAGGAAAAGCAGCACACAATCCAAATATTACTATCCTCCAGAGTCATGATTTTATTAAACATTTTTAAATAGCTTAGCATATTTTAGGCCCTCCCTTTTTTCTATGCTATACTCATTTTCAAACACAGATATAATTATACACACTAACATGTCTAGCTCAAGCTAGCTCTCCTCAGATTTCTTGAATCCAGTTTTTATGTGTCCATCTGCCTTCTGAGCATCTCAGTCTAACTTCATTATGTCCATCTTTCTCCCCAATCTAGACTATGATCTGCTTGTGATGAGGGACCGGGTTTTGCTCATTTCTTTTTTATATCACCAAAATCTAGCTCAAACCCTCAATGGTTTTTGAAAATGAATGAATAAATGAATATAAAAGCAAATAAGGTCAAGAAAGTAACCATTTATTTCTAAAATATGTCAAGGTGTTAGAAACTACTTTATTTTTGTCCAAAACTAGTTCTTCATTCAGAGGCTAGATTTTTTTCTGAACATTCCAACAGATATTTGGAACAGAATTTATGGTTTTCATACAAAGTGATAAAGTAGTTCCCTAAAAATAATTCTTTAAAAAACTTGTCATCTTTTTTAAAAAGTATGATAATTTGGAACTAATATCTGTTATACAATTCATATATTGTTTATGAACACACACGTACATGCATACATGCAGTCAACCAACAGAAACTGTTGATGACCAACATTGAAACAAAACTTCCATGAAGCAGCGAGCTCCTAACAGAAAATAGAGTGCTCAATAGCCATTCATCAAACATTTCTGCCTTCATAAAAAGTCTTTCTCAAAAGCATTTTTAACTGTAAGACACGGTTTTACAGAAACCACAAATGTCTTATTATTCTAATATTAACCAGGGTTAGAATACTTTTTCTTCCCTCAATTCTCTGCTCTCTTTACTAGGCTGTGTCTAAAACTCTAGAAAACTTCCTTGTGAGAAACTTTTTGATAAAGCACAGTCTCATTCCAGGCAACATTTAATCCATTTCTCAAACCTAAGTTTGTAAAAATCCCCTAGGGAGGTTATTGAAATGCAGATCCTAGTTCCCAGTAAACCTCCCACATACCTCACACCAGAGGTTGTAATTCAGTAGATCTGGAATGTGGCTAAGGAATCTACACTTTTATCAGGTCCTATCTAATTCATGGGTTTTATCAACTATACTTCGAAAAATATTGCTTCAGAAAATGTGAAGTCAGTTTGAACAGCAAACGTAAATTTAAGATTTTTGCAAGACTATTAGCAATGACATGGAGAAGGATTTCAAGAGAAATAGGCTGTAGTCAAAAAAATCTGTTACTATAATCCAGATGAAAGTTTATGCAGGATTAAAGACGAGTATAGGATGGAAGGAAGATGGTAAGAAAAGTATTGAAGAGGTTCAATATTCACAAACCAAATCAATAAGACTTGGTGATTCAATAGTTGGGCAAAGCAGAGTGAAGAGAACTGAGGTAAGACTGGGAATAGTGAAGGACAAATTAACTTCCAGAATTCAAACTCTGGAGATGGACTATGTGGAGATGCTGCTAAGTAAAACAGGTTATTAGTCAAGTTTGGGACCTGTACAAACCAGTAGGGATACTGCCAGTTCATAGAGCATTTCTGTAAAAATTTGAAAAAGTTACCACATTTTTGTGTAGAAGTATACTGCCAGGCACAGCTTAGTGAGTGGAAAACTCCTTCGGGAAAATTAGAAGGTGCTCCAGTCTATGAGCAAACATACCCCTGTGCTAGCCACACCTGGGGAAACATAACAAAGGCTGGATTTAAGCCCCCTCCTGCCCCTCAAATAAGGGTCCTCATATAAAGTATAATGTGCAATTGGCCCAGAAGGACACTAATGAGATTCAGGAAGTAGCCTTGGAATGGATGGTTAAAGCAGAAGGGAGGCAAAGTCATTGAATGGGGCAACTCTCAGGTGACGGAAATTGATGGGTGTGTTGCCTACATGAGGAATGAATTATTCCAGGGTTACTTTTCTAAAAGTCCCCCTACGAACCTCATGAAAGCCCTCACCACCCTGCCTGATACTAGGTCAGATATTATTGAAGTGAGGCCCCATTAGGGGAGGGGGTCTTTGTTGTGGAATTCAGAGTAACAGCCAGCCACAGGTAACTCCCACTAGACTGCAAGACAGAAGAGGGCAAGGATGGGATTTCATTCATTGCTCTGTGCTCAGCACCTTGGACAGCACCGAGCACATTGTTATGCCTGAAGTCCAGTCTTCAATGATATTCTTTACCTCATTTGTGAAAACATGATTTGGGGTTCTCTGTTATTGTTCTAACCTTTCCTAGTACAGTAAAATAACATGAAAAAGGCTAACTTTATAAATGACAGTTTAACCTGGAGGGAAGGTGATGGATATTAAGGATGGCGCTTGTGACGAGCATTGGATGTTGTCTATAAGTGATGAATCACTAAATGCTGCATCTGAAAATAATAGTACACTCTGAATTAACTAAGTGGAACTTACAATAAAAACTTGAAAAAAATTAACAATTTATTCTATTAATCCCATCAAAACTCAGCAAATAAAGTAAAATAGGCTTCCTTTGGAGATTTCCCAATTGTAAAAGAGGAAAAATTCTACCAGGTATTTTATTGTATTCCTCTTTCTGTTGACCCAAGTTTCAGGTTATTCTATAATAAAGCATTTGTCCGAGTTTGACTAATTCTGGTCCTGCAAGATGTTGCTTTGTATACCTATTCTAGATTTTCTCTCTCCCTTCAATGGTGTCATTTTTTTTTGTCACAGTAATTTAATTTCCTTGTTCTTTTTATAACCGTGCTTAAATCGTTTTGACTGAAGATGTGCACCAGATGGAAACAGCACAGATGTCAGCACCTGTATGCTAAGCCTGAGCCTTAATGTACCATTTGGTTCATTATTTTACTGATATTTTACAGTCATTGTAGGAATTGTAGCTTTTTTATTTAGAAAGAACATCTCAAGAACTACTGTTTTTCTTTCTTTTGTAAATCCCTACTAATTGTTAGTGCTCATAACATTGTGTCTAGGAGACCTCATTAAATACAGCAAAAATACTTGAGAACTACCATCAATAATTTTACGTGTGGGGAGGATTGCTTTTAGAATTAAGTTACATTTTATTAAAAAAAAGACCCCTTAACTTTCAAAACTCAAAGTTTCAAGGGAAAAGGAGAACAGAAAAGAGGGAATAAATAAGCATTTATTGAGTATGTACTATCCTCCAGAAATTTACAATATTTCTCAAAACATCCAACAATAATTCTGTGATTGGTGTTGTTCACTCCAGTTTACAGGTGAGGAGATTCATAAAAGTGAAGGAATTTGCTGGAGATCATAAATAATGTCATAATCAATACATGTTGTAGATGCTGGTAAAAGGCAGATCAAGGATTCAATCCCTGGTATGTCAGGCTGTCATGTTACCAGGCATGGACATTTTTGAAGCAATACAATTTTTTCTAAACATCATAATCGATTTTCAGATCATGACATACCAATGTCATGCAAATATAACACTAAAGACCAGATTTATCCCTGGATTGAATCACTTTTCTGTCTTCCTGACATAAAGAATAACACAATGGCTCCCAAGCATACCAAAAGCCTCTTAAATGAGTTCATAGTAACAAATTAGCATCTGTAGTTAATAATCCAAAAACAATTTTCGATATCAATTCATAAAAAGCACAAATGGTACTTGTAGCATATTTGTGCATATGTTCTATAAAAGATAAAATATATCTTAGTTAAGCCATGATGGCAAGTTTATTTTTCTTTATTTAGCTTAATCCCTAGAATATTATTATCCCCCTTTTCCACTCCGTCTGCTCTTAGGACTCAAGTCACATCACCTACTTGGTAGAAGCTTAGATTATGTTGATCATTTGGGGTTTCACATGCTTCTGGGGGCATGGTTACCATATTGCCTGACTTGCAAAGCTCAGAAAACAGATTATTAAGGAAATTAAATGCCAGGAACTCAAAATACTGAAGACAAAATATGTAAATAAATCCAGAGAGAAATGTTGGCTGAAATTACCATTGAAATATGGCCTTAAAAACATATACACAGGGAAGCTTTTATCTTCCCAGGGCCTCTGGCATCTAATTAGATGTTAGTGTCACAAACAGTAATATTCATAAAAAAATCCTTACCAGGAACATTTAAGTTGTTTAAGTCCATAAGATATATTTTCCACGTCAAGTAAATACCAGCAATCAATTTTCATTCAAGGTCAAGTGTAGTTGGTGTATTACAAATTTCTAGAGTTTGGGTGGCACATGTTAATTGGCTTTTATCTCATGTTGAGAATATTAATCAGTAATAAAGACAAATTATTGAGAACTAAAATAAGCACCCTGCTATATACATACTCACCCAGGTCACAGACTTGAATATAGAGATTTTTTTAGAGTGGTCATGATAATTTATTAGACATGCTTTATTGAAGGGCAATTTGATCCACTCAGGAAGATTCATTCACTCAATGAATTTTTTTGAACATGTATCTATATACTCTTCTAGCCGCTGGAATACAGCAGAAATAGCTGGAGAGATCCTCCAGCAGTCTTTGTTACACTCAAAGTACTTATACGCTTGGATGCAGAGTGGAAGGAGCCAATAAAAAAGAAAATAAGGAAACAAGCTCATTACAGATCATGATAAAGGCTATAAAGAAAATAAGCAAAGTGATGGTAAACAACTAGGAGTCAGAAGTGAGCAGATGAAAGGTTAGGTCTACGTAGAGGGGCCAGGCAACACTTACTGAGAAGGTGGCCTTTTTGTTAAGTCTTGAACAATGAGAAGAAACAAGGCAAAAGAAGAGCTGAAGAACCATGTGCCAAGCAGAGGGAAATGTAAATGCAAAGAGGCTGAAGCAGTAAAGAGCTTTCTACTTTCAGGGAGTGCTGGTGTGGCTAGAGCATTATGAGCAAGGAGGGTGGCTGATGATGCAGCTAAAGAGGTGAGTGGAGGCAGATCTTCCTTGTGTGACATGAAAGACTTAGAAATGATAAAGATAAGTAAAAGTTCCTTGTAACTTGGTTGATATATAAAATTAATACCGTCTATCTGGGCCTGTTAGTGAATATCAAGAAAAATATAATAATAAAATTTTAGAATTGGAGGGAAATTGGTGGATTATCTATTCTACCCTTTGTTTCATAGAATGATGAAGGCCCAGTGGGCAGGGAAGTCAGAATTCTGGGTTCCCTGATGTCTAGTGATCTTTTCATGACACCTGCAGGCTTACAATTTTTACCACTTAAGACTCTAATGGCTTCCTACCAGACCCCATGCATTACAAACATCTAGCAGCTGAAGAAAGCCACTCAAACTCTTCTCAGAAGTGGAAATGAAAAAGAACCAGAGTGGTGCTGCATGCCCATGGGAGGAATGTCTTGAAGGTCCTCGAGAACTACTCTTTCTTAAAGAAACTACAGCCTTGAATAGGATCTACAGAAATAGACAGGAATGAAGACTCAAGAAGTGCCATAAGACGGAGAAATTTGATGAAATTACAGAGCATGGAGAACCCCACAGGTGAAATAGCCTCAAGTAGCAGATACCAACAGCTAAAGTTAGAAAAGGCATGAAGTTTGTCAGAGAGATAAAATAAATGTATAAAAACACTCTAAAAATAACATTTAAATTTCGATATTAGCAAAAAATCTCCAATGATTGACTGATTCTCTTCCCAATTGCAACCCTTCTCCATTCTTTTTTTAACTGATCAAAATAAACCAATAAAAATACTATAGAGAGTAAAACAATAATATAATAACATCATGACACACAATAGGATGCTTGAGGAATAGACTAGTAAGGGTTAAGACAGCGCCTCTCTTTCTGGAGAGAGAGCTTCTAGTAGTCTGGTCAAAGTGTTTACGTGTTTGGGGGCAAGAAGCTAGACCAAATAACTTTATACTTAATGCTCCCTATAACAAACAGAATCATTTTGTTCTCCCTGAATGCAGAGCATGATTAACAGGGTCAAAGTCCTATAAAATAGAAGGAAAGCAGATTTAAACTAACACCATGACAAAATAAGATAAACGCAACATGGAAGTTGTGATAGTCAGACACAGCAGTGTTTTTAATGTCGCTATCAGTGTGTCAGGCAAACCATGATTTGTATACCCCTGGGATTACATTGGGAAAAAACCCAGCCACTTATTTCAATCAAATTGATGAGAACAGACATGATTGAAATAAGCAGAGAATGCTTGAGGAAGATTTTGCTTAACACTCACAGCTTCACATAAAAGAGTCCTCTTACATCTCCTTAAATCACATATTTGTCTAAATGGCCCTGTTTTCAAATTGGTGAGGAAAGCAGGCAATGAGACACAGAAAACAGAAAGCTTACCCTTCAGGAGGCTTCATTCCAATGTTAGATTTATAAATTATTTAAGCAACAATTCTTTTTTTTTTTTTAAGATTTCATTTATTTATTTGACAGAGAGAGACACAGTGAGAGAGGGAACACAAGCTGAGGGAGTGGGAGAGGGAGAAGCAGGCTTCCTGCAGAGCAGGGAGTCCGATGCAAGGCTCGATCCCAGGACCCTGGGATCATGACCTGAGACGAAGGCAGATGCTTAACTGACTGAGCCACCCAGGCGCCCCTAAGCAACAATTCTTTTAATAAAAATAATGCATAACCCAAATCCGTTTTTAAAGTATATTTCTTAAAAACATATATAGAGTACTATTCAATTTATGTGTATAGTATGCATGATTTCCAAATACTGGAATATTTGAAGGTCATGTGCTTGAGTTACAGTAAGGTAGATGCTTCTAGTGGGTTGATTGGTGGCCCTCAGAATAGTATGTTCATATCCTGACCTCTGGGTACCTAACGTGAGTGTGATCTTATTTTAAAAAGGAATCTAAATCCACTGAAAAGTATCCTTATAGGATGCACAGAGGAAAAAGTATGGAAGGAAGAGAAGGCCATGGGAGGATGGAGGCAGAGGCAGGAGTGATGCAGCCAAAGGCCAAGGAGAGCCTGGAGCCACGAGAAGCTGGAAAAGGGAAGCATTTCCGAGCAGACCCAGCTCTGCCGATGCCTTCATTTTTGACTTTCAGCCTCCAGAACTGTGACAGAATAAATTCTCTTGTTTTAAGCCACCACATAGTCCTAGGAAATTAATACAGCATTTTCCTCCTATTTTTCTTTCTTTTTAAAGATTTTATTTATTTATTTGAGAGAGAGCAAGAGAGAACACAAGCAGAAGGGGAGGCAGAGAGGGAAGCAGGCTCCCCACTGAGCAGGGAGCCCGATGTGGTGCTTGATCCCAGGACCCCAAGATCAATGACCTGAGCCAAAGGCAGATGTTTGACTGACTGAGCCACCCAGGTGCCCCTCTGTCTTTTTTCTTAATGACTACAAAAGTTCTAGTTCAAAATTAAGGAAAGGTTTGACCAGAAGATCGAGATAAATCATTAAACGTTCAATCATCTAAAAGGCATTTTCATTTTAGCATACTCCTGTTGACTCTTTGCCTATATGCTCACTGTATTTTGACATATACTGCTGTACCCCAACTAAGCACATGATGTTTCATTGTCCTTTCCCACTAAACATGACATCACAAGCACTTTCGCTGTGTCTATAATGGTCTTTGAATGTATTTTAATTTCTGTATAAATTCCACTGAATTGATACACTATATATTACTTAAGTATTTTGCAGGTCTTAAGTTTTGAAGGTCTGGACTGATTTTTATATTATTCTAATAAATGCCACAGAACTACAGTCAGACACAAGTCTAAGATATTTTTGATGCAAATAATGAATCATTGCAAACATTGCTGAATTATACACAGAGAACCATCAGTCAGTCCTCCAACAACTATTTCTTGAAAACTACTAACTACCAGGCACTGTTCCAGGTCTTAGGAATGCAGTAGTAAATATAAAGTATATAGGCTTTTGGTTTATATCATAGCCAGAAGGTAAACTGATGGGCGCCTGGGTGGCTCAGTGGGTTAAAGCCTCTGCCTTCGGCTCAGGTCATGATCTCAGGGTCCTGGGATCGAGGCCCGCATCGGGCTCTCTGCTCCGCAGGGAGCCTGCTTCTTCCTCTCTCTGCCTGACTCTCTGCCTACTTGTAATCTCTCTCTCTCTGTGTCAAATAAATAAATAAAATCTTAAAAAAAAAAAGAAGGTAAACTGATAAAACATCATCAACATATTTTATGAACATGATAAACTAATAAGTCTGATCAACAAAGAAAGAAATCTTGGCAAACTAGAAATGGAAAGGGATTTCCCTAATTTAATAGGAGGCATCTCTCAAAATTACAGCAAATGTCAAGCTTCATTGGTAGAATGTTAGGTGCACTTCGTTTGAAACTGGCAATAAGGAAACAATACCATCTGTCACCGCTTCTACTTAACATTGCACCAGAAATCCAAAAAGCACCACAAAATAAGGGAAAGAAAATACAGGACTGGAAAAAAGAGAGAGAAAACTATCATAATTGCAAATGATATGACTGTCCATACAGGAAATGCCCAAATAGCTACAAATTTGTAGAATAAATGAATTTTAGCAAGATGGCTGGATAGGACATCTGGGTACAGAATAAGCTCTTACAAGAGCTACAGAAAGCACAGTTATAAAAAGAAAAGACTGATAGTTTCGACCACGTTAAAATTAATCATTTCTCATCAAGACATCATAGAGTGATCTGTGCAGCACATAAAATTGATATTTTCACATATATGGCTTGCTAGGTATTAATACTAGAAGTGTATAAAGAAGTATTACACATTGATAATGAAATAAAAACAACCATTAAAAAAAGAGGCAAAAAACCTGAATGGTTTTTCACGGAAATGAAAACTCAAATAGGAAATAAACATGTTAAAAGATGTTTGGTGATCAGGAAAATGTCAATTAAGACTACCATGAAATAACAATTTATTCACATTAGATTGGCCAAAAAACAAAACAAAAAACAAAAAACCCTGAAGGCTTGCAACAGCATGTGTTCATCATATGGGCTAGAGTAACATGTAACCCAATATCCATTGTCAAGAGGATGACCAAATCATACTGTGCTTTGTTTGCACAAATAAAATATTACAGAGCAATGAAAATGAATGAAATCTCCTGCTATGTACAGCAGGAAAGACTTGGAAACAAGGTTAAGTGGAAAAAAAAAACCAAATTGGGTAAGATAACATAGGGCATAGTATTATTTTTATAATGTTCAAAACCCAGCAAAACTAAGTAATATATCGTTTGGTACACATGCATGCATAAAGTAGTAAATATTTTAAAAACCGCAATAATGATAACCCTTGAGGGAATCAGGAGATAGGAGATTTTAGAGGAAAACATAAGCAAGTTCAATAGTTAGGGTAACGCCTCTAGTTCTTAAGTTGGATAATATGTTCATGGATTTTCATACAATTGCTATGCTTCAAAACTTACCTGTTATGTAAATGTCATCTACTGCAAATATTACGTAGGAAATTTCTTAAAGTAAAAGTCAGAATAAACAAAAGAACTGACAAAATTTCACTGTTCTAAGGGAAGAAAGAAAAATTGCAAAGGAACAGAAACTACTGCTGCTGAAAAGAACTTGAACTATACACCTCTGACTTTCAACCCTAGCAGTACTTTAGAATCACTTGGGGTGGTAGAGATTTTTTTGAAAGAGCACTGCCTGGATCCCACCTGAGATCCAATAAATCAAAATTTACAGGGCAGGACACCTGTCATCAATTTGTTTGTTTTCTTTGGAGTTTGCCAGAGCTTGTTTTCTTCAGCATTTGCCAGATGATTCTAACATGGAGCCACAGTGACAGATCATCGATCTAGACCAAACCTCCTATTATCTGCTGAGAAACTGAGGCCAGAGAGAAGTGACCGGCTTATATGAGTGGAAAGCCCAAGCTCGAAATCATCTGCTAAGTCACCAATATAACCATACGGTCAGGAAATTTCACCCAACTTTTACTACAACTAAGCACCAGTGGTGAGAAGAGTACATTTTAAGAAGATCTCATTCTGAAAATAGGCCCCAGTGCTCTCCTCACACATTTCTCCAGGCGACAATTACATAAAGCTTCATCAGGTTTCCCTCCCTTTCTTGGGTGGGTGGGAGGAGGCCCTGCTTTATATCCTTTGCTCCACTTTGTACTTATTGAAGTGCAGTCAAGCCCTAGAAATCACCCCAAAGTGGTGTCTAACAGCCTCTTCCTGGCGCTCATCAGTCTTTTTGTGAAACTGCTGCCCAGATGACAGAGGCCAGTGAGGGACTGACAAATGTGCAGGGCTGGCTAGAAGCAGCACAGATGAAAAATATAACTTGCAGCATCTTCTTTCCCTAGGCTGTGCCCAGAAAGGCAGCATGGCAGCTCAAACGGTGGCCATACCGTGGGATCCCTGATGACACTCACACAAAGTCATCAGACAGCTGTTAACAATACCTAAGGCGATTGGGTATGTTAAGGCATCTGCTTTCTGCTTCACCATGCAGAAAACTGGGGAAGGAGGGGGTGATCTTTTGATTCAATAACCAAAAAACCTTCTGCCTGCCTCTCCTGCAGTTGGTTCTGACTGGGAGTCAGCCAGTCAACGGTGGTAGTTTGACTTGAAAGCACCTTTGGTCCCTCTGTCTAATGTGCTGCAGGAGGCTTAGCCCTCACTAACCCTCAGGAGGATTTGGTTTTTACTCTAAGGGAAGGGATAACCGTGCTGAAAGGCACTGGGTCCATACCATCGTTCCATGATGATGGGTGTACACACACCCCCACTCTCACGCTCCCTCTCTAAACACACAACCTCAGGGGACCACCATTTTTTTCTCTCACAAACTTAATCCTAAAACCATACATGCTACACTGTGATGGGACTGTATGTCTCCCCAGATCCCAGCGTTATTAAGATAGATGTTTCCTGAAGGCAACACGTGTCCTTATGCATTTACACCAAGAAATAAATCTTAGGAAATTTGCAAAGACTTGGAGTGTTAGTAACGATAAACACTGGCATGTGTGTTAACAGTTTCAATGTGTTCTGCTCTTGAAAGGTTTATGCAACCCTTACAATATCATAACTAACTTACTTGAATTTAGGCTCCTTTCTTTTCCCTGGCGGATCCAGAATGTTTTGTCTAAACTCAAAACAGAAAGAGGAAAATGGATGGAATAGTCCCCAACACAGACAAATTCTAAATAATTGATAGTTGACTCAGAGAAAAGTGCATAAATATGCAAACAAAAATTAGAATTTTTACTCTGTTTTATTATCTTTCTGTTAAAATGAAGAATTATACTGTAGATCCTGAATTATACCATGTAATTTAAAATAAAGAAGAAAATTATGGTTTTTTAAAAGCTCCGAACATCAGGCTTGCTGGCTAGAGCCTGGATTAATGCTTATGATGTGAGAAGTCTTTTTCCATGAAACATGTCTACCAGCTGGATGGAAAATATGTCTTCTTCAAATACAGTAAAGGCTTAATATAATGGACATTTGTATACAAAGCAGTCATTCTATGATTACTGAGTTCTGAAAATTCTGTTCTTTGTAAGCACTCCATCTTCCAGTCAAATAGGGTGACCCATGCCAGGAAAGCCCTCTATTTTAGAGTGGGTAATAGGATTTAGCCTGGAAGTGTAGATGCAGGACCTGAATTTAGTGAACCGTTAGACCTAATAAAGGAGAGAAAAACATAGACTGTGTAAGGAAAACAACAAAGAAGTAACCAGCGATGTGGGGTGGTCTGGACTGGGCCTGGAGGCAGGGGATGGTGTGAAACAACCAGAGAGAATGTTGAGTAACATGTAGGAAATTTTGGAGGTTCTTTGGAGTAAAATATTGTGCTCTGTGAACTCCGTCTTTGATCTCATATGTTTAAGGGAGTTGGGGGGAGACTAAAAATCATGAAATGAGTTTTTGTTGAATTAGAGATAGAAACATAAGAAACTGAGCACTGCTTGGTGGGAATGTGGTCAGAAGAGTCCTCAGAAGGAAAAAAAAAAAAAGAGGGAAGGAGCCAGAAGAGAAGAGAAAGGGATTAGGTTACAAAACACACTGAATCTCAAGACAAGCCCAGCCAATCTAGCTGGATATTTCCAACCATTCCTCCTTGGCGACCTCCAAGTAATTGAGTTCTAGAACATTCTGAGTGGCTTGCAACAACAATAATAACAGGTAGGATGTATTTTTGTTTTTAGATTTTGCAAAAAAGCTCTCATATTATCTCATTCACATCCCCTTCATTTTCATCATTACTAACACCTAGGAAGTGAACCCATCTTTAGAGTGCCAGTAAGAACTGAGAAGCAGAAAATTAGGAGTTTATCTCAGAAAATAAGCAATAAGCCTAGTAAAACTATACCAGCATCACAGTCAACAGCTATGACTTGAGTAAAGCGTGAATCAATATTTAATTAAACATATTACGCACAAGAAACAAAACACGCAGACATCAGATTTGCAAAAATAAATTTGAACCTTCTCATCCTGTAATCAAAAGATTTTAAAAATACAAATCCTTGTATCATTCATTTTTCAATAAGTATTGTTTTTATAACAGCACCGTTGTCTATGAATATAATCTTAGAGTTATATAAATTCTTACCATACAGAGTTAAGATATTTGTTTTACTTCAGATTTTTTCACAAAAATATTTTTAAATATTGCTACTAATCTATGCTATGACACGTATCTTCCTGATACAACGGTAAAATGCAAATTGTAATCATTCACAGCTTAGTTGACCAACTTATTCTTTAAAGCCGTGTTTCTTAAGGGATGGTTCTTAATCTACTGTCATCACAGTTATGCAGGGTACTCATGCCTGAACCTCATCCCCAGGGTTCTAATATAATGCGCCTGGGGTACAGCCTGGGGATGGGGAACTTTTAAAACTTCCTAGGAGATTCTGATGTGCACTCAAGATTCAGAATCACGGGACCCCTGGGTGGCTCAGTTGGTTAAGCAGCTGCCTTCGGCTCAGGTCATGATCCCAGGCTCCTGGCATCCAGTCCCGCATCGGGCTCCTTGCTCAGCAGGGGGCCTGTTTCTCCCTCTGCCTCTGCCTGCCACTCTGCTTGCTTATGCTCTCTCTCTCTCTGACAAATAAATAATAAATAAAATCTTAAAAAAAAAAAAAAGACTGAGAATCACTACTCTAGACCCACTAAAGAATTTCTAGACATGGTTCCTAGAATCTTACCAGGCCTTCTCAGGGGCCCAGGTGATACATAAATGTAATAAATTATAAGAATATAAAAAATGTTTTTGATTTACATGTACCTAAAAAGGATTCAAAGATACTCAGCTTTATGACAAAATCCAGTTCCCTCCTAACCTTAGTCTCCCCCCAGAAAAGGAGAACTAATTCAATGGTAGATACGATCATTTTTACTATCTCTTCAGAGTGCCTTAGTGTTATCAAAGTTGTCTTTATAATTTATCTCATTTAATATGACCACAACTCTGTGAGGTAGTCTTATGACCCTCATTTTAAATTTAATGCAAATTCAAGGCTTTTGACCCACCCCAAATGAAATTAGCTAGTTAAGTCTTTTTCTCTAAGAAACAATGACCATGTTTCTTAGAAGGAAATCATAGTTCTTAGCCTGATAAAGGCACCAAACTTGAAAATACTCACATTTCATACTTATGGCCTCTCCCTCATCTCCTCATTAGATGGTTTAAAATAATAGTTTCAGAAACACTAACATCTACATGGTGCATAGTACATGTCAGAATGGACAGTGTTTTCACAAGGAAGAGCCATACAATATAAATAGAATAGTGTAACAGGCATGATTTTGAACTCCTTATTTATAGACCATTCATTTTGACCCATGACTCCCAGTGCCCAGCACAGAGCTGAAAAAGAGAGACAGTCCAATCGACACTTCTTGAATAAGGGAATGAAGTGTGCCACCTCTGGGTCAAGTTTCTTTCCTTTAAACTTTTTAATTTTGTAATCACTCTAGATTCATAGGAATTTGCCAGAAAAGGTGTACAGGAAGAATCCATGTCCCCTTCACCCAGCCTTTCCTACTGGTAACATCCTGTATAACTCTAATATAATATTAAAAGCAGGAAATTGATGTTGGTACAACCTGTAGAGTGCATTCATATGTTACAAGCACTCGTGTGTGTGTCTTTCTACGGAAATTTGTCCTATAGGGGCGCCTGGATGGCTCAGTGGGTTAAAGCCTCTGCCTTCGGCTCAGGTCATGATCTCAGGGTCCTGGGATCAAGCCCCGCATCAAGCCCTGCTGAGCAGAGAGCCTACTTCCTCCTCTCTCTCTGCCTGCCTCTCTGCCTACTTGTGATCTCTCTCTCTCTGTGTCAAATAAATAAATAAATAATCTTAAAAAAAAGAAAAGAAATTTGTCCTATAGGTAGCTTTATTCAGTGGTAATGGCACATGTCAATCAAGTCACCCACACCATTTTGTCACCCATACTCCACCCTTATAGTCACAACCTCCTTCTCATCCTGAAGCCCAGCCAACCACTAATCTGTTCTCCACATTTGGAATTCTGCTGTTTCAAAAATGCCATATAAGTGGAATCATATAGTATATAATCTTTTGGGATCAGCTTTTTTCACTCTGCATAAAGCCTTTGAAATTCATCAAATGTGTTGCATATATCAATAGTTTATTGCTTTTTATTGCTGAGTAGTATCCCACAATATGGCTATATTGCTGTTTGTTTAACTAGGAACCCAATGAAGGACATGTGGGTTGTTTCCGAGTTTGGGCTATGATGAGTAATAAAGCCACTACGAACATTCACGAGCAAGTTTTTGAAAGCACATGCGTTTTCATTTCACTGGCATAAACGCCCATGAGCTAAGCATTTTGATAAGTGGGTGTGCCTCCTCCACTCTCCCTCCCTTCCGCCAGTGAGACACCAATGACAGCAGGGCACTGGGGCGACACAGAGTCACCGAATGGAAGGAGCCCTGTTTCTGAATCACTGAGTGCAGGAGAGCCTCTGATGGCTTAGGAATGCCCACCTCAGAGGGTAAGTAGCCAGAAATAAACTTTGATTGGGCCTGGGTCTTACAGAAGTTTTAGCCTATTTTGTCTAAACAATTAACAAACTAAATGAAGCCCAACGAATACAATACATTCCAACCCAAGGATGAAACAGATTTTTTTGTAAATAAATGACATTCAAAACCAGTTTCTGAAAATTGGAACTATTTTGTTAGAACTCTATAAAACATTATTTACTTTATTTATTTACTTATTTATAGACCAAAATCGCCGTACTGCATTATCACAGCAGTAATACGGGTTGTACAGGTAATTCTCCACTCTAAGTGATTCCCCAAACACGATGGCTTGATTCCATTTGTGCCTTCTTCGAATATGACCCTCCCACTAGACGGCCCACGCAACTCCTCTCCCAGCTCCCAACACAGTGGTTATCAGACTTAAGGTGCACCCAGGTTCACCCAGAAGGCTGTTACAACCAGACTCTGGGGTCCTATCCCTAGAGTTCCTAGTCCATTTGCATTTTTTAAAAAGGTTTTATATATTTATTTGACAGAGATAGCATGAGTGGGAGAGCACAAGCAGGCAGAGCGGCTGGGAGAGGGAGAAAGAGGCTCCCCGCTGAGCAGGGAGCCCGACGTGGGGGCTGGATCCCAGGACCCTGGGATCAGGAACTGAGCAGAAAGCAGAACTGACTGAGCCACCCAGGTATCCCCAGTCCATCTGCATTTTTAACAAGTTTCCCCAGGTAATACTAAAGCCATTGGTCTAGGAGACAACCTGTTGAGAACCGATGACCTAGAAAATCAGGAAGATAAACTTCCAGTGTTTTCCAACCAGAGCGGCAAGACCCTGAAAGCCTACATACATGAGTGTGTTTCTAATGAGCAAGGAAGCTCCATTAGCTAGCCAGACTTCACAGCATCTACTTTGATTTGGAAGAACTGGCTTTTCCTATCGTTGTTTGTTATCGTTTGTTATGTTTTCCACTTGCTTCCAGCTTCTCATGGAATCTTGTCAGTCAGACTTAAATGTTAGCTCCTCAAACCTCTTCACAAAGCAAGAAACTCTACATCCCAAACAAGGGAGCAGCCCGCTGTGTTCAGCACTTCCGGGGACTGGGTAATTTATCCTTGTGTTGTTTTCAGAGTTGACGCAATCAGATGGGAAAAGGGTAGCTCGGGGTTACTTTAAAATGATGTGAATTATGACCCAAACTCAGACATGGGAGAATGAAACATCTTAGTGTCCCCTAACAGCTTTTTGAAAGAAATCTTTAAAATCTTACCTTTTTTTTCTATTACACGTTATTCAGAATAAGAGAAATAAAGAAAGTGATTTAAAAAAGAGCCAAAAACATTTTTTAAAATAGGATCAGCAGAGGCTTGTGATAAAGTGAGGCCCCAAGAGACTGGGCTGGAGTCATTATCTTCCACTGATGAGTCATGTCATCTAATTACTCTTAGCCCCAACTTCCTTATTGGCAATATGGGGATAAAAGTGTGTCCCTTACTACTCACAGGTGCACCACACCAAATACTGTATATCAAAGCACTTTCCCAACTGGGATAATCAACTCATTAGCTCTTAATAGCCTAATGATTCATACTATCACTTTTATTTATTTTATTTAATATACATTCTTATACAGTGTTTCCAGTAAGACTTTCATCCCCGACTCAAACACTCAAATTTCTGGTATATCAATGCTCTTTTGCCTCCTCCTCAATTTTTTTTAAAGATTTTATTTATTTATTTGAGAGACAGAGAGAGACAGAGATAGCGACAGAGAGCAGAGAGAGTGAGCACTAGCCAGGAGGAGAGGGAGAAGCAGGCTCCCCGCTGAGCAGGGAGTCTGAGACATGGGGCTTGGTCTGAGGACCCTGGCATCATGACCCGAGCCAAAGGCAGATGCTTAACCCACTGAGCCACCCAGGCGCCCCTCCTCTTGCATTTTTTTAATTCAACATCATAAATCAGGATGTCTCCTGAAAATTTCAAAATGACCATAATGCTCCCTACCACTCCTAACCTCTCCCAGCTTTCGTAATGATGGCTACCCCAAACATAAGCCAGCCTTGGTATGAACAAAAGCCTAGCCTGACAAGACACGAGCAGCTTTCTTTCTGAGAGTGGGTGACTGAAATATTTTCAGTGCCCTCCCCTGCTTCTTCCTGCCTATATTAATATCAGATTTGCCTTGCTTCTCTGCTCCTCTCCCACAACCAGCTTGAATGTCTAACCTTCCCCAAATTAATTTAACATTAATCGCCTTTGTCCTGCACCCAAAAACAGGAGCACTGGTGCCCCTGGGGGCTCAGTCGGTTAAGTGTCTGCCTGCAGCTCGGGTCATGATCTCAGGTCCTGGGATTGAGCCCTGCGTCATCCTGGGTCCCTGCTCAGCAGAGAGTCTGTTTCTCTCTCTCTCTCTCTCTCCCTCTGCCCCACCCCACAGCACATTCTCTCTCTCTCTCTCTCTCTCTTGAATGGATAAATAAAATCTTGAAGAAAAAAAAAGGATCACCGAAGAAGGCATTTCCCCCTTCTCCCCTATTACTGGTAGGCATTCCCTACACAATACCCACAGGACACCCCCGCTTTGGGCCCAGATGCTTAGGTACCCTGAGTCTCTTTGTTCCCTCCCCGCAGAGTGGGATGGAATGTCTTTTTAACAGCCCCAGGAAGGCTCGTCACTGCTTCTCGGATTGTGCCAGCACCCAAGCCTTCAACAGTAGGTGTCACTCCCACTCTCCCCACCTCCGCTTAGGAGCAGCTCTGTGCTGGCCAAGCCTACGGTTCACTTCATCCCTGCCCCGTCCTCCTGAAGAGTGTCCTCACTTTCTTCCTGGATGACCTAGACTAAGTCACTTCCCAGACTCGTCCTTGGACCCTCGTCCTCCACCCACACCTCTTGACTGCTAGCTTCTCCTCTGCTGGGTCTTCCCTTGCCCCGGTTTGGAAGGGCTGGAGGCTGATACTGGATAGACTGTTTGGCAACTGGTTATCTTTGGAGCTTTTAATTCACTTTCTGCTGCTCTGCCTTATTAGGTCAATCTCCTAGCATTTTTCAGGGCTTTCGGCATGTTCAGACCAATGGCACGGAGAAGTCCACAATCTGAGGGATGTTCCCCCTCTCCTCTGCACAGCTCCCAGACCCCTGGTGATCACTCCTGACAACAACCTATGTTGTCAGGAAGAGGACCTGTCAATTTCATTCACTGAAGCCTCGTGAGAGCCAGATTGCAGGGTTCCACTCCCAGAGCTGGTGAGTCATTTGCATTTCAGTACTCGGACTGCCAGACAATTCTACAGCACAAATAATCCCAACAAATGCACAGGTTCAGGAGGAAGAAAGTGACCATGGATAAAGCTGCTTCAGAAGTACATTCATTCGTGTTAGCAATCATAATTCGTTTCTGGTTAAAATTAAGAGCCCCACTCCTCGTGCCTAGTTAGTTCCTTCCCAAATACCCTTTCTCAAAGGTTATAACTTGACCCTGAAGGCAAGGATGAAGTCAGTACCAGGGACATCAGAAATAGTGCAAGGCATTAACCCATATTAATGTCTTCTCATCTTGCAAAGTTTCAAAGCTAGAGAATATAAGGGTGAATACCAGTGCGCCCTTCTCCTAGATTCATCAATTGTTATTTGCCACATTTGCTCTCTCTCTCTCCGTATATTTTTTCCTTTCAATTCCACCTTCTGAGAATAAATTATATTTTCCTAAGTAACTACAAAACCATTACTGCACTTAAGAAGACCGACATTACTTCAATTTATGATCTGTGATATAGTCTACATTCAAATTATTCCAGTTCCTCCCAAGCCTCAAAATGTCTTTTATAGTTTTCTCTCTTTTTCATTTTTAATCCAACATCAAAATTTCATGCACCGCATTTGGTTCTTGGGCTTCTCTAAATCGTTTTTGTTTTTTTTTTTTAAGATTTTATTTATTTATTGGAGAGAGAGAGAGAGACAGGATGAGCAGGAGGGACAGAGGGAAAGGGAGAGAGAGAATCCCAAGCAGACTCCACACTGAGCACAGAGCCCAACATGGGGCTTGATCCCAGGGCCCTGAGATAATGATCTGAGCTGAAACCAAGAGTCAGGCACTTAACCAACTGCACCACCCAGGTGCCCCTAAATCTTTTAAATTTAAATATGCCTTCTGCTTTTGTGTGTGTGTTTCTTTTTTTTTTTTTTTTAAATCCAGGCCAGCTGTCTGTCACAATATCCCACTTTCTGGATTTGTCTGATTGTTCCTCCTTGATTAGATTCGGTTTAACATATTTGGCAAGAATATTACATAGGTGATATTACATCAAATCAGGAGACATATAATATCAGATTGTTCTACTACTGGTGGTACTAAGTTTGAACACATGGATAAGGTGACCTGCACTGTACAGGTACAAAATTTTTCACTTTATAAGAACATAAGCAATCTGCAAGGAGATACTTTGAGACCATGTGAATATCCTGTTTCCAACCACCTTTCTTCAAAAGGGTTAGTATTGATGGATGATCCTTGATGGATTGATTATTGAATTGAGGGCTGCAAAACTGTGATTTTCTTATTTTATCTCTTCTTCCATAATCATAATCATTCTTTTAATAGAAAGGATTTTCTAATAAAGGGATCCTTCTAAAAAGGGACCTCTCTGTACATATATAGGTATATAAAAACAAATGTACATATATACCACTATAGACTCATGCTTTTATTTTTTATTTAATGTGTTATAATCCCTTACCATATTTATTCTTTTGTAACGTTCAAATTGTGCAAACTTAGCCAGTTACATGTTGTTCATGCAATTCCTAAAGGTGGACACATTCTCACTTTAGTTAGCTTTTTGTGGAGTTGCTTAAATTTTTCATTGAACTCTCACTTTAAATGAATTTTGATATTTTCTATGAGGAAAAATTTACATAGCTTAGGTATGTGGGTAAGTTAGTGATCATTTGAAAATAGCTTAAATCACAAAAGTCTAGGCTAGTATACTTAGAATTATGGACATACAATATGATTGTGTATTTGAAAGCAAGTAGTTCTATAATTCCATTTTAGTAGGGTGTATTTCAGGGTACTTTAAATAAAACTTCTAATGTTAATGGTAAAGAGGTATAAAAAATTGAAAATTACCCAGAATCTCACAAACTCTAAATTACCTTATCCATTTTAAGTCACCCACATGGATTTTACATCGTTGTAAGAATAATACATATTATTATTTATTGTTTTCACCTAATATATAGTAACATTTAATTTTTCAGAAGAACCAGACAATAAACTCAGTGATATATGGCGTTTCAGACCATGTATCAAAAATACAAACCCTACTACAGCCTACATTTTTAAATTATTAATTAATTTTTATTATAAAAGCAATTCAGACGCATGACAAAAGAAAGTCAAAACGTCTAAGATGAAATATAATGAAATCACGTTTTCCCTTCTACTCAACACTATCTCTCCCTCTTCAAAACCATCCACTTTCACAGCTTCTTGAGAAAGGAATCCCAGAAATTTCAAATTCATAAATATAAATGGGACTAAATCCTTTGTTGTTGTTGTTGCTGCTGCTAAATAAAGGAGAATTTGTAACAGCCAGTCTTCTGCATTCAACTAGTTCCCCAAATGGAGCCTAAGGAACTTTTCATTTCCTATCAGCACACTCCCAGTAGTTAACCCTCTTTAATGGAAGCATGCCTAGTTTTTTTTACCAGGTAGCTATAACCAGGTTTCATTTCTTTATTTGCTTGGTTTTTTTGACTGTTTCCAGCCATGGCGTCATAAACCTAAGTGTGCATGGATACCGATGGGAGCACCCATTTAGAATATCTAATACTAAAAACACTAGGTCAAAAGATCAGAGTAGCTTTTAATCTGAGAGAGATTGTCAGTGATGCATAAGAGTAACCGCTTCTCCTACATCCTTAGTGATTATAAGTAGTAAAATTTCAATCTCTTCCATATCCCAACGTGATAAGCAAAAATTAAGTTTAATTTCTTTAAATAGGAGGATGAGCATTTTTCTTGTTTATGAATACTTTATATTTTTTGTCAATCACTATCTTTATGATTTTTCATTGAATTATATGTCTTTCCTTTATGATTTTGTAAGAAGTCTTTTTAAAGAGGAAATTAGAGCTTTGTCAGTTGCATAAGTGGAGGCATATCTTTTTCCCTAGTTTGTTGTTTATCTTTTGATTGCTTATGGCATGTTTTGCATATGTAGTCAAAATAATCACTGTCTTGCTATATGATTTACTGATTAAGAGAGTCTTCCTGGGGCACCTGGCTGGCTCATTCAGTAGAGCATGTGACACTTGATTTCAGGGTGTTAAGTTCAAGGCCCAATTGGTCATGGAGCCTACTTGAAAAACAAAAGAATTTTCCCTACTGGTTATTAAAAATTTTAATAACATTTTAAAGACTTATTTATTTATTTTAGAGAGAGAGGGGTAGAGAGAGAGAATCCTAAGCAGCCTCCATGCCCAGCACGAAGTCCAAAGTGGGGCTCTATCTCACAACCCTGAGACCATAACCTGAGCCGAAATCAAGCTTAACCAACTGAGTCACCCAGGTCCCCCTCATATTTCTGTATTATAGTACTTTATCCATGGAAGTTTAATATAAAGAATGATTATAGCTAGTTTTGTTTTCCCAAATGGCTAGCCAACCTATTACAATAACATTTAATAAATTTTCTGTACTACTTCGAAATGTCACCCACGTTCCACACAAAATTCTCACATGGATTTGAACCTATGTCTCTATTTGGTTCTGTTAATTTCTCTCTCTGTTTCTATACCAGGACTACTTTTACTATGGTAGATTAAACATGTACCTGGTCTAGGAGGCACACCTTTCCTTTCCACTTAGACTTCAGGACTTGAGCTCTAGAGCCACGCTTGCCGGGTTCAAATCCTGCCTCTGTCACTTACTGTGAGACCTTGCTGAAGTTATATACTCTGTGCCTCCCTTTCCTCATCTATAATAGGGATAATAATAATAAAAACTATTCTGTAGGGATATGAGGAGGCATAACTGATATAATCATACAGAATGGTTGTAACTGTGCCTAGTTAAGAGTAATTTTTAAATAAATGTTAACTTTTTTCTTTCCTGGCTATTCTCAGATTTTCATTTCTTTATATAACCATCAGGATTGATTACCCCGTATTCAAACCTTCTGTGGTAGCCAGCCTCCAAGATGGTCCCCAGTGATCCATGACTCCTAGAATTCATGCCCTTACGTAGTCTCCTCTCACTTTAACTAAGAATGACCTGTGTGGCCAATAGTATCCTGCAGAAGTAACAGTGTGTGACATTCAGAACTAGGTCATAAGAGACATTGCTTCTTCCACATTATCCTCTCTCTTGGATCACTCACTCTGGGAGAAGCGACTGCCATGTTGTGGAAACATTTAAGCAGCCTCTGGAGAGACTCACAGGGGAGGAACTGAGGATTCCTGCCAACAACTGTGGTCATGAGAACAAATCATCTTAGCGAATCTTCCAGCCAACTCATGACTGCACATGACTGCAGTCTTGCCAACAACTTCATAAGAGTTTCCAACCCAAAACCACCCAACTAAACGGTCCCCAAATTCCCAACACACAGAAACTGTGTGAATTAATAAACACTTATTATTGTTCTAAGTCACTAAATTTGGGTTAATTTGTTATGCTGTGATATATAACTAATACATCTTCCCATTGGCAATTTTATTGGGAAAGCACTGAATTTATAGACTCATTTGTAGAGAGCTGACCTCTTCACAATATTAAACATTCTTATACAAGTAGAACTTCTGTCTTTCCACTGAGTCAAGATTGGAAGGAAGGAAGGAAGGAAGGAAGGAAGGAAGGAAGGAAGGAAGGAAGGAAGGAAAGGAGGGAGGAAGGGAGGGAGGGAGGAAGGGAGGGAGGAAGGAAGAAAACCCAGTAAACACTGTAAGTCTTGTTCATCTATACCTGGTACATTTCTCATATAATTTTATGGCTATTATATTTCCTTCTATTTTCTTCCCTAAATTGTGCTGATACTATTAATTATGATGTTATTAATCATATACTAATTTGGTGAATTCAGCCACTTTGCTGAATTCTGTCATTTTTCTAGAAGCTCGACAACTGATAGTTTAGGATTTCTCAGGTACAAATAATGGTAACATTGCCCCATATTTTCCCTTTTATAGCTATTTTTTCTTTATAGCCATTATTACTTTATAGCTATTATTTTTTAATTGCTTTGACTAAAGTAATAAATATTAGTGCTAAAAATATGTTATGGCAGAAGACACTATAAGCCCTTAATAGTTATCAGTTTGATTTCTTCCATTATTTTTAACATTCTTTTTTTAATTATTTATATATGTATTTGAGAAAGAGAGCATGAGTAGGGAGAGAAGCAGAGGGATAGGGAGAAGCAGACTCCCCACTGAGCACAGAGCAGGACAAGGAGCTCCATCCCAGGACCCTGAGATCACGACCTGACCTGAGCTGAAGTCAGATGCTCAGCTGATTGAGCCACCCAAGCGCCCCCATTATTCTGAATATTCTTGCTGTTAAAGACTGCCAGCTTCCCCAGATGGGTTGAAATGGTCAAAATTTTTATTTTATAACATCTCATTTTAATAGAAATATTAATAATTAATTTTTTAATTATACCAAATCAAACCTTGCTTTCAAATTCTTACTAATAATGTAAAAAGATGTAAAAAAAAAAAAAAGGCTAAAAGATGCTAGTCATTGTCACAGTTCACAGTCTTTCACTTGCTCCCTTAATCCTACTTGACCTTTAACCAAAAGATCTGATCATCTTCCTAACCCACGGGAAGTATAAATCAGAACTACAGAAATAAATAAAAACATGCTTCTCAGTGAAAAAGCTTAACATAAAAGGGAGCGAGATCTTGAGATTGTTGAGGAAACAAAACCTTCCCAAATAAATTTTTCTATTAATAACTTTCAAAAGGAATGCAATTTCTGAAATAGTTAAGTTGAAAAACAATTTCCAGATAAGACAGGACAGGGAGGAAGCAATGGGGAACATCTCTGAGACCCAGGAAAATGAGAACACTACAGGGTAACTTGGTAAATTGATTTTTAATAATGTTAGAAGCTTGCAAACCCTCTCTCTTCATTGTGTTGCACTAAGAGAATACATTAGCTGGTGCTAAAATGCCCTCCAAGGATTTTCGATTTCATTATTACATCCATGTGAAGGAACGGAAAGCCAAAATAACACCTAGGCAAGTAAAAAGTTCATTATTGCCTAGAATTGTTTAGTGTCAATTTTCCCCTTACCTAGGTCTAACGGAAGAACATCTTGCACTTTATACAGAAGACAAATGAACATATACGTTTTGAGCTGGAGACCCTGCATTTTACCGATTCTAATTCCAGAAACATCGTCTTGCATATAAAGGATAATTCTGCTTGAGAAGACCCTCTTCTGTGCCTCCCAGGCAAATACTGTGCCAAAACTTTCTAAAGTCTTATCACAATGCCAGATTGATAAGCAGGTTAGATCAACACTAGCAGAATCATCTCACACCAAACATTATAGGATTTACGAGAGTACAGACCGTGACGGTAACATGTAAGCTGGCTTTTTCCGTGCTTAACTTGGAACCACAGACGTGCTCAGCTCAAACCTTTTCAAGTCTTAACATCTGTTATGAGCATGATGAAAAACAATAGACTTGGGAAATTGGATTCATTTCAATACTAATTTCAGTGGCCTGACTCAGGGTAGCTACAGGATTGACATGAATAATG
This sequence comes from Ailurus styani, assembly GCA_002007465.1. Lineage (NCBI taxonomy): Eukaryota > Metazoa > Chordata > Mammalia > Carnivora > Ailuridae > Ailurus > Ailurus styani. Next base: position 7,219,152 of record LNAC01000006.1, read on the forward strand.
GCAAGAACAAGAAAGACTATTTAATCCAGGCGAGGAAATTTGTGATTGTCAGGACTCTGAAGATTTGGGGTCTATGTTTAAGACACAGCAAAATATTCTTTTCAAACACCCAACTAATCTCTTCAGAAGCACATGGTAAGATTTATTATAGCACCTTAGTCAACAACTAAGAAGAAAGGGTTTTATCTTCACTTCCTGTACCATCTGAACTGGAGTTAAATGGTTTCCTTTAAAATAAATACTTCGTTGATTTTCTGAACCCCCAATCACAACTCCAGTCAACATTTATAACAACATTATTTGGTTTTCAAATGAATAGATTCTCCTTAGTCTGCTTAACAAACATATCAAGGTCTTGGCATTAACAGCTAAACTGAATTTTCTTTGTAAATTTCTCTCTTGCTCTTTTACTTCTACTGAACTGAAATGGACATGGTGGTTGAAATTTTTGTCTTACCCAGCAATAAAGTTCAACAACAACACATATCTGAAAAATAAACTTGCTTTAAAGAAAGATGACTGGCAAGCTAAAACTTGCACCAAGCTACACCATTAATATACTTTCAGAAGTGGAATGAATCTCAGTCTTCATGAGGTTAAAATATGATACCCCTGGATATTTCATTTTTCAGAAGGTGTTGTGACATTGTATTTAAATTTTTGAAAATGTTATCGGGCACTTTTGGAGAGAGTTGTTTGGAAAGGGACAGAAATAAACTTAACCAAACAACAATAATGATCCTAAAACAAACAGAACACCACGACAATACCTTCCTTAAAAATATAATATAGAACACACAAACACACTTCACTTGGGTATTTCAAATGATGGGGGAAAAGCTGAAAACCTAAGAACCCATTGTTCTACTTTTTAACTTTAACTCAGTAGCCCAAACCCCATTAATAACTCAGAAAATGTTAACTGAAAATTGCACTAATACTTTAAGAGTATTGCAAATTCAGAAGAAAATGAAAGTCAAACATTCGACTGAACAGAAAATCAAATCTTTCATTTAAGTTTACAAATTTCTATTTATGGACAACATAACATTTAGGGTATCATTAATCAGTGAGGGCAGACTGTTCCAGGATATAAACTGTCATGAAATTTTAATTTTTTGTAAACTCTAAATTGGTTGAATTTCTTTCCCTGTAGGTTGTCTATATTCAAAGCATGTGATGAGCACCAGGTGCTGGAAATTGTACACCTGAAACTCATGTTACACTGTATGTTAACTAACTGGAATTTAAATAAAAACTTGAAAAAAAACAAAGCGTCCCTGGCCTTCAATGTAACATAAACCCAACTGCCGCATGTGACTAAGACCACTTTGATTAGTTATCTGGCTTTCCTTCACTTGTATTCCTCTTTGAGCAGTAAGTCCAATTTCAAAAGCCTGTGTGGCCTGAAGAGATCTAGACATCGGGAGACTGGCTATTCCCAGAAGTGCCCACCACTCTGAAGAGTGCCTTGGGAAATCAGCTGAGACCCTTCTGCAGCTGGACTCTTCTAACAGCCCTGGTTGTTCTCTGCATTCCTGCAGTCCCGTGAAGACAAGCTGAAGTCTCTCTGTGAGGGAGACTTTCACAGCGGAACAGTTAGTGATGTTTCGCTGAATCCACGCGTATGCACGTTGGTTTCAGTAACCTTGACAAATAGTTCTTTGGGGGGAAATGCTATGGAAGGCATATTGGCCAGTTATGTCACAATCAGAGTTAGGTTTCATCTTACATGGTTAATCATTGATTAGCACTATTTCAAATGCTGATGTACTTGGAGGCACATTCCCTCAGACCCACTGAATATGATACAACCCACAGCTTTCAGTGTTATGTGAATAGCCAACACCTCCAGATACTGAGTATTTGGGACTACAATAATAGGTCCTCCGACTGAGTCTAATGGATTTTGAATATTACACCTCCCTGGATGGCTTTCTCTTTTGCACAATCTATACCCAACGTTCTTAAATTTTCTGATAGGGGGCTTGCTGTAATGCTTCCACAAAAGCAAGTGTAGGTAGTTTTCCATGACCTGTAGATTTTCTGGGGCAAACACCTTCTCCCACATTTTTGCCAACTCCACTGGTAAGACTGCTCTGATTGCATTTTATTGACATTTACATTTATTTATTTCTTCAATGAAATACTTACTGAGTGCTTACTCTCTACCAAAGAGCATCCTAGGTGCTAGAGATACTGGATGGATATGAGATTTATACTCCTTGCTTTAATGGGCCTGAAGCCTATTGGGTGATACCAATAATTAAATGATACCTTTTCAGTATAAGAACCCTGGAATGGCAAGAACAGAGTATTGGCACCCAGTTTACTCATGGTAGGAAGGGGAAAGTGAAGGAGGGAGTCCACTAAATTATCTGGAGAGGGTGTCATTCATTTAAGATCTAAAAAGTGACTGGGAACAAAGAGATCTAACAAAAGGTGGCAGAGGAGAGAAGTGGAATTTTTCCTTATCACAGAATTGTGTAATATATTCCATTCTTCTGAATTCTAAGCCAAAAGCAACATGGTATCCCTGACCAGCATCTTTTCTGATTATATTATTAATTTCTTATTAATGTTAACTGTAATCTAGTCAGAAGAAAGGGATTTATTATAGATTCTAAATATTAGGGGATCCTGCAGTATAAAATTTAAAAATTCCCCCAAATTGCAAAGTTGGAATAGGTACACAGGGAGGGATGCTTTCTTCAGGCAACTGGTTTGATTTATAAAATTCAAGTTTCTGAACACCGGCTGATGAAACAATGGTAATTTCATCAAGCCTGGGTCTTAGGTGGAGAAAAAAAAGAGAGCAAAAGAACATAATGAGGCATGAATATGGTTGGGATGAATGGTCATCCGTGACACGCTTTTGTTGGCAATGTCATCGTACATTTCATGACAGAATGGAAGCTTAGGCAGATAAATCCAGGGAAGCAGGCTATATCGACTATCTATTTCTACAAAACAAATCAGCACAAAACTTAAAGCAGCTTAAAACAATGTGGCTTTTCATCTCATAGGAGTTCAGGATCTCTCAGAGGCTGTAATGAAGGTGTCAATGCTGTAGCCTTGACTTAAGAAGGACCCACTTCAAGCTTTTACTTCACCAATGTGTACAAGCAGAAAAGCCAACAGAGGCCACTATCTCTTGTAACCTAATCGTGGAAGTGACATTCCTCCAATGTTTCCATATTCAGTACGTTAGAAGAAAGTTACTCAAGGGAAGGGAATTACACAAGGCCCAGTAATGCCCAGGGGATTACAGGGGGTGGAATTATAACAGGCTGTCTGCCTTACCTGCTGACTGAGGGCCTACTGGCAGCGTCACAGGTCAGGGTAAAATGTGCTCAAGTTTTAGCACATTTCCAATCCTCTAGCAAGAATACATAAACACAGAACTACAGTACCTGTTTCTCTTGGTTTTATTTTTTACAAGTAATATCTAGTATGTCAGAGCACAGCTGGTTCCAACAAAGGATTTTATCATAGATAAGGAATCAAATACACTCAGCTGAAAAATATGGTAAACCCTGTCCTCTAGTATACATGAAGGAAATGGTAGGAAATGGAAATGGTAAATATGGGTGTGGTGGAAATGAATTCTACTGGCCAAATAAAATTCTTGCACACCTAGTGGTTTTTGAAATCCATTAGCAATATAACATACTCATGCTGTTCCAATAAATACTACTGGGCACCAGATATACACACAAACACACATACACACACACACACACACACACACGCACTTAAAAATTAATCTAGTCACAAAGACAAACATGCACTAGAAAAAGTACCGTCTAGCCTGAAAACCAACAGAGCTCTGCAACAATATGAATAGGAATACTCCAGGTAAATTGCTGGAGGCTACGTTTTGTTTTGTAAGTAATTACATTTTTCAAGGATTGATGATAGCCTTGTGAAAAACAAGGCACTATGAGCTCACTTTAAGGAAGAGTTCCTCCAAAGGTTGCCTACTTCAATGCAAATATATCTCTAAAACAAAACAAACAGCAAAATGTCTCTAGCCCCCCTCATTCTAGTGTGTTTCTCAAGTGCTACCTTAATCCATGCTGTGGGGTGAGATTATTACTAACCCAAATGTTTCTTTAACATGAAACCTGAAGAAGATTTTACTAGAAAATGTGCCTGTATTCTATTACTTTTGTTCAAATCTGATCCTCACAAAATTGAAAAGGCATTTCCTGTCTGCCCTTATTATTTACATGTGGACAAGAAAATAAAGGAGAAAACCAAAAGATCATCTCATACAATTCCTCATCTAGGGGCGCCTGGGTGGCTCGGTCGGTTAAGCGCCTGACTCTTGATTTCAGCTGAGGTCGTGATCTTGGGGTCGTGGGATCGAGCCCCGCTTTAGGCTCCGTGCTCAGTGTGGAGCCTGCTCAAGATTCTCTCCCTCTCCCACTGTCCCTCCCCCTGCTCACACGCTCTCTCTAAATAAATAAATAAAATCCTAAAAATAAATTAATTAATTAATAAAATGAAATTCCTCATCTACCTATGGGAAAAACAGATGTTCTAATCTTACAATACTTCAATCAGTTGGCTCATCACACTGATTCTTAGGCTGGTGTTCCAGAAGATCAATGACACTGTTCACAAGCAGTGACCTTCACTGAGCAGAAACATCCAGTGTGAAAGAAACATCAAAAGGAGGAACTGAAATACAAACTGAACACTTCTTTGTAGTAAATGACAGTTCAGGGACAGGATATGCTACTAACACAAGAGTGAATACAAATTCAATATACACATCCCAAAATGCAATACGCACCCTCGCTATGTTTAAAAACTAGCCAATCAATAACAAAGAGAAAGCATGGCAACGCATAGCCAAACTTATAAATATTCATTGGGCAAGACAGTGTCCTATGACACAAAGATCATAAGCTTTGTTGCTCCAACATAGTTGTTTGACCTTGGGCAAGTCCTCTCAGTTTTGAGACTCCATCTAGGAAAAGATGACAATTTTACCTATACCTCACAGAAGACATTTAAATAAGTATTTCTTCCCTCCTGATTATTTCTTTAATTGTACTTCTTTTAATCATAAGTAAAAGGTATGAATAAGAAAGAATTATATTGATTGTTGAAGAATTAGTTAGACAAATTACTATTTTCTCTGAGCCCCAATTTCCTCATCTGTAAAATGAGAATGAAAATAGTGTCTATCTTAGGACAATCTTACAGAGCTCTTACAAAGTGGTAATATTTTTAAAAGGCTTCATCTGGCTTCACACACACACACACACACACACACATACACAAACACACACACAGGTATATAGTGTATGTTAAATAAAGTAAAAATAAATACAACATAATAAATCGATGAATAAGGGATACTGTGAATAAAGAGTGACACGGAGGAAATAAGGGACATGGAAAGATAATTAAAAGTTTAAGAGAAGAAAAAGATAATGGAAGGTGTGATCATGAGAAAATTTATCTTGCCCTCTCTCCCCAGCAAAGATGTTAACGTCTTCTCTCCAAAACCTATGAATGTGCCATGTGATATGGCAAAGGAGAATTAAGGTTGCTAATCAGCAGAACTTAAAACAGAAATTATCCTGCATTATGTAGGTGGGCTCACTGTAATCATAAGGGTCCTTCAAAGTAAAGAGAGAGGCATAAGCGGAGGTCAGCATGATGTACCATGAGGAGGACTGGACTTTCCATTGTTGACTTTGAAGATGGAAAGGGAGAGCCAGCCAAGGAATGTGGGCAGTTTCTGGAAGCTGGAAAAAGCAAGAAAATAGATCCTTTCCTGGGGCCTTAAGAAAAGAATGCAGTCTTGTCATCACCTTGATTTTAGCCCAGTAAGAAAAGTGTTGGACTTCTGACCTCTAGATTATACACTTGTTTTAAGCCATTAAGCCTATAAGATTTTGTTGCAGCAGCAACAGGAAATGTACCGGAAGGGCGAGGAAAAGCAAGAGAGCACATCTCTCAAGGAGCAAAGGAACAGGCTGTTGAGTGTGGCTGTCACTGACGCTGAAGAATTAGAAACCTGTTCTTTTAGTACACAATTTCCTTTGGATGAAAGGAAAAGTTCCATGACCCTTTGGCAGTTTGGCAGTTACGACGAGTCCCTTTAAGAGAAGAGAGAAACAGTACAATATTAAGTACAGAATATAGACAGAGAATCTGAAGACATGGCATTTATCCCCGAAATTTAGAAATGCTTTCTGAAATATATCAGTTATCTCTAAACTAGAATCACTGATGGAAGTATTTCTTCTTGAGCAACACAAAGCCCAGCAATTGTGAGAAGAACAGAATTGTGCCCAAATAAATTATCTGCACTTGACACAGCATGGCTTCTCTCTAGATAGGGTAAAATTTTTAGCTGATAATTAAGCACCAAATGAACCATTTGAAAATTTCACTGCCATGAGCAGAAGAAAATTAAATTAAATCAGAATTAACATATTAAGTCTGGGTTGAGTAAAGACAGATTATTGCTTTGTCTGGATTCTGTCTTGTTAAAGAGAAGCTATTCTTCAAAACATCCAACTCTAAAATACAGTTGATAGGATGACATTAGCAAGTAAACATGATAATTGAATCATTTAAGTTCAAACTAATGTGCAACAGAATGTTCTATTGGTTACAAGGGCAATGCTTCAGGGGAGCTGTATGAATGTGTTTGTTATTCAGTTCCACTCAACACCTACTACTGAGCCAGGCACACTATTAGATGTATAGACTTTTTTTTTTTTAGCCTAACCTTGAAATTTTTTTAATTATGTTAGTCACCATACAGTACATCACTAGTTTTTGATGTACTGTTCCATGATTCATTATTTGTAAATAACACCCAGTGCTCCATGCAATACGTGCCCTCCTTAATACCCACCATGAGGCTCACCCATCCCCCTCCCTTCTAAAACCCTCAGTTGTTTCTCGGAGTCCATAGTCTCTCATGGTTTGTTTCCCCCCTCTGATTCCCCCCTTCATTTTTCCCTTCCTTCTCCTAATATTCTCCATGCTATTCCTTATGTTCCACAAAGAAGTGAAACCATATGATAATTGTCTTTCTCTGCTTGATTTATTTCACTCAGCATAATCTCTTCTAATTCCATCCATTTTATGCAAAAGTTGGGTATATTCATCTTTTCTGATGGCTGAGTAACATTCCATTGTATATATGGACCACATCTTCTTTATCCATTTGTCTGTTGAAGGGCATCTCAGCTCTTTCCACATTTTGTCTACTGTGGACATTGTTGCTATGAACACTGGGGTGCATATGGCGCTTCTTTTCACTACATCTGTATTTTGGAGGTAAATACCCAGTAGAGCCATTTCTGGGTTATAGGGTAGCTAGCTCTATTTTTAATTTTATGAGGGACCTCCATACTATTTTCCAAAGTGGCTGTACCAACTTGCATTCCCACCAACAATGTAAGGAGGTCCCTTATGAAGGACCCTTTTCTCCACATCCTCTCCAACATTTGTTGTTCCTTGCCTTGTCAATTCTAACTGGTGTAAGGTGGTATTGCAATGTGATTTTGATGTGAATTTTCCTGGTGGCTAATGATGATGAACATTTTTTCATGTGTCTTTTAGATACTTAGCCTTTAAAGCTAGTAAGACACGTCCTTACCCTTCATGAAATTCATAGTCTAGAGGAAGAAGATGTGGTAAAGAAATAAATATAACAGATACTATACAAAGAAATACAAACTGCCATTGAGTTTCATATCATGAGTCCAAATTTGGGATGTACAATTTACCTATAGATCCCCCAATCTGTGAATGACAAACTTTTAAAAAAATTTTAAATCAGTAAGTTCTTTTTTTTTTTTTTTAAGATTTTATTTATTTATTTGACACAGAGCGAGAGAGATTACAAGTAGGCAGAGAGGCAGGCAGAGAGAGAGGAGGAAGCAGGCTCCCCGCTGAGCAGGGAGCCCGATGCGGGCCTCGATCCCAGGACGCTGAGATCATGACCTGAGCCGAAAGCAGAGGCTTTAACCCACTGAGCCACCCAGGCGCCCAATCAGTAAGTTCTTAATACTATTTCACCATAGACACCTTCATGAATTTGATGAAAATCATGATTCTTTCTTGGGTGGAAGACTAATGACTCTGGTTGTCACTGATGATAAGAATAAGAAAGTCCTATCAGTACATAATTCTTTTTAGATAAAAGTAAGGCTCAGTGGTGGAGGAGAAAGGGTACCAAATATAGACATATTCACAGATGGTTGCACTCAATTTCAGGATGTACATATGAACACATGATTTAGGGCATCTTACATCAGCTGAGGATATGTAAATTGCAAATCACCTCTACATATGGTAATTCAAATAAACATATTAAATAATTATCTTTTAGCAAAGTTTATACAAAAATTTACAGTAATGGTTAAGGAGAATGAAAAGTCATCCCACAGAGCTTGGGAGCCCAATTCAACATATTCTCAAAGTCTCAGTTTTCAGTTTTAAAAGCCCATAAGAATTTTTATCCAATTCCATAACATATCTTCTTTTTCATTATAAAAAGTGTTTTAATTAACATTTAATAAGTACTTAACTTAGCCCCCCACCCTCCATTTTTCAGCCCTGTATCTCTCCAAAAAATGAAAAAATCCAGCAGAAGTGACACCCCAGGTAGATATGCCAAGTGTCCTATTTACCCTAGGGCTACATAATACCCCTGACATATTACTGTATGTCTCCAGGATAAGAATATCTCAGTTTTAAAAAGCACCATAAAAAACTTGTTAGAATGGTCCCTTCATGGAAAGAAATTTGTACATAATGCAATTTCTAAAATGTAATAAATTTATACATGGGCTACATCTGCTATATTGAAAACTGTATATACATACACATATATTTATAAATTGCTTCATTTTAAGATTCACATGGTGCAAGGTGCCATGACGAAGGAAAAACTGGTCCTTCAAAATGAAGTAAGAGTCCTTCCTAAGAGAAAAATGCATGCTTCGAGTTTAAAGAAGTGTGATTTTTTAATGGATTAAATTTTAAATTTATTTTGTTTTAATCTATACATTGAAACATAATCGAGAAATTAACACCATTAATATTTTAAGCTACTTTTTAAACATAGTAAATGTTTTTTTTTTAATATTTTATTTATTTATTTGACAGAGAGAGAGATCACAAGTAGGCAGAGAGGCAGGCAGAGAGAGAAGAGGAAGCAGGCTCCCCGCTGAGCAGGGAGCCCGATGCAGGCCTCGATCCCAGGACCCTGAGATCATGACCTGAGCCGAAGGCAGAGGCTTTAACCCACTGAGCCACCCAGGTGCCCTAGTAAATGTTTTTGGAAGCAATAGATCAGATTGAAAGCAATAGATCTCTTCCCATTTTGAACGCTGGCCAAATACTACGCACACAGATCTAAATTGAAAAGATATTTTATAGATTATTTTTATTCCACAGAAAAGGAATGCCATTTTTCCCACAACACCGTAGAAGCCTACTTGGGAATAAATGGCTAATTTTTCTACATATAACCAGAAAAGACGTAACTTCAAGGACTTTTTTTGTTAGTTTAGCCATTATGTCTGAGAATAAGACATGTAACATTTTTCTAAAATATAAGTCTGTGTGTGTACAAATATTGACTTAAGAAAAAAATTAGTGGTAAGTATATGTACATATATGTATAAACATATGCATTTAAAAAACATTTACTGAGCATCTGTAACACAACACAACGTTAGGCCGTGAGACTAGAATTATAAAATGAATTGTGATGAGGAGGCAGAGTACAGGGTTTGATAAGAGAAACTGACATGCAAATGAAATGACCCCATGGGAGAAGTACTGACATGTTAAGGAAACCTTAGACGGAGTCCAACCATCCCAACCAGGCCACCTACTTCCACACACCTCCGTACCTAGCTCAGTAGCCTGTCTGTCTCTGCAGCATGACCCATCATCAGAACCAGGATCAAGACAGCTAACACTGACAGTGTGCTCCCTCCAACCAGGCACTCTGCTACAAACGTCACATACACTACCCCCCTGTGATCTTTGTATCGGTCTACGAGGTAGGGATTATTACCATCCCTACTTTATATTTGAAAAATAGGCAGTTTAGGGGTGCCTGGGTGGCCCAGACAAACAGGCATCTGCTTTTGGCTCAAGTCATGATCTTGGGGTCTGGGATCAAGCCCCACATTGGTTCCCTGCTCAGCAGAGAGTCTGCTTCTCCCTCTCCCTCTGTGTGCTTGCTCTCTCTCTCTCTCTCTCTCTCTCTCTAATAAACAAATAAATTATGTAAAAGAAAAAAGAAAAATAGATAGTTTAGATAGGTCAACATACCCAAGGGTACAACAGTGTAGATGACAGAGCTCAGATTTGTACTGGGTCCATCCATTTCCAAATTTTCTGCCCTGAATCAACCACCAACTGCTCCTAGCATGTAAGGTGCCTTGTGGATTGAGCTGCTCTTGTTTTCATACACTGAATTCATTTCTGCAACCAGCTCCAAGTTCAGGACCTCTGGGTGACACCTTATCCACTTCTCAGAATCTGGGAGGGTTCTCTGATTCGGTAACATACATCTAAAAGATAAATTATCTATTTCCAACATACCTAACATACAATAGTCAATAAGGACCCAATAATAGCAAATTTTTAAGCTAAAAAAGCCCTAATTCAGATAAAGGGATCCTGGAAACATTGCACAGGGCTCCCTGGTTGACATCGCAAATCATGCTCAGCAGGACAGAAAGAGCCGGGTCGCCTCTCTGGACATGAGTAAGTTCTTCATCAGCATATTTATCAACCTCAGTTCTGTTCTAGGGGATTTTCTTGATCCTTTGTCTTCCAAAGTCTTTGTTTGTACCCTCCAGAAGCATCTTCCTTTTCCACTGTTCTCCAAATCCACCCAGGAGATGATAAGAGGCCCTGTCTCAAGATTTAAATAACAGTAGTAACCCACTGCTAGTTCAAACTGAAAGGGGGTAATGGCCTGAGGATTATGTCAGGAGATAAACAATTTTAGTCTACAATTCACTGGTTTGAGTTTCTTTGGCAATCCTCTTCTTCAATTATTTAATAAACTCTGGTCTACTTAATTCTTAAATAATCTTTGCTTCTGGGAACTCCAGTCTCCCTGACACAGGCTTTTGGGGGCCTGACCATCCTTTGGCTTTCAATTTAAAGGCCTCTACTTTTATGAAATTTGAAACCATAGCCTTGGGCAGGGACGCACCACCAATAATTCCTTCTTTCCCCTCAGGCCTGATCACCTTGCAGGTCCGAATGCTCAAGGAGAGGGACTTGGGAGATCCTCAAGTTCACTGCCCCATTTCATCTCTTATTAAGCATCCAGCTCTTCTTGTGTTAGAGAGAGAATTTGGAGTTTTAAACAATTTCAGGCCCTAGACAAAGATAGTATCTTTTGGGGGCACCTGGGTGGCTCAACTAATTAATTAATTCACGTGTTTGGATGTATTGAGAAGAGATTCATACTTCCATCAGAGTCCATTAGTTACCAGTAGTTACTGGTCAGAGAAAACTGACTAAATGAGAATGAGACAATGAGAATGAGACAATTATTAATTTCAGGAAGAACAGAAAGTTTATCTAATTATGATATATTTCTTGGCTGACTTATAAGTAATAGTTTTTATAATATTATAATCCCAAAGATTGATTTAATAATATGATAAGGATATAATGAATTCAGATGTTGTATATAAATTCTGGATGGAGATATAAGGGTATAAGAAAAAAAAATATCTTTTTTCATACCTCCGTATTATTAATTTGCTAGGGCTGCGTGAAACCATAAGAAATATATATATTGGTCTCTGTCCCAGTTCCTGACAAAGCTCCTAAAATCTTTATAATTTCCTAACTGATAAGAGCACTAGGAGCATCTTTTGTTCTACCATTTGGGCTTTGACTCTGATTCCTGAAACAGTGCTCCCACATCTCTTGAAATTTCCTGGATAATAGGAGTCTTTTGTTCTGATGAGGTGACTCTTGGTGGGCTTGTGAATAGCTTCAAGACAGGGGCTGGTCACGAGAAAGACCAAGCCTTGGAATGATGAGAAGCCTTGGAACTTTCCACCCCACCCCCTATCATCCAGGAAATGGAGAGGGACTGGATATTGAACAAACTTACAGGATGAAGTCTCCATGAAAATCCCAAAAGTAACAAGATTCAGAGAGCTTCCGGGTTGGTGAACACATCCATATCCAGGGAGCGTGGTACACCCCACTCCAATGAGACAAAGGCTTCTGGACACAGGACTCTTCCATATCTTGCCCTATGTATCTCTTCATTTTGGCTATTTATCTGTATCATTTATCATATCCTTTATTATATAATAAACTGGTAAACACATTTGCTTCCGTTTAGTTCTGTGAGATGTCCTAGCAAATAATCAAATCTAAGGAGGGGGAGTCATGAGAACCTCAAATTTGTTGCCAAGTCAGAGAGAAGTTGAGTAATCTGGAGACCTCCTGCTTATAACTGGTAGCTGAAGCGGGGAGCAATCTCATGGGACTGAGTCCTTAATCTGTGGGGTCTGTGCTAACTTAACCCGTGTCAGAATTGAACTGAATTGTAGGACATCCAACTAGTGTCTTGGAGAATTGATTGGGTGGGAAAAAGCAGACAGATCTGGTGTGAGAGGGTTGCTGAAACAGGACACGAGGCACACAGGAAGAGCGTGTTTTCTACTCAGGCTGCCATAACAAACACCACAGTATGGGGGACCCAAACAATAGAAATGCATCTTCCATGCATTCTGGAGGCTAGAAATCTCAGACCAAGATGTCAACTGGGTTGGTTTTATTCGGAAGCCTCTCTCCTTGGCTCAGAGATGACCATCTTCTTCTGGTGTCTTCATATGACCTTCCTCCTGTGCGTGGTCATATCCTAATCTCCTCTGGTTCTAAGGATACCACTCAGTTTCAATGAGGACCTACCCTAATAGCCTCATTTTAATTTAATTACCTCTTAGAAGGCTCTCTCTAAACATGGTCCCGTTCTAAAGTGCTGGGGGTGAGGGTTTCAATACACAAAACTTTGAAGGACACAATCCAGCCCGTAACAACCAATAGGTCAGTAAATAATAATCTAAAAGTGAAAAATCATGTTATTAGAAACATGGAGGCAAGTAATAAAAAAGCTGAACAAATTCAAAGTACTTGTCTCTGTAGAGTGGACATTAGGTGCACAGAAAATGGAGGGGAATTACTTTTGTGATATCAATCTTACAGAACTAGTCTTTTTAAGAAGCACCTATTTAAATACAATAAAAATAAACAAATTAGAGTATTTCAACTAAAAATAATTATGAAAGTGTGAGTAACGCCAAAAATATATTGCTACCAAATTAGTCAAAACTTTTAGCTTATTACAGGATGTTATAATAATTTATAACACTTAAAACATAAATAAGTAAGAAAAATGGTGATAAACTAACAGAACTCACAGTGTTTTAAAATGTCAAACACTTAGGTTTATTACTTCCCAGGCACCAATTATCTAAAGAAAGGCCAAGTCTATAAGACATCATAAGCCCAATCAAAGAAGAGATATTCTACCACGCGTACACACAAGAAGTATTTTTCTTTCTTTTCTATACATCTTTTGAAAACACAAAGGAGGAAATTATGCAAGCTGTTAGTATCCTATCAAAGAGGATCCTAAAGGCTGGGGGAATTAAACTCCAGAGAGGAGCACTATACCAATTCCCAGCTGATTTATAAAACTACATTCCATAGGCAGCAACTTAGTCCACTGGGGCCATGTGTGCCTGCCCAACCTGCCCCCTCAAAGATACCTCATTCCAGGAATTAGAATTGCCATGGAAACCTTCCCCGCAGCTCTAACTAGAAGAGAACTGCTGTGGGCAGTGAGCAGAGCCCTATTCATGGAAGTACAGGAGAGCCAAAGACACAGGGGATGAAAGGTGAGGCTGGCACTATTAGGACAAGCTATTGTGCTGCTCAGTTGGCAAAACCAGTAGTCAAGTCACTGGGGCCACAAGACAACCTGAGCTAATCACTGAGGCCTGTTCAAAGCCCTGCCACTGAATGGCTGGCATGACATGGATGGTAAATACATCACCCAAAGACTTCTCAACCCCTTTCAACCTTCAAGTGTTCCTGTGACAGCTTTCCCTAAATATGGTGTCTACCTTATCCGTTGGCATAGTCCCAACGCTCTCCTGGCTATGGGGATGTCCCTTGATAGGCACATGACATCTCCTTCACAAGCCACCCCCAGTTAGCAACAACCAACACCTTCCCAGCCAACAAGATGCTCAGCCTCACAGACATCAAAATGCCCAACAGCCACACGTAGCCCAATATGCACCGAAGTTTTGGGGGGTGCTCTCTAAGGTCTCTGAGTTTCTTTTATACTAGTCTTCCCCTGCCATTCACCAACCCATGACAGAGCCAAGAAGCAATTAATGAACTGAACAGTTACAAAGAATTTATATCTACATGGTTAGTTTGTTTTTTTGAAAATGGTCTTGATCCAGTTTTTAGACTCTGGCTAGAGACCAGTCAACTCTTCTTCTTGCCCAGCTGATTAAGTCTATACTTTCAACCATTTCCCTTATCAGGCTCTCACACCCTAGGCTACAAGGCAGCTATCTTAATGGCCCTGGGCCAGGTAAGAGACAACTGGGAAGAGACCCTATGCCACGGAGCACACTGAATTATTCGAATTATCAAATCCACAGAGAACACATGAAACCGAGCTAACACCGTCCACTTGGTATACATAAGCTGTCCCCAGTAGCTCTGGCCTGCTGTTACCCTGTCCCTGAGAACAACCCCCTGGGTAGGCCTGCCTAGCAGCCTGTTCCAGTTAGGAACTCTAGGCATCAGAGCCCTGCCTTCATCTATCCAAGGGTCAGTGTGCTGTGCCCTGCCCTCAAAAGCCTTATAAAGCACCTATCCCCAAACTCTGTATCTTACAGAATTGGGTTTTGGTGACACACTGTATTCTTTTGCTTTGGACACAACAAGGGCTTCCACCACTGCCAATATCTCCTGCAAATCCCAGAATTACTATTACTCCACAAGCTTGTCAGCTCCTGGGGAAAGCTACTGTCTTCTCCAAAACCCTCAGAACCATCCGCCACGGCAGACCTCCAAAACGAGAGGAGAAACTCGGTGCCCAGACTGTCTCCCTCCCTCTAGTTACCTTTCTTTTGCTTGCACCTGACCCTTACCCCAAGTCCTGATGGTGGATAACTCTAAAGAGATTACTTTAGGGCTCCTGGGTGGCTCAGTCCATTAGCATCTGCCTTCGGCTCAGGTCATGATCCTAGAGTCCTGGGGTTGAGCCCCACATCGGGCTCCCTGCTCAGCTGGAAGCCTGCTTCTCCCTCTCCCTCTGCCTCTCTCCCCAGCTTACACCCTCTCTCTCTCAAATAAATAAATAAATAAAATCTTAAAAAAAAGAAGAGTTATTACTTTAGGTCAACGATCTGCCAAGAAAGGACGCAAATATTCTGGACACCCACTACCCTGAATTACAAACACAGAATTTCTGTAGAGAGCCACCTCAGCTTTGATTCTGACTCGGATGACGTTAGTGCAGCTAAGGTCCTAAATATCAACCCATGACCCAGAATAAGTCCCAGCAATGGGCCCGCATTTCCATGTGTTTTCGTGAAGTAGATATCAAACAAGTGTCTACCTGTGTGTTGCTGAGAGAACATATAGACACTCACAAGACAATGCATATTTTCGATACTAAGCAATCCCCCGTAGAAAATGTGAAGTGCCTTCAATTTTGTTCCATTGCTCCCTTAAATCATCCTGGCATCTCCAAATTCTCACAGATTGAGCAGTACTTTTTCAAATGAGATGTCCAAAGAGGGCCTCTAATGATTAAAGGAAATGAAAGCCGGCAGCAGAGCAAGACAGAACGCCCACCAAAACCAAGAGAACATTTCAAACGGGGCCACAGCTCTAAATTCTCAGGAGAAAGAATCACTTATCTAAACTTTGTCAGGCTCCACAAAGACTGTCAAGAGGCAAATTAAACAGATTGTTAGAGTTTTATAGATGACAAAAATGAAATCAAAAAGGTGAAGAGACTTTCTCAAGGTCACCAGTTACTTGGTAGTAAAATAGAGCTACAACTAAGATCCAAAATTTACAAGGCCTACAAGAGCCATATATACTCAGACCTTCAGTACTTTTATGTATTATACAAAACTGTCATGTATCTTTAAGTGTAACAAAATTTAAAACTATGATATAAAATCTGGGGGAAAGAAACCTGAAACATGAAAGAAAGTAATCAAATATCCCAGATATGTTTAAAATTATGGATCTTCATAAATAGAGCAAATTGAATGATATTCAACATTATTATGTGAGTAGTTTTCCCGCTGTCTTAAGTCTATAATTCACTTAGCGTACAAGGTTCTCTCCAAGTTCATTATCACTATGGAATTTTAAGCCACTGATCTCTTCTTAGATCTTTCCTTTCTTATAATAATTTCAAACTAAATTAAGTATTTTAAAAATATAGTTTGTGTATATATTACCATATCTTAAGATGCATAATGAATACAGGAGGGAAAAGATTTTAACATACAAAACCACTTCTTCCGAACATTAAAGTCTGTCAATTTAAATGAATTTCAAATGTCTTAAAAACTTTCTCAACCCATTTAAATGATGGATTTATCCCCTCAAAGAATAACCCTTACTTCCAGACTCCATTCGTAGTCCCAATAGTTAATGTTAAATGTTTAAGATTATGCAAAAATGTTACCTTAACTTCAGAAAATTCTGAAGGGGTATCACTTATATAAATTGCATTTGTAAAGCAGTATTAATCAAAAATACTTCTTAAAGTCTAGCATTAAATAAACATAATCTTTCCTTTTATTTGTAAAATCTGCCCTCTAAATGACACATTCAAAAACAGTAAAATTAAACTTCTTTTCATGAAATGTCTGAGAATTACCATATATACCATGATTTTCTAGGGAATAAGAAATAAATAAAACTTTTCTCTAGATAATTAAAATCTAAAATCATATGCCCAACCTACACATAGTCATAAAATTCAAATAAGGTGATATATTGGTTTCATAGGGCTGCCATAACAAAGTAACACAAACTGGGTGGTTTAAACAACAGAAATTTATTGTCTCACTGTTCTGGAGTCTAGAAGCCTGAAACAAAGGTGTTGGCAGGGTTAGCTCCTCCTGAGGGCTGAGGGAGTATCTGTCCCATGCCTCTCTTCTAGCTTCTGGTAGTCTCAGCCATTCCTTGGCTTGCAGAGGATGTTATCCCTGTGTCTTCCCATTGTCTTCCCTCTATGCGTGTCTCTGAGTCCAAATGTCTCCTTTCTTTAAGGGCACAGTCCTTATCGGATGAGGATCCACCCTAATGACCCTATCTTAACCTGACCATCTGCAAAAGAATGTATTTCCAAATTAAGGTGACCTTCACAGGTGCTAGGGAATAGGACCCCAATATATCCTTTGGGAGGGGGACACAATTCAACCCTTTAGAGGTACTAACTAAATATCATGAAATCCTGCAGCACTGGTAATCACTTCCCTTAGAATTCTTTCATCTACTACAATTAAGGAAAAGAGTAATTTACACCCCTATCCTAAAGATATCTATGAGGCTATCAATCCTATCAGTGAGGCTGTTAGCCACATAATAAAGCTTTTGAAGACATCTAGAGAAGGATTTTCTGCAACTTCTGTCAGCCTATTTGTGCTAAACAGCTGCCTCTGTAAGTTTTCTTTGGGAGTCTAGCTTTCTACCCACAACTGCTACAAATCTTCATGGCTAGCGCAGAGGCACGTAGGACTGATAAAGCACCCTTCAGTTTCTCCGTGTGGCTCATTTAAGGGAGACTCGTCACCTCATGCAGTTTGCAGAGAGAGGTAGGTTATAATAAGAAAGAAGGTCCAATTTAAACCCACATGGTATTCATGTGGCAAATATTTATTGAGTTCTTATCATGTCAGGCACTGTTGCTGGCACTGAATGAAAGGAACAAAAGTCCCTTATGAAGCCTATTTTTTGCTTGGGGAAAGGATAGAAAATAAACAAAATAAGATGTAAAATATATAGCATGTTAGATGGTTATAAATGTTATATAAAATAAAGAAGGAAGGAAAATAGAAAGTACCAGAAGGCAGCAGATTGCAACTTTAAATAGGCTCGTCAGGAAAGATGATGCTGAACAAAGAAGGGAAGAAGATATGGGAACAAATCCTCCAGGCAGAAGAAATAGGAAGAGCAAAGGCCCTGAAGAGAGTCTGTGTTCCAGGAACAGCAAGGAGGCCAGTGTGGCTGGAACACAGTGAAGAGGCCACCAGAAGACTGAGCAGAAGAGTGCCATGCTCCGTCAGACTGTGGCTGCTATGCTGACAATAAATCACAGGGAAGCAAAAGTGGACTTGGTGAGACCAGCTAGGAAGCTATTGGCTTCAACTACGGGGAGGGTGGTGAGAAGGAGTCATATCCCGGATGCATTTGGAAGACAGATAGTCATAAAGACTGGGTTGAAGACTAAATGTGAGAGATTCAGAAAGGAGGTTGAAGATGACTTCAGATTTTTAGCCTGAGCAACTGGAAGATAAGAGTTTCTGTTTATGAAGTGAGGGGAGATAGTAGGAAGAGCAGATTTGGAGGCAAGTCCAGATGTTTGTTTTGGATGTGTTAAACCAAGATCATCTCTCAGTTATCCAAGAGAAGATGCTACATATGCAATTAGATGGACGAAGAATGATAAGAGATGTGTGGACTGGAGGTGCTGCTTTGGAAGTAGAAAATATGTGTGGTATTTAGAGTCATTAGCCCAGATAAGACCACCAATGGTGGAAACAGAGAGGTTCAAGTATTGAGGCTTGTGATGTGCCAATAAAAGGAGGTTGGAGAGGTGAATGGAGACTAGCAAGGGAGACTGAGAAGAATCAACTGTGAGGCAGGAGGAAAGCCAGGCTAGTATGGTATCCCAGAGGCCCAGTGAAGACAGTGTTTCAAAATATAGAACATGATGGATTGTGTCAAGGGTACATACAGGGCTAGATAACTGGCAACTGACTGCAATAATCTAGCTACACAGAGGTCATCAATGGCCTGGATAAAGCAATTTCAATGGAGTGGTAGGAACAGTTAATAAGAAAACCACAGGGCCATAATGGAGCCATTTAGGTTAAGGCCTCAAGTCAGTAAACCAAGACTAAATACATAACCTAACTACAGTTTCAACCCCCCTGGAATGCAACCTTCAAACAGTCAACATGAGAATTTCCTGGTCAGCACTAGGAAATTTACTTCTAGACCCTTTCCATTCCCCTTAAGAGGGTGACCTTGACTGAAACAATGGATTCTTTGCCAATAATTTCCTTTTTCATGCTCCCTCTCTACCTTTAAAAACATTTCCTTTTCTGCAATTCGATGGGATTCCTTTCTACTTGCTAGATGGGATGCTGCCCAATTAATGAATCGTTTAATAAGGCCAGTTCAATCTTCAAAATTTACTTGGCTGAATTTTATTTTTTAACAAAACAAATCTTGATTATAGAGGCTTCATGAAAGGATAGAAAGAGTGGGTTGGAGACAGTAATTTCAGACACTCCTTTTTAAGAGTTTTGCTATTAAGTGGAAAGGAGAAAAAGAAGAGCAAAATCTTGAAAGACATGGTGAGTTAAGGGAGGGTTTTTTTTTAATAGGGGAAATAAATAGCATTTTTATATGTTGATGGGGATGATCAAAGAGAGAGGGGAAAGAGCTAATGCAAGTCAGAAAAGGGGAAATTGTTAGAGTTCCTGAATAGACAAAGCAGTGGAAATGACTAAATAGGTTGAGGGACTGGCTTGCTACAGGTACTAAAAATTTGTCTGTGGTAGTTGTTATAAAGGCAGAGTAGGTGAATAGATCGATAAGATGATGGGAGTCTGGAAGGTCTTTTCTGATTGCTTTATTTTATTTTTTTTCAATGAAGTAAAGTTGTCAGCTGAGAATGAAGATGGGAGAAGAGGTATTAGGGGTTGGGGCGGTGGTGGGGGGGAAGGTATGAAATAGCCTAGGAAACAGATTGAACAGATTAGGGAAGCATAGTACAGGTGTATTTGAGGTTCATGGTCATGGCTTAAAGTGAAACTTAACAGTCTGATTGTCTATTTTTCCCTGGTCCCATTCACCTGCATGGGTACAGAGGCAGAGAATAGAATCTACTGAGGACTGTGGCTTTACCAATGAAGTGACATAGGAGCAGAACATGGAGACAAAAGGAAAAAGAAAGAATACAATTAGGGACTGGAATTTATACAGTATGGAGGGAAGTAGGGCAAAAGGAGGTGAGAGACAACGAAAACATGGTGGTCAATGGATTATAGTTGCAGAGACGTTGAAGAATTACTAGTCATGTTCCAGAGAAAATAAGTAGGAAGCATAAGACGTGGTAGTCAGAGAATGAGATTCTGGAAGTTAAGATATGGAAGAGTTGAAGTTAATAGTAATAATAAGAGCTAGACTGTACCAGCTGGGGAAAACTGGAGGGAAAAATCATCATCATCATCAGAGGAGGAGTGGTGATCAAGGAAATTAGAGGCAAGAATACAGAAAGGATCATCTTCACAGATGTTGAGGAAGAATGAGCTGAGGATAGGGAGGTGCCATCAACATGGAGACCTCATGAGTCATTTAGTCTAAGAGCATGAGATTCAAAACAGAGGGATCAGAGAATATTTTTTTTCCTTAGTATTCTCTTGCATTAAATAAGAAAGCTAAAAGAAGACAACCCTATGTTACATTTTTTAGAAGTTGAATTTACTAGACAGAGTCAAACAAAAGTATACTGATTATTCATCATAGCCAGGAAGGGATGAGGAGGAGTAATCATAAAAGGAAGAAGACCTGCACCGAAGTCATCACCCCGGCTGCCTACACCAGCCCTAGGAATGGGTCAGAAATCCACATTAGAATATTCAAAGGTGTGAGGCAGATGTTGGTCTGGTCTGGACCAGCCATGAGGGACCTCAGTACAGAGGCAGCAGCACAATGAGGCAAGCTCAGCAAGGCACCAAGGACTTTAGACTACAACTTGACTCAAGATCCCACCCATGACAGGAAATCAGGATCCCAACATCCTTGCTCTTCCTTGACTCTGGGATGTTGACCAGCCCAAAGCTGTTCAGTGAGCCCCTGGGTCATGGTGGGGCTGAAGTCAGTTGAAATGCTGTCCTGAACAAAAATAAATAAACACACACTCTGAAGTCAGAAAATTTAAAGTGGAAATGAGCATTGCAGTGAATCTCAACTCAACACAAAGATAACAAAGCTCATTTTCAAACCTTCTGTGTTTCTTTGTCAGCTTTCTGTACACATTTATGCCTCGACACACTCTATTTCCATAACAACACTGTGATGCCCAATTGTGAAGAGTGAGTAAAACTTATTAGGACTGAATGTTCTCACATCTCAATCCAAACTTCAGGGTGGGAGACAACATAACACAAGGCACCGCGAAGGCTTGGAATCTCTTCCTCCAACAGTGCAATTTTGGGTCAAGAAACACATTCATATGTACTTGGAGCTGTGAATGAGAAGTAAACAACACTTTCAGAATCCAAAGGGGAAGAACATAAGACAAGCGTCTTGCTAAGAAAACTGTGAGTAAAAGATCAAAGTGTTCACTAAGGCACGCAAATGACTTTTCAGGACAAAAGGAGGCAGATTCCACAGGAAGCTGCATATTAATTCTCCAATAAACAGGACCAAGACAATATGTCAAAGATTCTCTGATAAATTCTCTCTCTCTTTCTCTCTTCCCTCCTCTCTCTGTTTTCTTTTTTGAAAGGAGTCATTTGAGGAGTAAGTGAAAAGCTCACCATCAAGGAAGCACTCAGAGCAAACCTCATCAGAAACCAAAATCAAGTCTAATGTCCTTAGAGAACAAAGAAAAGCAATTTCTAGGGCGGCAATCTTGTTTTTCCAGTGTTCAGAGAGCTCTGGTATTTGTAAATTTTCTGACTCCTAGCAAAGAGCTATAGAAAGACCTCTCTCAAATGGTATTTAACCAATTCTTTTAAATGCCCTGCAAAAGTCCTAACAAGTTTGATCATTATTGGCTCTGGTGTTGAGACTGTAATGTTGAGCTAAGTGTAAGAGTTTTATTCTAGTGTGGCTCAATAACAAAAACCCAATGAAAAGCAAAGGACAAAGAGGAATCGAAACCCTCATATACTTTGGTGGGAATGGAAAATTGTGCAACAGCTTTAGGAAACAGACCGGCAGTTAATCAGAAGGTTAAAATACCGTTGCCATGTGACTCAGCAATTTATTCTTAGGTATATTCCCAAGGGTCATGAAAACATACACTCATGCAAAAAACTTCTACATAAATGTTCATGCCAGCATTATTCATAAATAGCCGAAACATGGAAACTCTCAAAATCTCCATCAGCCTGATGCATGGAAAAATAAACTGTGGCATATAATTGAGGAATACTTTTTGACAATAAAATGAAGTACCAGTACATGCTATAACATGGATGAACCTTAGAAACATTGATAAAAACAAAGAAGCCAGTTATAAAAGATTATATATATTTTTTATCTCCTTAATATGAACTGTCCAAAATTGACAAATCCATAGAGCACGAAGTAGACTGGTGATTGTCAGGTGCTGGGGGAAGCTAGAGGGACTTGGGGAATAACTGCTAATGGCAAAGGGATTCTTTCTGGGTTAATGAAAATGTTGAAAAAATTAATTGTGGTGATGGACGTATGACCCTATGAATATACTAAAAACCATTGGGTGATACACTTTAAATGGATGAAATGTATGATAGATTAATTATATCTCAATAAAACCATTGTTTTAGAACACTAAGGCCAAACATTAACCCAGAATTAACATTTTCCTTTACGAATATCTATGTGCCAAAAATTGTTTTTTCTCTGAATGTCATCATTAGAATTTGGAACTTAACAGGTGAGCAACACCTAAAGAGTAATTCTCCATGATTCAAGAATGGCTGTCCATTTTTTCCATGTTAGAAAGTTGGGAAAAAAGAGAAGGGGGGTGGGCGTGTTTGCTCCTATGAGGAGAAGAAACGCCCAGAAGCCAGAAAAGTAGCATCTGCTCCTGCTGGCTGTGACTAAAATTAAGCTCTAATTTAGCTTTCAGCTAAAATTATCATAATTGAAATAAAACTAACAAACTGGATGTGACTTGCAATTTTCTCATCATTTAGGAGAGAAGAGGCCAAATGGTAACTTTAGAAGAGTGGGCTTCTCCCCTGAAGGGTGGCCTTATGGTTTCAGTTAGACAAAGACCCTCTCCATGGATAGAACTACACTTCCTCCCGGATCCTCCAAATGCATGATAAATAAGTTGTATTTGGAGTAAATCCAACGAGGCAATGGAGATGAGCACCTTGGGATAGCTCAGAATTTAGGGAAATGATGGGTTTTTTTTTCTTTATTTGACTGTTCTTTTTCGGTTCTTTCTTAAAAAGAAGCTTTCACACATTTCCAATCATACACACCCCCACACACTACACATACCCACATGAGTGTGTTGTGTGTGTGTGTGTGTGTGTGTGTGTGTGTGCATAATCTTATACCTGTGGTGGTCCACAAATACTGATTTAAGAAAACAAAACAGCACTTACACAAATAAGTGCTGCGAATATTTGTTCAATACAAACTGTAAATATTAACACAATAATGATAATTTAAAAAATACAACCAGAAGTGAGCACTGCAGGGTTCTGGAAAGAAGCCAAGCACTAAAGTATGTCTGGTTTGCTCCACAGTAGTGTCAACTCCTGTTTTTCTTACAAAAGGAAAAAAGGGAACATGGCCTTATTATAAAGAAAACCCACTGACTTCATACACGACTTGGAAAAAGTCACATCTCTCTTGGGTATCTATTTTACCTATTCAAAGGACTCACAAGCTTGCTATTGAAAATGAGGAGGAATACAACCTCAGCTAAAAGGTACCAAGTCTGTGAAAATACATATAATTGTATGATTAACACAAACAGTCTTTTAAAAACAAAATGGCATTTTCATTTGTTATGCTGAGTGACAAGGAGAATCAAGTAAAAAGTACAGAAATTAATGCATACAAATGGGGAAATTACACTCTATGGTATATAAAGCTTTAATTTCCTCATGAGCTTTGACACATTCTGTATAGAAAGATTTGTTGGAATTTTGTTGGTTTTTTTTTTCCATTTTTAATCTCTGAAAGAGGATTCTATCTAAAAACCTAAAGGTAAACAGTGGCAGTGATTGTTTTGAATGTAAATAAAAGATTCTTGTACTTCAAATAACAGATCCCTAACCATCAGGTTAAATAATGTGTTATGTTTATTCTTTATTTATTCTGCAACTATTAATAATAGGTTATATTTAAACTTTTCTATTTCCACAGAAATGATGATGGTCTGTTTCTTTCCGTTTCTCAGTAATGCCTTGGGTCATAACCAACCAATATCGGTTGTCAAGATCTTAGAGAAATATGTCTGAACCTCCCAAGAATAATTAATCTAAATCCTTTGTGCAGACACTGGGTGTAGTATGATATGAGTCACTGATTTTCTCCTCTACAGTTGATATATTCAGCAAGAAGAAAGACTTTTTGTTTAGTAGCAATTGTACTTTATTTTTTTTTCAAGGTCAAATACATTTAGGTAAGATTTCTTCACCCACAGATAGATCTAATGCAGACTTCAGAAAGATAGGAGTTTCTGGGACATTCTGTTTTGTGATATGGGTGTATTGTTGTATTTTATTTGTTTTTTTGTTTTTGTTTTCTAATTTATGTATTTATTATACTTTGAAATATAACACATATACAAAAGAGTGCATGAAAATATATAAATGCTACCATATAGTCTAAAGAACAGTAATAAAATAAAATATTTGCATCTGACTTCAGACCAGTAAGTAGGACATCCCATACATCCTCAAATTACTTTTACTACTTTTGTATGTAACCTTAAACAATTCCTTGTTTGATTTTACCTGTTTTTTATACTTAAACAAAATAATATGAATTATTTTCTCTTCTGAGAAAATGTTTTTAAAATTCATGCATGTTGATAAGTGTAGTTATTGTTCATGATGTTGGTTTGCTTTTCACACAAAATACCTACCCCCTTCAAAGACATATAAAGTCATCTGCCTCTTTGAAATAGAATAAGCATTAGATGAATAGGCCCAGTCTGTGGAACCCAGAAATGTTGAGATCCATGATTTCAAAGACGTAAAAGATATAATTCTCCATTTCTCTCATTTTTCCCGTACCCCACCCTCACATGCCTCCCTCCAAGAAAAAAGAAGCCATTCTTTTGTAGAACTGTTTCAGTTTTTCTTATCTAGGAATGCTTAGAACAAAACAAAAGGTACACCCAACTCAACGGGGAGTCTGCTTCTCCCTCTCCCCACTCCCGTTCACGCACTTGCGAGTGCATGCCCTATCTCTCTCTCTCTCTCTCTCTCAAAAATAAATAAATAATATTTTTAAAAAGCAAAAGTTACAGCACCAGGTTCAGAAAACAGGTAGAGACAAGTAAGAAAATGCTAAAAATAAAAATAAAAATGCTATATAGTCCTTTTCTCCTGCTCCATCATGCCACCAGAAATATCTAGAACCAGCTGCATCTTGCCACCTGGGTTCTTATGTCCTAGTGACCACACTGCTAAAGGAGGGTCTATAAGAGAATTAGTTTTGAGCTGCTGGAAGAAGATATTCTCAAGTTAGGACAGCAATGAATGAACAGCTGCCCTAGAGATTTGGATTTAGAAAAATACCATGATAGGTTACTTGATGGAGAACCTGGGAGTGTGGATCTGCAGAAGTGAAGGGAAAAATTTCTCTAATACTTAGCATTAGAAATAAATTTTAAAAATTGAGGGGATTAGGAGAAGAGTCGGGGAAAAGAGAGAAGTCAGGAAGTTGATGTAAGGTTGGAGCAATGTTTGAGGTAAAGGTATTCATGAACTTTATTCCTGATGATGGGACAGATGAATGATTTTTAAGAAAAGATATGGAAAATAATAAAGTTAAGTTTACTTGCATTGTTGAATACAAATCTTTTAGTATCTTAGTAAAGTGTATTATAGACAAGAACTGCATGGGTGAATAGGTTTTCTTGTGGAAATTAAGAGACTGAACTTCATATCTGAGTTGATGTGGGGAGAACAAAACAGCAAGCACAGCATATAAATATGACCCAGAAACAGATAAGCCTATGACAACAGGGAGACTGGAGACAGAGGTAACCTTGAGAACTATACCTCCAGTCCAGCTTGGAAAAGGCCCAAAAGCTCAGAAAGGACACATGCTCAGTGTGGCTCAAGTCAATCTTACCTACAATTAAAGAGACAAAGAGACCCCAGCTGCTATCTGGGTGTGAAAGAACAAGAATGTGTTAACCTCTTCCTGGTTTCTATCTGGGAATATCATAAAGTTAGGACAAGATGAGGACAAGATTTGGACAAGAGAACAAGGCAAGATTATGAAGCATAAAGTAGTATTTCTGTGACATTAGGTAAGAAAGTAAGAGGGATTCAGAAATGGAATATATCAGTGAGGAGTAGTCAATCTGAAACCATCAGGCAGGACATGAAATTCATGCTAGACTTAGAAAGAATTTATGGCATTTTGGAAGATGGGAAGAAAGAGGGAAGACATTTTTGGGCACAAGTCGAGAAGAGTTGCATGAGCTAAGCTATATAAATGAGAATGGACTATGGTCGAATGAAATCAGTGCTAAGTGTAAGTATAAATAATATGGGTAAATTCAGAGGAAAGGATGATTAATTTTGTATGACAGAAGAGTTCTCTAAAGAGGTAGCTTTAGAGCATTTAAGAATGCTAGGATCTAAAAAGGCAGACAATGAAGGAGAATTTGTTTCTCATAATATAGCAAATAAAATAAACTTCCTTAAAATAATGGATAAAATTATTTTTTTCAAATCCATTCTCATGCATGTCTGGGCTTGTAAGACAATAAGAAAATGAAGTAAATCCCAAGAAGGTAATAGAAAGAAACAGCAAGAATCCAAGGTAATCCAAGCTCTCACCCCAGCAACTACCCTAAAGTACTTGCCAGTTCCCAGTAACCTAAATGGAAAGCAGGCTATAAGCAAACATTACCCAAAAGGAAAGTGATATTGCTATTTATATTAAACTTATGTTAACTTAAAATGTATTTACATTTGAAGACAATAAGGACTTGTAATGAGAAAGAAAATAAGTACATAATGCTAAAAGATTGAATCCTCAAAGATGTAAAATTCTAAACTTGCATACGGCTAATAACATAAAGTCCAAATAAATAAAGCAATATTTGACCGAACTAATAAGCGAATTTAAAAGATTCATTATAATATTAGGACATTTTTTTTTAAGATTTTATTTCTTTATTTGACAGAGAGACAGAGAGCGAGAGAGGGAACATAAGCAGGGGGAGTGAGAGAGGGAGAAGCAGACTTCCCGCTGAGCAGGGAGCCCGATGCAATGTTCAATCCCAGGACCCTGGGATCAAAAACCAAGCCGAAGACAGACACCTAATGACTGAGCCACCCAGATACCCCCATATTAGAAGATTTTTAACAGAGATCTTTTAGTAACTGATGACACACAACAACAGCAACAAGTAAACTAAAACAGACAATAAATAATTTGAATGAAACTAACAAAGTTAATATAACTTGTTCATTTATATATATTTTATAACCTACTTTTCCACTTAATAGTTTTAACTATTGATTTTTTCTACCAATATTCCTCTCATTTAAAGTCTCTTATTATAGTTAAAAATAAGGACATTAATGCATTTTTAAATTTGAAAATATCAAATACAGTGTTGAATAGGAACATATGTTATTTCATTTTCTTAATCAAAACTTAATTCAAATGATAAAGCATAGAGGGAACATGTGATATCTGACAAAGTCTGGACTTTTCCCCAAAATACTCTTTAACTCAGTCATTTTTAATCTTAAGTCATGGACTTCTCTGAGAATCTAATAAAAGCTTCGATCCTCTCTAGAAAAACTCACATGCATGTGACATTTGCAAACTATCCCAAAGAATTTGTATTAATATTAAACCTATCTATGGAGCTCCAATGGACTACAGAACTCGGTTTAAGTATCAAGGTATATGTGTAAACTTTGCTGCTAAAGAAACTAACCTTATTTACGATGGGAATTCAAAGAAATATTTTTAAAAGAAAGTTAACACCATTCTCTAAAAATGTTACATTTACATTTTTATCACAGTTAAAAATGATGTGTCCAGTTGTTTTGAGCATCTCTAATGTTGTCTATCATCTTTCAATTAAACAGCCCTTACTGATCACTATCTATGTGCCATGCTCAGCATGGAATCAAGCAGATGCTAAAATCAATGCGGTCTCCCTCAGAAATGTGTGACTATGTAAGAGAAACAAATAATAAAACCAGAAAGTGATAAATGCAAAGTTAAGAGTAGATCAAAGTGCTATAGCATCCCAGTGCTCAACCTAAACAAAATTAGAATAAAACTTGAGAAAAATAAATATTTGCAAACTATGTCAAGTGTATGTTTGACCAGAAAACTCACTTAAAAAATACTTTAAATTAGTTTTCCTATAGTGGAAGACTGTGTATTTTGTATAAATATAGGAGAAACATGCCAAATATAATTTTTCTTTCTTTCCCTCTATACAAAGGCGAATTTTCCTAATCTTCCCAGGAAACTCCTTAATTTCCTATCAGTGAAACTCTCTTCAGTCAACATGTGTATGCAATTTCTCCACTATAACAGTCTATATCATGCATGCCACAAGACAGCAAATTGTCATGGGCAGAATCTTTGCTTCCCAGAATAGCATGCATATTTATGAAGCTGCGAACTTGAAAAGAACAAGCTAATCTTAACCACACATGGCTGCTGAGAGGGGTTCTTGCTGGCTCCCAGACTTAAGAGAGTACAGGAAGAAGGGAATAAGAATGGACTGGAAGGGAATGGAACTGGTAACAAGAAGGAAAATGGCATCTCGGGAATTACCTTAGCCTCCAATTTCCCACAGTCAGTAACAGTATTTAAGCGTCTTGCCCTGTCTTTTACCTAAGTCTGCTACCTGGCGCAATACCTACTAATTAATTACAGACAGAGAAGAAGAAACAATGTTGATTATTTTAATGACTTTTAGATTTAATTTTTAAACTGTCTACAACTCAGGTGCCTTATATTTTCTGTTTTCCTAATGCTTCAATCTACAGCATTGTCTTGGTACTGGCAATAAATATTTTCTGTCTAATTATAATTATTTGACTAAGAAGAACTGAAATGAATCTCAATTACCATTTTAGCAGGATAATGAACACCAAATTGGAACATCATCACAAATGCTTTCAATGAAGTAATATATAGGGAATCGATTGTGTTCTTTTGAATGTTAACGTCTAATGTCAGTTAATAAGTAAAATGAAAATCATCTAAGGAATCAGTCCGCTAAATGTAAGAGTAACTATTTTCTTAAAGACTGAAAAACACCTATAAAGTACGACACTAACATTTTAATAAATGCTTTCTCTCATCTTACTGATCACCATATTAAAGTAGTAGTTAAATGTCATTACTTCTCGGTGTTGATGCCCTCAACTCTTCATCTTATCTCTTTCTTTAAGATAAATTAGTTCTTCATTTCTCAACAACTGATGGAAGTAATGTAAATCCAAAAAGCAGCAATTATGCAAAAACTAAAGTCAAAACCGTTTTCTTTCTTCCCCCCTCTCTAACAGCTTGTAAGCATAATTAATCAAATCAAGCTTCCCTCTCATCGTGAAGAGCTGTAATTTCAAAAAGCAAATTACAGCATTCTTGCAGTAGCACATATAAAGTATATTAAGAAAATATGTACATGAAGTAGGAGTTTGTTCTTGGTGATAAATTTTATTCTATTAAGCCCCATTCTGTATCACACATTCATATTCAAAATACAGGCACTGCCCTTTGAAGGAGCTATCTTATTATAGAAATTTTGAATAACTCAAAATACAATAAATTAAAATATTTCCTATGTCATAATAAATCAGTCAGAGGAACAAAATTAATGGACACCACATCCTCAGGAATAATCTCAAACATATCTAATGTATTATATTAATAAGTATACCTTGGTAGTTTCTTTTTTTTAACCGACTCATCACACACACATGTAAAAAACCAAAAAAGTACTCTTTTAAAAACCTTGTCTGTAGAGTCCCCAAATGTCCACAATTAGGATATTAACCACTTCCATCAAGATAAGTTTTTTCCAATGTTTCCAGGAAACGACATGCAATAATTACTCCTATTTGCAGAAATGTAGGAATATTCCTTCTTCAGTTTTGAAGATTCACCATGTCTACGTGCCTAAATAATTGCTCAAGATTATGAATGCAGGCAAAATATTGAAAGAGTAACTTCCTATACAAAACACGATATTAGAGAGAGCACTTTCTTTCATTGAAGCATATCTTAAAATCCCTCCTCTTTCTTAAAGCCTCTCCAGACTAATTGAATGCACAAGACTAACAAATTTTATGGCTTCCTACCACTTCCTACGACCCTTTCCTATATAATTATTCTCCTGAGGGTTATAATGCTATTAAATCATCTATCTGACACATGCATTTTTTTTTGTTTTAACATTGATTGAGCTGTCTGCGTCTTCCATGTGTTTATTTGAATCCATGCCGCCCGTCTACTTTGTACCCAACCCAGGACCCGCTCCAGATAAGGCACTTTCAAAAGCTGTTTGGTATAAATGATGAGGGTGACAAAAATTATTTGTTAAAGTCAAGATTTCTTGTCCTCTAGAATCCAGTTTTATAGGGAGGTAAATGTATTTTTTCTTAAAAGTAAAGACCTTATTTATGGGGTTAAACACTTCCTGATGGAAATCCTGGACCACAAAAAGGAGCTATTGACTTGCACATAGGAGCAGGCAGAGCCTGTGTGCCGAGCAAGCACATGGAGACACAGACTCAATTTACGGGACTCTTTCGGTTCTCCTGAAAGCATAAACTGCTAACTAGCTCTTTCGTGCTGAGAGAAACAGTATTTAACTCACCTTCATACAAGTCATATGAAGCAAAAATAATGTGGATTCATTTTCGCTAAGGGGGGATAGTTAACCATGAACCAGACAGCAATTCACAAGGCAAGTAACAAACCAATCTTGAACCAATTATGTATGTCTAAGTTATACTACATACATTTAGTGAGATATCTGTAGATTGCAGTACAGATCACTAATCATTACTTTTATTTGTAATAATCACTAAAGATATTAAAGTATTAATGAGCTCCATAGGACCCAGTACTAGATTCTAAAATTAGCTATATATATTTTTATACAAATAGAGTAATGTAAAAGAACTTACATTATTTTCATTTTCATACATATGAGAAATTCTGTATACAATATGTATAGCTAGCTACACAGTAGAATCTGGACAGCTCCAACAGCATAAATTGTATAATTTGTGAAAATACAGAGCTGTCTAAAATTGATGGGAAGGATAAAGAATAATACAAGTTAGGAAACTCCATAAATGATGCATTTTATATGTTCTTTGTATTTCAACAAAAACTTGCTATCAAAATATATTATCTATCAAATATAAAAATTAAAAATTCATGAAGTGTCTTAAAACTAAATGTTTAGTTTGGGGATAAATATGGGTTTTTCAGAAATATTTATAAATATATCAAGCAAATATGAATCCCATTATTTGATAACCAAGTTTATTATGATAGTGTTGATAGTGTTCCCATAATTTTGTTTCCAAATAAGAAAGCCCTTAGGTTTTCCAGCCACAGTAAGATCCGGATACACAATGTCCACAATCTAGACATGGGAATTAACTTTGGAGGAATTATTAGATAACTCTGATCTCTTGATAATTCAATAAATGTGAAAGGATGGAAATATGGAAAAGTCAGGGCAGGAAAATCATTAGAAAAACATCAAATAATAACTCTCATGTAGCTGAGCTTGGAAGCCTTCCCAACTGAGTATGTTATTCTCTGTCCTCTTACCCAGGCTATCCGGAGTTCACGGTACCCTCCAAAGACACCCCAGCCCCAGAACAATGAACCCTCCACCTCCAACCATCATCATTAACCAAGGGAGACCTCCACTAGACAGTCACTAGAGGAGACCCTGGCATTAATATATAACAAATAATGTCATGCTCCTTATATCTAATCATATTTTTAATCAAATTAATGTCTACTTGAAAAAAAAAGGAGAAAATATTTAGAAGCAGAGGAGACTTTTGCGCTCTTTGCTATTTATTCCAGAGGGGATGCAACTCCACCCTCAAAACAAGCCACCAACGAATATAACTCCTCTATGACTACATCGTAATATAAGGGTCAATCAGGATAGAATCCATATTAGGTAAAGAACTACTATTCAAAGTTGAATATCTTCGAAAGCTGCAAATGACATTTTAAAGTAGGACCTTCCTAGTTCTATTCATTAGAATCTGATAAAATAGTGGCACCTGCGTGGCTGTTGGTTAAGCATCCAACTTCAGCTCAGGTCATGGTCTCAGGGTCCTAAGCGCCACATGGGACTCCCCACTCAAAGGGGAGTCAGTCTGCTTGTCCCTCTCCCTTCCACCGCCCCCCTCATGCTCTCTCTTTCTCTCTCATATAAATAAATAAAATCTAAAAAAAAAAGGAATCTGTTAAAATATTATAAAACAAAGTGAGAAAAAAATCCAGTAGAAAACCACTCAATTCTTTCACAGATCTGTCGTGTGTACTTCACCTTCACTGTTTCAACTTCCCCCATACCATCGTATTTCCTCAATTCTCAGATATTCTTTCAGTGCCATCCAGGCACTTTGATTCTCTCCTTATCCAGAACGAGCTTCCCTCTCCATGTTTTTCCTGTTCCTCAAGGTCAAGAGCTCTTCAGACATGCTCCACAACAGCCCACAGAGGACCTCACGCAATAAGTACGTGTTACTGAAATGCACACAGCATTTCACCTTCAGCTGGATAGTGGGCTAACCGCTTGGCAAAAAAGCAACAATAACCCCTTTTTCCTCCCCACAAAACTAGACTGGAAATAACAGTTTGTGGCCCATAAGGACAAGGCACAGAAGAATGAGAGAAGACCCATGTCTCTAAACTTCTCTGATTCTTCAATAAAAGAGTCAAGCTGAATCTTGTTCTTTCCTGGTTCTGTGATTTTAATATTCACAAAATAATTTAAATAAAGTATACATCTTTATAGAATTTTAGGCATCAAAATTTACCTGAAATTATAATATTAAACTATATTTTAACTGAGTTAGTGTGTTTTTTAAGGGATGGAAATTTCCAACTCAACATTCTAGAATTAAGGTCAGAAAACTTTTTTCTGTAAAGGGCCAGATAATAAATATTTTAGCTATTGTGGGCCATAAGGTCTCTATCACAGATACTCAGTTCTGCCACTATAGCATGAAAATAGCCAGAAGTAATATGTAGATAGATGGGCAAGACTGTATTTCAATAAAACCTCATCTGCAAAATCAGATAGCAGACCAGACTAGATCTGAAGGCTATAT
Source organism: Ailurus styani (assembly GCA_002007465.1). NCBI lineage: Eukaryota > Metazoa > Chordata > Mammalia > Carnivora > Ailuridae > Ailurus > Ailurus styani. The sequence continues at coordinate 7,252,751 of LNAC01000006.1, forward strand.
TTTGCCAAACCATGTTCTAAGATAAAATCATGGGATTATTCGACCCTTAGAGCCAGAGCTAACAATATAAATTATGTACCTTAACAACTGTTTTGTAATCAAAAGTATTATACAATAATTACTATCTTTGGTAAAATACATAAGCATTCCACTGAAGATTTCCAAATAAAATCATCAAGAAGAAAGCAAAAGTTCCCTCTAATCTCATGACACCGAGATAGCTACTGTTAACATTTTGCTATTTACTCTTGTAGTCATTATGTATAAATTTCATGTATAGATTTCTTTTTTTTCATATTATATATGCACTTTCTTGCAAAGTAATTATCATACCACCTATGCAATTTTGTGAGCCATTTATCTATATAACAACTTTTCAAAAGCATTTACTTATATCCTTAAATAATCTTCAAGAGTATACTTTTAGAAGGCTATGTAATTTTATCATCAGTTGCATATGCCATAAGTTATTCAATCAGTCCCTTAACACCAGACATTTCTTTCAAGTTGCTATGCTATGATAAATAAGTAGACAAAGGATCTCCTTGTGCATAGATCTATGTACAACAATCTGATTAGTTCCCCATGGTAAATTCTTAGAAAGGGAATTGTGAAGTCAAAAAACATGAAAAACAGTTGTTGTTTTTTTAATTTTGTGGCTTTTGATATACATTGCTAGATTGCCCTTCTGAGCAGATTGATCAGCTTATACCTCCATCACCAGTTAACTGCAATACCCACTGCCATGCAATCTTGTGATAACCACTACTGAATTTACAGGTTGAAAACACTGCAGTATTGTTTTCTCTCATCTCCAATAGTATTGCTAATCTTCATATCTTTGCCCTCGTAGTTTGAAAGCTCTTCCACTTAATTCCAGGTGTTTGGCAGAAGGGAAAGTTGCCATGACAAAGAATAGGTCCTCAGCTTCACTTCTGCTGAGCTGTTAGTTCCTGCCCTTAAAAATAGGCAGAGGATACAAAGGTCAAGAATGATAACCTCGTTCCTTGTGACAGGTCAACTAATATCTATAAAGCTGAAATGGAGCTCGGTAATAAAAAAATTTTGCAATTGCTGTAGAACAATCTGGGTGCTACTTTATCTTGATTTAGGTAACAGGCGATTAGAGATGTCTCTGGATTCAAAGAACGTGCACAAGAAGAGGGCAAAGGGCTCAGCCTTAGAGGACCCTCAAGAGAACGAGCAAATACAAGCCTGTGTGCTGATCTCAGAGCCAGTGTTCTGCCAAGGAGCCGCAGGAGTAAACTTGCATTAGAATACTCATCTTAGCATCAAACCTTTTCACAACTTATAACTAGTTTCTCGTCCTTTCCCACATCCCATCTCTCCACTGCACACCTTCCATTATGCACTATATACTTTGCGTGTGCACATACAACACCACAGTCTCATGCAAACACACCTCTGCTTACCTCGTCATAAATCCTGACATCTTAGTGTTTAAACACACCAAGGAAGAATCTATTAAACAACCCCTATTAAATAAGATATCGTCCTATGTTTAAATCTAACCAACTCGAACATTTCAGAACCTGTCTAAACACATCATATCCAACCAGCTAAAATAAGAACTTAATCACTCCCCATCCTAATCCAGAGTTCATTAATGAACAGTCAAATTAGCAGGTTTCTCTAAGAAATTTTCATCTAAAGTAGGTGTAGCTTTGTAAACAATGTTTATTTTTTTAACCATTAAAGGATTTTATTTCCCAAACATGATCCATCCTTAAGTATAATCCAGAGCTTAAAAACAAGAACTTGTTGAGTTAACATAACTATAAATGTTGAATATATCTGTACCTTTTGGAGAAAATCAGATGCAGGTATTTATAGGAGATTCAATATGTTTCCTATCACTTCAGGTGTATAATATTTAATGAAATGTTCAGGCTTGAAAATAAGTGATTCCTTTCATTTATTCATTCAAAACATTTTTTAATTTATTCTTTCAATTTATTTTTTATTTTAGTTTCACATTTTTATTTAAAGCGAAGGGGTGGAAATCGGAGAGGGAGACAAACCAGGAGAGACTGTGGACTCCGAGAAACAAACTGAGGGTTTTGGGGGGGTGGAATGGGTGAGCTTGGTTGGGGGTGTTAAGGAGGGCACATATTTCAGGGAGCACTGGGTGTTTGTTGTACATAAACAATGACTCTTGGAACGCTGCATCAAAACCTAATGATGTATTTTATGATGACTAATATAACACAATAAAAATTTTAAAAGATAAAATAAAATAAAATAAATTCCAGTTGGTTAACACTCAGTGCAATATTAGTTTCAGGTTCAGAATTTAGTAATTCATCACTTACCTATAACACCCAGTGCTCATCAAACCAGAGTCCTCCTGAATACCTATCGCCCATTTTTTTGAGCATGTCCTAAATACAAGATTGTGTGGTAGGCACTGTGGGGACAAGGAAAAGCTGAATCAGCAATAAATTATTACCAAGAAGCTCCTCCTCTGGTAGCGAGCTTCTGGATGCCCACTGAAGCGATGATAAAGCGTTCTAGGAGTGCAGATGAGGCATGAGCACTGCACACTGGGGGAGTCAGAAATGCCTTCATCCGGGACACAGCTTTTGTCTGGATGCCCAGTCATTACAGAGAAGAGAGAGGAACATGACATTTAGAAGAAAGAGCATTAGGCAAGGCAAGGGAGTAAGCAAAGCAAAGCACAGAGAATTAATCCCATTTGCACAGACCACTGAAGGAGGGAACACCCCAAGGACAACGCTGGCAAAGTTGGTTTGGGCCATATCATGGCGTGCCTTGAACGCCAAGCAAAGAGCTTTATCCACCTGAACCTACCCTCAACAGGGGAAACCACTGAAGTTTTCTGAGTAAGGATTCAGAATTTGGCTTTAGTTGAGGTAATTGGATGAAAGAGATATTTTTTTCTCTGAGAAGAGCGGAAGAAAAAGAAAATCAGGGAAATACAGAAAAATCTAGAGGCAGAAAAGAGGGAAGTCACAAAAACCACTTCAGTTCTTACAGTAAAATAAAATGTTCCTTGCAGACAGCAAGTAGAAACAGGCAAGGTTAGGAACCTATGCAGAAAGTGAAAGTTGGCTATGAAGGCATACAATTTTACTAGAAATATATTATAGAGTAAGAGGAAAGGTTAAAAGAGAAGGGCGGGGGTGTTGGAAATATACTTAGAAGTAGATGGGAGCCAGGCTGTGACAGGCCATTGAACAGACTGCTAAGGACTCTGACTCTGATGCAGCAAGCCATGGGACTCTAACAGAACACGGTCCAAGGTGCATTTTAAGAAGACAATGCTAGTATAAGAAGACAATGCTAGTAGCCACATGGAGGAGAGGAGACAAACTGGAGATGACAAAACCAGTTTGCAGACCAATCCAATAAGCTAAGAGAGAGATGAGGATATTTGATTAATTGTGTTAATAAACCAGAGCATAATCAATTTAGAATATGGAGAAGGGCAGATCCAACAAAATTAACACAAGCATTCCTTATAAAACATCTGAATGAAGCTATGTCACTTGAAAAGATATTTCATACCACAAGACATGCCAGTTGGAAAACTGGAAAATCTCTGAACCCATTCACTCAAAATAGGCAAAAAAAAAAAAAAAAAAAAAAGCGGGAAGGGGGGAGTTTCAGGGTAAAGTAATCATGATCTTATCCATTGAAAGTTACTCTAACAGCTGTATGAAAAATAAATTATTTCATTAATTACACAATATACAAAAAATAGCATGGAAAATATTGGTATTTTCTGAACACTGAATTTTGTGCCAGCTTCCCTCCATAGTTCTGCAGTTCAGGATATGCCATCTACCATCTACTTCTCAAGAGTCTCTTCTTGAGGGTTATCCAAGTCTCTAAAAAAATTAACCATTCCAAGAATCTATTCTCAAATCTCTAAATATAAACTATCACCCAAAGATTGAAATGTTAAGCTAGAAAGAATAGGAACTGCACATTCCTCAAGGGGAAAGATGATGCTTTTGATTTTAATACTATAAATTTTAAGGAATCACAAGCCCATTGAAGAAACCTGTTTAAGAACATAGAAAATAAATGGGAACCCCCGTAGTATATGGGTCGCTCAAGTATCTAAAGATCAGACCAGGGAGCGACTGGGTGGCGCAGTCAGTTAAGCATCTGCCTTCAGCTCAGGTCATGATCCCAGGCTCCTGGGATCGAGCCTCATGTGGGGCTCTCTGCTCAGGGGGGAGCCTCCTTCTCCTTTGCCTACTGTACCCCACTTGTGCTCACTCTCTCTCTATCTCAAATAAATACATCAAATCTTTAAAAAAAAATAAAAAATACAGATCAGAACAATGCTGTCCAGATTTTCTGCAATAACGGAGATGTTCTATGTTTATGTTAACCAATACAGTAATCACTTGCCTCATGCAGCTACTGAACATTGGAAATGAAGTCAGTGTGACTAAGAAACTGAATTTTCAGTTATACTTCACTTTTATTTAAATTTAAATTTAAATAACTACATTTGGTTAGTGGCTCCTGCCTTGAGGGCTCAGATCGAGACTAGAGTATGGCACACGCTTAGAAACCCAAACCCGAAAATCTGATAATAGAGGAAAACTCTATTAACATGGCTCCAAATGAGGTAAAAGTAGGCCCTCCATTAGCAACTTGTTTATGGAAAAATCAGAACCCATCCTACCTCTGTTACTACAGTCATTCTGTAATGACAATCTGCTAATCAAACCATGATGGTTTCCATTTCAAAGTCAAGTCAGCAGTGAATCCCAGACATCCTTGTCAGTGGACGCTAATGCTTCCCATTTTATACTTACAAGACACCAAAACTGTCCACAGAACAAAAAGTATAAACACCATGTTCAATAAAGTCTGTCAGGCTTTTAATAAGACACATGGGAACATGCTAATCCAGATTTCTGTAGGCGGATACTTCGTAAAAGGTTAACCAAAGTGCTGGACAATGTGAGAACATCTGTATCAGGCTCAGCACTATTTTTTTTTTTCAGAGAGCTCAACATCTGCAGGGTAGGCCAAGATTGCTCCTTGGGGACAATCCTGAGCCTTAAAATGGGAAGATTTGCAACTGCTTCAACTGTTGTTATATTAACATGACTTCTCTTCAGCAACCACTTCTAAATCACCATGACACTTGGGAGGGGGAAAAAAAAAGGAAAGCACCTCTGTGTTCTGATATTGACCATTTTTCTTTGTCAAAAAAAAAACAACTAATAATTTAAGTGAGCGTTAATAACCTATTAAATGCTAAAGCTATCTCACCTCTGTTAAAAGGCTGAAAAGGAAAACATTTGAGATATTATCATCAAGTTAATAAGGTTTAAATGGAAGTATTTTCACGCTATTACATGTAACCTGTTTAAAAAGGTACAAAAATACTTGGCAATGGCCATCTGCTGAAACGGCTGGAGTGTAAAGCCTGTCCATTGATCACCCTCTTGTGATTGCTTCCCCAACCCTGGTTTTAATCACATACTATTTATCTAAAAAAAAAACTTATTATAAAAATCCAATTGTTTTATTTCTTGCTATGGCTCCTTTAAGAGGACTCTCGTTCTATTCACCCAGCGAACAAAGGAAAACTTAAATTTCAGAGAATCACAGTGAGGCTGTTAAGGACCAGGCAGGGTTTCTGTCACATGCCTTCCTTGTACATTTATATTCATAAGTATATTGTTTATATTTATAAATATATTTATATAAATACACACTCCTCATTCGGGGTGGGGGGACCATTTTCATTACCAGCATCCACCGTTTTACGAACTAAAACACACTGCACATAATGTCACAGTATTTTTTAAGTATCTAAAAATTAACTTACCCTACACATGGTCTCAGAATAAAAAACCTTGTTTAGCCTATTTTATATGAATATAGAAGGTTTATTATTTATTATTTATATAATATATAAATATATATGTATTATTAATATAATTCCAGTGTCTTTTCACACACTCTCATCTGAACACTATTTCCACCAATTTCTTCACCCATCTATGTTGTTCTATTTAGGTTACCTCCAGCCACCGGGACAAGAAAGTGATGGGTTTTGCTTTTTTTCTTTTAACTTAAGGTATTGTTTGGGAACCCAGGAATCATAACTTCAGCCATGTTCAGATATTACTTTATACCATAAATCAGGCATATGATACTCTCTTCTCTACCTGAAGGGGTTCCTGAAAAAGGTAAGCTGGATATATCAAGTGTTGAAATCTACCAATGACCCTTGCTCTGAGCTTCGAAAATAAGGTCTAAGATTATTGACAAGCTCTAAAAGCACCAACGCTGAGTGGCTCAGTCCAATAAGCGCCTGACTTGATTTCTGCTCAGGTAGTGATCTCAGGGTCATGAGATCAAGCCCCACATTGGGCTCTGCACTAGGCGTGGAGTCTCCTGCTTAGGGTTCTCTCTCTCCCCCTCCCTCTGCCCCTCACCACCCTCTCTCTCCAAAAAATTAAAAAAATAATAATAAATAAATGCACCAATGCTGAAATAAAAAACCATCAACAGCTCTGACCTCTCAGAAACTGTTATTAGAGCTGCTATTTTTTTCTGAAGGAATATCAAATAACTGTTAAATAAAATCTCCAAATATAATGAGTCCTTCAGCTCCTAACTGAACCCAACTGTTTAATAATTTTACAAGTTGTTCTTGCTCTATTTCAAGGCACTATTGTTCCATAAATATCTATCTTATCTTTTGTTAATACTATAAATCTTGATTGACAAGGAAGACTGTCATACTGTCTTAATATCTCACAGTTTCTCAGTTTCAAAGAGAAACTATGGGGTTCATTATCACTGAAGGTCATCATCCATTAGTGGTAAAATAAGCCTGTGACTTGAAAATTAGGACATGATAATATAGCATATAAAAGCAGCAACTCATGTTTAGCGTAAACTATTATATCTAAGACACATTTTAAGTAATTTCGTATCTTCAGTCTAAAATTTGAAATCATTTGAAATGGAACAAAACAGAAATATTGTTTTATAGTTAGTAATTAGGAAGAAGATTAAAGTTATTCTAATAATCTTGCTATTTACTCACCAAGATGAATTCTGCATTAGAATGAATTCACCTTGGGGACAGAGATTTTCTCTTTCTCACTCCCTAGTTGTCTATACGGTCCTTGGCATGGTGGCAAGCTCAATAAATATTTGTCAATTGGACAGTTTATTTTGCTGAATATATGCAGTTATATATATATATATATATATATAGTTTTGTCCTTTTAATAAAAATTTAACTACAATTAAGAATTGGAAATACATCTATTTCTTTCTATAGATTAAAAAATATCCTGAATAATCAAAAGTGGTTTGGCTTTAATAAAGCATTTTTAATTAATTTATTTTTTTTTAAAGATTTTATTTATTTATTTCACAGAGGGAGAGAGATCACAAGGAGGCAGAGAGGCAGGCAGAGAGAGAGGGGGGGAAGCAGGCTCCCCACTGAGCAGGGAGCCCGATGCGGGCCTTGATCCCAGGACCCTGAGATCATGACCTGAGCCGAAAGCAGAGGCATTAACCCACTGAGCCACCCAGGCGCCCAGCATTTTTAATTTAAATAGCTATTTAAGTAACAAACAGTTGAACACACATAGTCCCCCAAATCAATGATGAATCACTCTACTGCTTGGAGGAGAATTAAAATTAAAATGACTATACCAAAACTTACCTTGCTAAAATAAAATAACCAGACAACTACTGTCTTCTAGGTAGAACAGTGCTTAATTTGCTTGTATAGAATATCATTCTCAAGTAAGTTAACAACTGTCTGATAATAAAAATATTCCACAATATGGAAATTATATTTCAAAGCCCCTCTTAGACATTTATAATCTCAGAAGTCAAGATTTTCTAAACATAGTTAATCACAGGAAATTTCTTTGCTATCTGGCTCTTAGCATCTTGCAATATTGCTTTCCATGGAACACCAGTTTGACAAATGAGTCAAAGAGTATGTACTCAATAAATATTCGATGGTATGAACAAGAATGTGCTTTTTGCCAAAAAAAAAAAATCATTGGCATCTTCCTGGATGGTGAATTAGCTCATTATTTTACAGTGATTTCATTTGATTGGAATCCTGAGCTTTTCAAAATCAATCACGTTTTTGGTTTGGTTTTGTGAGCTGCACTTCTCTTTCTAGTTTTAAGTCATTGACAGAAAGTTCTGTCATAGCACAAAACAATATTTCAGTAGTTCTTCATATCGTTAGATCAAGAAAGTGTTTTCCTTCTGAGAATGTAAGGTTTTTGTTTGTTTGTTTGTTTGTTTTAAAGATTTTATTTATTTATTTGTCAGAGAAAGAGAGAGCAGAAACAGGCAGAGTAGCAGGCCGAGGGAGAAGCAGGCTCCCTGCTGAGCAAAGAGTCCGATGTCCGATTTGATCCCAGGACTCTGCGATCATGACCTGAGCCGAAGGCAGCTGCTTAACCAACTGAGCCACCCAGGCATCCCAAGAATGTAAGTTTTTGAATAAATGCACTTATCTTATTCACTTGTCGGAACCATCAAGTTTTATTAAAAACAGAAGCTCATTATCAAACTAAATTCCAATCACTTCGTTTTCCCAACGAGATTCCTCTACCTTCCCCCCAACACTTCAATTTTTCTTATTCCCTAATCCATAATCAGGAAGCCAACAGTTCCTGTCATATCTCAAAGCAGGGTCTACACCAGCAATGTCAAGAAGTCAGGAGTGCCTCTTTCAAATTCCTTCCACCCCTGCCAACCCTCCCAAGCAACACTAAATAAGACTAAGACTGGCAGCACTCAGACCTGCTCTTGTATCATGACCATGTATTCATTCGACAAATACTTACTGAGCATCTACTATATGTCAGAGACTGTTCTAAGCCTAGGAATTCGGTAGTGAATGAAACACACAGGCCCTCAGAGGACCCATATTCAATGAGAGAAGCAGACAATAAACAAAATCAGTAAGTAAAATATGCAAAATGCTATATTGTTAAATGTTAGAAATGTTTTAAAAATAGGCAGGGTAGAGGGATAAAAAATGTCATGGGTAGGAGTTTGAAAATTTTTAAAGGGTGGTCAGTAAAAGCTTTACTGCAAAGGTGCCTTTTGCTAAGTGATAAGACAGGAAAGGACCAAGCCAAACAGACAGCCAGGGAAAGGGCCCTGAGGAAGAGTATGCTTGGTCTGTGGGAGGAATAGTGACCAGAGCTTAAAAAAACAAAGGGACTGTGGTAAAAGACGAGATCAGAGAGGTAATAAACCATGTTACATGGGGATTTACAGGTTATTTTAAGGACTTTAACTTATTCTCTAAGGAAGATAGGAAGCCACAGTGAGGTTTGGCATTTTGTTTTGTTCTGTTTTGTTTTTAACTGACTAACCATCCAGGTACCCCACCTCTAGGTGTATCTTATTTATATTTTTTATTAGTTTAAGGGGCAGAATTTAGGGATTCATCAGTTGCATATAACACCCAGTGCTTATGCCCATCATCACATCCCCTCACCCACATCTCCTCCAGGAACCCTCAGTTGTTTCCTAGAGTTCAGTGTTCCTTATGGGCTGCCTTTCAATTTTCATCTCATTTTATTTTTCATTCCCTTCCCCTATGTTAGCATAGTACCCTCTAGCTCCATGCACATTGTAGCAAATGGCAAAAATTTCATTCTTTTTGATGGCTGAGTAATATTCCATTTGTGTGTATATATATATATATATATATGTATGTATGTTTTTATATATATATATATATATCCATCTAAAAGAATCTAGGTTATGGATATATATATATATATATATATATATATATATATATATATATATACATCTCACATCTTCTTTATCCATTCATCAATCAATGGACACCTGGGCTCTTTCCATAGTTTGGCTATTGTGGACATTGCTGCTATGAACATTGGGGTGCATGTGCCCCTTTGAACCACTATGTTTGTAACTGTTGGATAAATACAGAGTAGTACAATTGCTGGGTTGTAAGGTAGCTCTATTTTTAACTTTTTGAGGTGAGTTTTAAGCATGAAAATAAAGTGCCCTTATTTCTATTGTAATGGGATTACTCTGGCTGCTATAGTGAGAATAGATTAATTGAAGGGAGAATATAAAAGAAGTAGGGAGGCCAATTAAAGGCTAGTTCCTCCTAATCAGTGCATTAGAGAGACTATGGAAGCTTTAACCAGAGCAGTGGCAGTAGGATGTCTGTGAGAAACAGATGAATAACTCCAAAGTTTGGGCAATTCTTAACTCTTACCAGGGCAGATGCTTTGAATACTATATTTATAGAGGTCAATCACCTTGTCATATTGTCCATTTGGATTTGAATTTCTTTGAAATGTTTTTAATATCTTTCTGCTATTGTATTGGATATAAATCTTTTGCTCCTCAGAACCCCATTGTTACAGTATCTGTCTCTTAGACCCCTAAAGCCCCTGGGTTCCAGCCGGTCACCAGTCCTGCATGTGTCAGGCCATCCCCCATGGTGACTGCTGTACTGGGTTGACCAGTTGTATGTTCAGAGATTTTGATAGCTTTGTTACTTTCAGACTAGAATGAAACAACGCGGGACATGAGAATTGGCACATAGAGCCATTAAATTCATCCCATGACACACTTGAAAAGCTAATTGCCCATTGGGCAAGCTTTGGCCAATAGGAAAGGAGACACAGAAGGGAACTAGGCAGATATTTCCCCTCCAGCATCCCACTCATGGACTTCTCCAAAGCTGGGTTCTCTTTGCAGCTCATCCTAGAATTGCCATATACTGAGTAACACACCAGCTAAGCATCTTGCTGTGTCTTACTGTGTCCTGAGAAGCAGTAACACCTCACTTTGGATCACAGCACATCTTCCCTTGCTTCTCTTTTTTAATCCTCACCCTCGTTACCTGGGTTTGCTCCTCATAAATAAAGCATTAGCACTTTAATCCTGCCCCAGGCTCTACTTTCTCTGGAAGTGGGCCAAGAGAGCCATCAACTTGTCAGAATTCTTTGATGATGATGATGATGATTTATATTATCATATACATTGGAAATAACTTCTCAAGCTATGATCTGTCCATTGTGTTTGTAACATCTGCCATCCTCTAAATTTTCATTGTTATCCAGCAAAAAGTTCTTCAGTAGTTTCTAGATTTCTTGTCTTAGAAAGGTCTCCACCACCTATATGTTACCATATGAACCATTCATTTTCTTCTAGAATTTTATTTTTAAATTTAAATCTTTTACTCCACTGAAATTAATTTTATATATGTATGTAGTAGTGATACCCTTTTACTGTGATTTCCAGATGTGTGAGAACAATTTATTAAATAAATCATCATTCTCATAGTGAAATAAAATGTCAGCTTTACCATATATTAAGTTTCCATATGTACCGAGAACTATTTCAGAGTACTTGTCCTAGTTTACCCCTCCATTCCTAACCATATTGTTGTTATTACAGTTGCTTTATGGTGTTTTGGTATTTGGTAAGAAAAGGGGCTCTTCATTATTCCTCTTTTTCATATTTTAATTTTTTCTCAGACACTGATTTTTCCTAATCTTGAATTTTTCATTAAATCCCAAAAGCAATTTGAAATTTTAAATGAAATTGCCCTGAGTTTATATGTTATTATGAATAGGATATTAGTTCTCTTCTTTGTTTATGTCTTGTTTATCTTTCAATACTACTTTATAATTTCATTTATATGGATTGTGTGACTTCCTTTTTAAAAAGTATACCTAATTATTTTATGGTTTTTATAATTTCTAAGACTGAGAAATTGTTGCTATTTCTATTTTTAAATGGCTATTAATAATACAAAAAATTTAATATTTGTCTTTTTCTAAGATTCTATTTTTAAGCAACCTCTACACCCAATGTGGGGCTTAAACTCACAACTTTGAGATCAAGAGTCCCATGCTCCACTGATTGAGCCAGCCAGGTATCCCTTAATATTTTTTTTATAACCGGGCTCTCAACAAAGTTCCCTTATCAATTCTAGTCATTTTATTAGCATATCTTGGAGTTTCTAGCTATAGAAGAAATATCTTCAAAAATAACTCTATAGCCTTACTTTTAAAATATTTATAGCTATTATTCTAATTTCTGTATTTTCTACTTCGACCTTTTGCATTTACTTCAACCAACAAAATATTAAATAATAACAAAAACTGAAGACATCTATTTTCCGATCCTGATTTCGGTGGCTATAGATTTAGTGTTTTATTATTTAGGCTAAATATGTTTGCTATTGGTCTTAGTAAATAGTCTTAATCATAATGTAGTTTTTCCTTTTATTCCTATTTGGCTTAATTTTTTTTTTAATTAGGGATGGCTGCTAAATTTGTCAAAAATTTTTCAGTGAATGTATGAATTCTCATTTAGTTTGTTGACACAGGAAATTATATTAATAGTTTTCTGGATACCCAGTCCATCCTTGTCTTCCTAGAATTAAACCTAGTTGGTCATAGTGCATGTTTTTTTAATACATTACTGCATTGCTGGATTCTAGCTGGTAACATTTTGAGTAACCTAGTTTAAAATACAAAAATTTTTAAAAATAATCCCTAGAATAAATTACAAGACACTTTTTTTAAACCCAAGAGTTTTCAGCAATACATTAAGAGGTAAAATAAAATGTGACACAACCTACAAGAGCAAATGTATAAGCGTACATTTAAAACAAAAGGAAAGGTCAACAATAGAGAACATAATTTTCACACAGAGTTCGGAGAAGAATGGAATGAGCCGTTCTCAAACGTCAGCATGGATCAAAGTCACTCCTCAGACTTGTTAGAGTGTGGACTGGCCAGTCCCCCCCACCCCCCACCCCGTCTTAGTTTCTCCTTCTGTAAATCTGGGGTGATGTCTAAGTATCTGCATATCTTACAAGTTGCCAAATGATGCTGATGTTGCTGCAGTTTCAGGAGTTACATTTTGAGAACCTGGGCAGCATAGCACTGGAAGCTTTCAACTTTCTAATTGCTTGAACTTTGAAGCTTCAGTCTCAACTTCTGAAAAATGGAGAAAACCATCATTCCTTGGAGGATTAGCATGAGAATTAAACAATCTAACGGAAAGCATTTAAACAGAGCCTGGCTCTTAGTACGCATTAAATAAATGTTCCTTATTTTTCACTAGGAAAGTCAAGAATTAAAGAATAAAGAGGAAGAGGGAGGGGGAGAAGAGCTAAGAAGCAGGAAGAGGAACACAACACCCAACACCTGTGAACTACAGCCATTTTGTGTCAATATCTAACATACGAATTAACAGCAAGAAGAATTAAATTAAGAAGAGTATAGTCATCCCTGTATGAAGTGAGCCTAAAAAGGACCATAATGATTTTCAGCCCTGACTCTTAAATTCCCTGAAAAGAAAAATAAAATAAGTCACCAATGTCGCTTTAAATTTGATGGTCGGTACTATTCCATTTTGAAATTTCTGCTAAATTACTTTCCACATATAGCGTGATATTATGTAATGACTTATATAGAGCTATATGTGGATAATACTCTTTAAAGATCTTAAAATACCTCTAAAGAGAAAATGCTCCTTAAGGACCTTAAAATAGCCAAATATTAAACTATTTCAAGGCATTTAGATAAAATTTTCCTGTATATTTTTATGGTTGAGTCAACTTGAAATGAGGTAACTCAGATTTATTTCATAGATGTTAAACATTTGGAAGTATACCTTAATAAAAAAAAAGATTCGCTTAGATTTTTAATTAGGAATTGGACAGGGACTTGTAGGATGTTATACAGAAGCTCATCTGATTTACTTTTATGAGAAAACATCAGGGGTTAGGGAATATGACTGTTGGAGTCAGTTTCTACTGTGTTGTGCCTTGGCAACAAAGATCTCTTTGTCTTCCGAGGTCTTCCAAAGAAGCTCTGTTCTGGCGGTGCTGCCCCAGAGACACCTGGGGAATAGAGTTCTCTCCCATGTCTCTTTCTTTGCTTTGCACGCTCAGCCTGGCAACTCCTCACAACACAGTCTCACACACACACGCACACACACACACACACACACACACACACACACACACAACCATCTCTCCTCACACATTAGGTCAGACACGTGTCCCATCCTGAACTCAGGAGTTCAGGATGAACTAAATGACCCAGTGCTAAAGCTTGCATACCCAGTGTTAAAGCTTCCAGTCTTCCACTTCACTGGGCTTCTAATGCAATGGATGTATAAGCAAATATATTTGCATATACAAGCAAATCTCCTACCAGGTGAGTGAAAGAGCCTTCTTTAGGGAGTGTGAATCACCTAAGAGAAAAGACTTAAGGCTGCTAAGCTAAATTTTTGGAATTGACTTAGCTATAATCAGTGTTAACCCTTTAGATTATATCCTATTGAACATCTTTGCTATATTACCTATATATCATTATGCCTATAGATCTAGATATTCTATTCATATGTATTTTAAATGATATCACAGTCTACAGCTATTTTAGGATCTGCTTTTCTACTTAATGTATTGTGAACATTTTTACATGATGTTAAATGTTATTTAATGTTATTTTTGGCTACATCAACAAACTGCACCTCACCCTCAGACACACACCCAGAGCTTTCAATCATCTTAGGCACATAGAGAAAGAGAGGGGATAATTAGAGAAGGAAATAGGACTTTCTAAATGAGAGCAATTGAAGAGTTAAAAGACTAAGAGTTAAACAGCTGAAGAAGAAGAGAGAGAAGTTAAAATAAAGGATAAGAAGGGAGAACTAACTAGTTAAGCTACCCAAAAAAGCAGCTCACTCTGCTCTCTCAGATTGCCACTTAACAGATGACATCAGCCTCGAGTTGCAGGTGGCCAACTTGGCCACTCCCTTGGGAACACCAAGGAAAACAGAATTGAACTGCAGAGAGAGAGAGAGAGAGAGAGAGAGTTGGTAACTTCATTAAGCCCTGGATCTATCCCTGACTGAGACTAGAAAACCATACGAATCTGCCAATCATATGAGCACAACTTTGAACTTTGAACTTAAAATCATTTGAGTTCCTCTCATTTGCAATGAAAAGACACCTTGTCCTTTAATGAAACGTCAACTCTTCTATCTCCAGACAAACCAGGAAGACTCTCAAATACACAACACACCTATCAAATTCATCATTATTTAGAGTAATGATAAACAGTGGGTGAAAGAATTAATGAACACTAATTTCTCTCACTAAGGCAGACAACTATTAGAACCAAAGAGCTCAATTCCCTCTCCTATCCCATGTTATTAAATAACATGTAATATGTGGCCACATTTTCCATTTTCTCAAAGGCGAAATTGCTCTTCGTAAAGTGGAAGTTGATTGTAGTTTCAGAGTTTAACACTGTGAATTCAGAAGTAGAATAAATAGCGCTACCAAGCATCTTTTGGTCTCTCCGAAAGCAAAAGGACTGCTGTATGGCAGTGTATCTTTAAGAGGATCAAGAGGGCTGGGGGCTCCTTGAAATGTACACGCTGGGGGACACAGGGATGATAAATCATCTGCATGTCAGAGCTGCCCATCTTGCAGCTGAGTCACCCTAAAGAGGTGCCAAACGTTCTGTCACACAGTTTCCTGCCCTTTTCTTCCAGGTTATCTCACACTATTAGGACCTTCCCAAAGCTAAAGGTTCATGAAGTGACGAAGTGGAAGACAAAGACAGTAAAAATATACATTCAGTCCTAGAGCCCCCACATAGAAAGACATCCACAGCCAACCTACGTTATCATTGCCGGAACATCCCAGTTTCCTAAAGAAATGACCCCTATTCTCTCTACAGGAATTAGGATACAAAAGCATCTGTAGGGGGAAAGCTGGTTTAATATTAACCAAGTCAGTCCCAGCCAAGGGCATCGCTCATCCTTGCCCTTAGGTCAAAGGAAGCGGGTCCCATAATTCTTCTCTTAATCTCCATCTTTCCACTAAGGTTTAGGGGAAGAAATAAATGTAAGGAAAATGTATGTGTGTTTTTCAGGAAGCATGCCTGAGCTTAATAAACCGTTTATCTTAGAGTAAGGCACATCTATTTATTGTAAATAATCTGTACCCTCTATAATTTCGCTGGTCAAACCTGATGCAAACCAGCAACATGAGCAACATCTGAGAGCCCAACAGAAATGCAGAGCCTTAGGCCCTACTGGGGACATCCTGAATCAAAACCCAGATCTTAACAAGCTCCCAAGATGATTCGTGTGCACACTGAAGTTTAAAAAGCACTGCCCAGGGGTGCCTGGGTGGCTCAGTCAGTTAAGTCTCTGCCTTCGGCTCAGGTCATGATCCTGGGGTCTTGGGATCGAGCCCTGCATCAGGCTCTCTGCTCAGCAGGGAGCATGCTTCCTCCTCTCTCTCTGCCTGCCTCTCTGCCTACTTGTGATCTCTCTCTCCTTGCCCTTTAAGGAGCAAATCACAGAAATGTATCTTAGAAACATGATTTTGTCTCAAAAGAAGCAAATCATAGACAATTGTATACCTCAGTACCCATTTTAGGATCACAAAGTTAATGAAACTAAATGGCACATTGTTTAGAGATTCAGACTTATGTGATTAAAAGTACAAATTTAAAAGCAATTTAGGATGTAGATACCTCTGGGGGCAGAAGAAGGAGAGACCAGATAGGAAAGGAGGACAAGATAAGACTCAATAGTATGATCCTAGTTCATAATTGAAAGGATGGATTCACAGGTGCTCCTGTTATTATACTACATATATTTTCTATATTCCAATATTAATAATAAACATTTTCAAAAGGGAGGAAACATAACCTCAATTAGAATAAAAATAATGTTTTGTGGTCGCAAAATTACAGTTTTTGCTTAGGCCAAGTATATAGAGAATTGAAAAGGACTGACTTAGCAGCCTTGTAGGGCATGACTAAGCAAGAAGAAGAATGAAATAATTCAGATGGGTAATAAAGAATGCTTTATTACTTAACAGTGGAAAGGTAAGAAATAACAAATACATAAATAAACTGATGAGATCAAGCATTTGTTTGCATTTTTATTCAAAATTAAAAAAAAACCCACCCTGCATCACCAACATCTCTCTGAAACATGAGAAACAAATGGTGAGTCTGGGGCCGCAGATGCTTGGAGCACAGAGAGGAAGAGATATTCAAGAGATGCTGAGCCAGGCTATCCATCAGGGACTTTTGGAACTAGGGACAGATGTGGAGTGAATGGATTTTCCAGCCAACAATGATGCCCTCAGGTAACCAGGCATGTGTTCCTTATTTGCAACTTTACATTAAACAATAACATACTTTAAAAATTCATGCTCACAACACTTTGTCTAAACCCTGAATTCTAACTTAGCTCTGCATGTAAGGAAAGCAACCTGAGTGTGCAAATATGCAGCCTCAGGTTTTCTTTTTTTTTTTTTTATTAAAGATTTTTTTTTTATTTTTATTTGTTTCACAGAGGGAGAGAGATCTCAAGGAGGCAGAGAGGCAGGCAGAGAGAGAGAGGGGGAAGCAGGCTCCCCGGTGAGCAGGGAGCCCGATGCGGGCCTCGATCCCAGGACCCTGAGATCATGACCTGAGCCGAAAGCAGAGGCTTTAACCCACTGAGCCACCCAGGCACCCAGCCTCAGGTTTTCATGATTCTAACCTGCATATTGCGTCACAAACTTCCTCTCATGTCCGGTGCCTGATGAGAAAGTGAATCTTCAAACCATGGATGGCATGCTTCTCATTAAAACTTGATATGAAAATTTACATATTCTTTAGCATACATAGAGCACCCTAATCCTGACAATGAGAGGTAGAGGAGAAACTAAATAGATGAAGTACTCAAAAGTTGTAGGTTTGAGTCTTGGCATCCCATTGACTAGGGAAGAACAACCGTGGGTAAGTTAGCTCACCCCACAAACACCCACCATTCTTCATTGGTTAACTAAGGAAACCAAGCTCTTTTGAACACATGGAGCCCACATTCATTAATCACAGTTGTGTCTCCTGAAATATCTTCCCTGATATTCACCTACTTCACTATGTCCTGACTTCTTGGTTATTGACCTTCACCTGCTCTTGATTTATGCTTCTGCCAAAGCATGGTCAGCTAGACTTCTTCTGGCCACCTGACCTTGGTTAGGCTTCCTGACCTGTGACTTTCTCTTTCCCCCCTTGGGGACTGACTCCAGAAGAGTCCTCTCATCTTTCCTTCCACTCCTATCTAGCTTAACCCACACCTATGCATGACTGGTCCCAAGGCGAGAATTCATGGCATGCTGTATTCCCATTTTTGCAGACCAAAGTAGATACAAGCTGTGAAGGCATTTTGAAAAGTTTAAAAGAGTTACAGAGAATACTTGGGAACACAGTGGAGGTTAACCTGTCAAAAATATTCTTAAAATTGATTAAATTATTTTCCCAACTATGACAGAATTTTAGAATTTCACCCAAGTATTATCACAACCAGAGGTCTCAGGTCCAGCTGTGTCACTAAGTAGACTCACTGGAAGATTCTTATTGCAAATTTTCTTAAGCTTCTCCTGTGGCCTTGATTAGATATGAACTTAATTTCCATGAGAACAATAGAGAGCTATGCAAAATATCATGACCATAATTACTGGATGCTACATAAAGGAAGTCCAAAAGAACTCACAGCTCTAAGTAAAGTAACCTTGGAGAGAATCCAATGTAACTCCCCTGTTTTCCATTTTTTAAAATATTTATTTATTTATTTGAGAGAGAGATTGGAGAGAGAGCAAGTATGAGTTGGGGGGAGGAGCAGAGAGAGAGAGGGAGAGAATCCTCAAGCAGACTCCCCACAGAGCGCGGAGCCAGAAATCATGCTCGAACCGAGGACCCTGAGATCATGACCTAAGCTGAAATCAAGAGTGGGCTGCTCAACTGAATGAGTCACCCAGGTGTCCCCCCCACCCCGCCATTTTCCATTTTTTAAAATATACCTATGATCATATAACTACTATGAGAACTAGAATCCAAGCCTCAGGATGAAAATAATTCCAGTAATTTTGCAATGTCTGGTAATAGTTTCAAATGCAGTAAATTTAACTACTTTAGACTGGTGACTCTATGCTATGTTTAAAGCCATCAGGACAAAAATTCCAAAGTGGACCTCAAAATTCTGTTGTAATGCTAGAGTGATATTTCTACTGGTCTTTCTCCTCATAGTTCTCTAAATCACTCTTACTGCAATTTTACCATTTCTCTTTTGTTGGAACTGAAAAAAAAAGCACGCACACTTGTTTTTATTCCTCACTACTACAAAACTCAGATTTACGAGAAATGGCTGGGTTTTTTTTCCCATCCCAAAGATCAAGGCAGTAACCACTGTTAGAGACATAAGTTCCTATGGTTTTGCTGGAATATGCTAAATAGAGCTGCCCTTAAGAGAAGCAACACTATTAGAAACTAATACGTACAGTTCAAACACCTGTTCTTGTTACTTTGATTTGAATCTTATATTGAAATCACCATTTGTTTTATAAAGACATAACATCTGAATACATGTGGTTCATCTCTCTGGAATGTCAGTCACATGGACCTATTTATTATTCTATCTCAATATTAGCTATTATTTCAGAAAATGACTATCACATTGAAGTACTCTGGCAGAATTTTATTTAGGCCACAAAATCTCTTTTAAGATAAACTACACTAGGCCTATCCTCTAGATTACTCTCTAGCTAAAAATACATCCAGCAGGTTTTGTTATGTGATATAAGACAGACAAAAATATAACTCACTTTATATTGATTACAAAATATATACTCTCCCACAATTCTCTGATTGTTCAAACAATTTAGGAGAAATCTACTTTTCTTTTTCATTTGTTGTTGGATAGAACACATCCTGAATTTGTCATCTCTTCTTTCTCTACATGGAGTCCCTCATATAGCAGGTAATCAATCAACTGGTTTACAATAGAATGCCTGATAGACTGCCATTTCACATCACTTCACTGATAGGAATAATAATCCTAAAATGGAGAAATGGTAGATATTTTTTAAATGAACAGAAAAAAAGGAAGCTTTCATTGGCAATCTTTTGGCAAATACATCATCAAAAACTAGAATATATGGCCAAGAAGAAATGGTTCATTTCTTGAAGAACAAATATTTCATCACAGCCATTAACCACCAGGTAAGAGACATGTCAAAAAAGAGAATTTTGGTGACACATCACCTTTGCAGAACCATCCAGGAGCTAATACTGTGCACAAAACAAGCTTTGTGTTGACAGACAATAAGAACTTGCCAGTGTAATATGTCGCCAAGCTACTGATTGAGGGCACCAAAGCAAAGAACTGACAAATTCGGAAGCTATGTCCTACAATTAAAGCCACAAAGGCAAAAATTCACAACATTTTAGGGAGCTGTGATTCCCTGCCATTTTCAAGACAATTTAACCATTTTCCAAAATGTATTGGATCTCTTATAAAAATTAAGTATGAGTAATCTTTAAAAATTAAGTTAAACTAGCACAAAAATATAGTTTTATGAGGTGACACAGAGAAGAAACCCCTAAGCACCAAACAACTGCAGACTCAATTAAAAATTTCTAACCACTGCCAAATTAAGCCCAACACAGAATGAAAGAAATGTACTGATTGAATGCCAATGACTACACTTTTATGTGATATTCCAAAGACCAAAGAGGAGTTATGAGATAAAGAAGGCAAGAAATAAGAAAGGAGAACAAAGCAGGGAAGAAAGTAGACGGGCAACTAACAGAAGCAGTAGAACTCATTGGCAGACAGCCTGGCTGGGGTCTAGATAAATCCTACTCAGTTTTTAGTTCTCAATTTGCTCATTTACCTTTTGAAAGAAATCTTTTCTGGTCCCTCTAAACAAGATGAAGTTTTCCTCATGACCCTTTCAGGGTGCTCTCAAACACCTCAAAAACTTACCCTTGTTATTCCTTATAATTTGTATAATTTTTGTCTAATGTTCACACTCTTCTACCCCGCAGTTATAAGCTCTGTAATGGTAGAGACTATATCTCCAAATGCACAGTAACTAGCATACGGTGTATATATGCTCAATAAATATTAGAATAAATGAATTAAATAGAATCACTAATAAAAGTATTTGGAGAGGCAGTGTAATGTCTAAAGGCAAAAACTGGAGCTTGCTGCCTGGATCAGAATTATATTTATATCACTCACTATACAAACTCTGGCAAGTGTCTTAGCCCATCTATGACGTTTTCTCAGTTCAAAATGAAGTTAATAATGGCACTCATCTCACAAGGTTATGGAAATTAAATATATCAATATTTATAAAGTGGTGAGAACAATAAATATCCATATTAATCACTATATAAGTATTAGTTAGATAATTATATATTAATGTCAACAAATCATGTACTTGTGTTCGTCAACAATAAGAATTTAATTTTTAAATATGTTAACTATGAATCCAAATTTGGTATTCCCAACTATAAAAGATTACCAACATGACATGTTCTTGCTGATATAACTGTAAGAGCAAAAGAAAAACTTCCCCACTGAGCTTTCAAATAATTTGTTAAAAATCACCTAACTTGTAAAAAATACCTGAACAATAATAAGCAATACCTATAAAAAGTCATAAAGATGGATGACAGTGAGACTTCAGCAAAAATGGCAGAGTCAAAACCTCTGAAAAGTCTTTCCTCCACAAAAGCAGTAAGAAGATTGGCAAAAGTCAAAAATAACTTTCTCAGAACTCTGCAAATTAACCAAATGCTTGCAAGGACCCAGGGAGCATTTCTGCAAGAAGAACAGCTGAATATCAGTAAAATTTTGTGGCATTTTGACCTGCCAGCCTTTGCCCTCCAGCTCACATTGAGGTTGAAACAGGCAGCCTGGCACCCACCAGAGGAACATGGGAAATTGCTATTTTACTATCTGATTTGAAAGACAACTACATAAAGTAATGACTATAAGTCTGTGTTAATGGGCACACAACGTGAGTGTACATATATATATACATCAAGATACACATATATTACTGAGAACGGCACAAAGGAGGGAGTGAAAATGGGGCTATATAGGAATAAAGTTGTTTTACAATACTGAAATTAAGTTGTTATTAATCCAAATTAGACAGTTATAAATTATTATGTTAATTGTAATCCCCAGGACACCCACTAAAAATCAATTAAAAAATATATAGAAAAACATAGTAGAAGAAATGACAAGGGAATTAAAATGGCACTCTAGAAAATATCTATTTAACACAAAAGAAGGCAGTAATGGAGAAAGACAGAAACAAAAATGACAACACATACAGAAAACTAAAGACTAAAAACAATCTCTGCCTTTAATGGGAGTGTTCAATCATTTAATATAATCATGATATGGTAGGATTTACATCAAAAGAAAATAGGAATGACTATACAGTATCAGATAAAATAGATTTTTAAGGCAAAAGATTATTACTAGAGACAAATAAGATATTTTAAAATGACAAAAGTCAATCCATCAAGAAAATATATAAAATTATGAGAAATTATAATACATAAAAATATAAGAAATTATAAACCTATGTGAACAACAGAACCCCAAAATATATGAAGCAAAAACTGACAGAAATGAAGGGAGAAATAAACAATGCAACAATAATAGTTGATGACTTCCATATCCCACTTTCTACAATGGCTAGAACAAGTAGACAAAAGATAAACAGAAAATTTTGAACACTACTGTAAGCTAGACCTAATAGACATCTGTAGGACATTCCACACAACAACAGCAGAATACTGATTCTTTCCAAGTACACAAGGAACATTCTTCAGGACAGACCATATGTTAGAACATAAAGCAAGTCTCCATAAATTTTAAAGGATCCAAATCATACAAAGTGTATTCTCTGACCACATGAAGTTAAGTAGTAATTATAACTTTACTCACTCTTTAAGTTGGAGACACTCTGAAATATTCAGAGAATCATCCCTATCCAGGGCTTCTGCTCCTGCTTTTTCCTTCTAGTCAGTGTTTCCCTCCACTCTTCTGTTGATCTAAATTCTATCCATTTATACTGGGATATAGAGTTGGCTGTAACAAGGACACTCAAAATAACAATGGCTTAAACCGGATATTAGTTTATTTCTCTTACATATAAATTTCTTGGCTGGCATGACAACTCTGTTTGATGGGGCTGACAGGGGTTCTCACCCCTTTTATTTTGTTGTCTGCCCTATTCACACGACTCCAGTGTTGTGGGTGGCCCAAGATGGAAGTTCCAGCTTCTAGCTGTTTTATCTGTGTCCCACCCAGTAAGATGGCCAAAAGTAATAAGAGGTGGGGGGGGGGAGGGCAGAAGGGGGAATCAGGTTGCTTCAGCTAAGCATCTGCCTTTGGCTCGGGTCATGATCCCAGGGTCCTGAGATCAAGCTTCGCATTGGGCTCCCCGTTCAGCGGAAGTCTGCTTCTTTCTCTCTCTCTCCCTCTGCCTCTCCCCCTGCTTGTGCTTGTGCGCGCTCTCTCTCTCTCTCTCAAATAAATAAATAAATAAATTCTCCTCCTATCTAAGAAGGGAAGAACAGGTCTTAGAGAAAAGCAGCAGACTCAGCCACACCACACTTCAAGTCTTCACCCAAGTTCCATGGCCTTCAAGGAGCTCAGACTACTCAAGCTTTCCTACTTTTTTGAAATTACTTTATCTATAATCAGTTAAGATGACACTGAAAGTCTGTTATTATTCTTTTGTTTCATGTATGACCAATCTGTCTGTTTCTCCATTTATATCAGAAGGTCTTTGAGAATAAGATCCATCCGTTAGGCTGCTTTTGACTCCGTGGTACCTGGCACAGTGTTGGAAATACACTGGGTACTCCTACATTATTCCTCAGTGGTTAAAATAAAACAGGTAAAATACCTGAAGGACACAAAATTACATTACCATTTCAATAAATGTGTTCTGAAAAGGTATTGAAAACATGATTGCTGAAATTCAGGAGTAAATTGATAAGTTGTAGGTCCTCCAAAATATAGCTAAAATCATTTATAAGGTTTTGAATAAGGTTAGATAACCTATTACTTATATCACTGCAGTTTTTTTAAAAACCTAAGGTTAAAATTACAGCTGATTAATTTTATTCACAGCTGATTAATTATAAGACTTGATAAAATTAAGCAGTTGATGTGGAACTTCAAAAGAAATTATTGATTCTTCTCATGAGCAACAGCCAATTAAAACAGTATGGTGCAAGACAGCTCGAGTTCTTAGTTCTAATTTTGGATTTTTTCTCTTCATTTTTTTAAACAAAGAACATTATATAAAGACTTCAAATTAGCTCTTGGCTTTTCCTATTCAATATCAACCACTTATGGAGTGCCAATCATTTTGCTGAACCTTCTTTAAAAAAAGAGTTTTGCCAGTGGCACAGCAAATGAAAAGAGATGATGAGATAATCATAGCAAAATCTTATCCGGTGTGCTGCCTTTTCTTCCCTGATGAAAACCCCACATGACATTGTTACGTGGGAAAAGGACATGATTCAAACACCAGCACTGTTTCTTTCATGCAAACAAAATACAAGAGTCCCCAAAAGATGTGGATTTTGAACAAAAGTTCAGGGAAGGTCTTGAATTCCACTTATCATCTTGGCAGTTCTACTTTTGGGGGGGAGTTGAAATTGACGCTTATGATATAAATGGCAGGATTCCAAGGTGGATCTTCTAAGACATGGTAGCCATGTCTTTAAAATATCTCCAGTATTAAGTGAATATTCATAATTGTTTAAGATAAAATTAAAAGTACCTAACTATCTGAATTAGTTTATGCACTGAAAACTCTTGAAGTATCTATATAATTCATTTCATTTTCCATTCCCAGACATTGAGTACTTTTTTCCCATAGCGACCACAGTCTGAACGAATGCTGTTTCTCAGTTATTATAAAAATAGTATTCTAGTATTAAAAGCAAATAATTCACCCATTAATGTATCACCTAAATGTAACTGTCTCTATATTTACATTCTCTTCCAGCCTTTATCCATGTTTTCCCATAGCTGTAATTATAATATATAATTTTATCTTCTATTTTCTTCACTTTAAATAGAATTTGTGACACATTCATGTTGATAAATAATCATCACAGTTATGATTTTAGTGAACGCATATGTTCTATTTAATCAGTACAATATACTTAACCATCACTCTTTTCCAGGGACTTTGGAAAATGTCACCTTTCTGAAGACTTCCATTTTTAAAAGTTGGATTTTCTCAACTAGAGATTACACATTATAATAGAAATGATAAGAAATACCCAGAAAGACAACACATGATTCCTCACTGCAACTAATTTATAATATAGCAGATGAGGTAAATCAAAACAGAGGATAAAACTTAGCTAGGACTTTAGGAGAAAGTTCATTACGGAAGGTTTCACTGGGCAGGTCAAACTTGTGTGGGGCCTGGAAATATGAGGAGAGAGTGTTTAGAAAGGCAGAGAAATGTCAGGAGAGCATTCTAGAAGGAGAAAAGTTTATTTGACTATGTCAAAAACAGGAGCTTTGGAAAAAGTGGTGAAATCTGTCCTGGTCTGAAGCAGGATTGGACCTGTAAGTGGGCATTCCATCCTTTCTGGTTGTGAGGGTCAGTGGAGATCAAGGACAGAGAAGTAGGTAGGTGAATAAATCTAATATCTTGGCAGTGTGTGTCCAACGAGAGTAGACAGGGGAGCAAAGACTCATAGGTAATTCCTCCCTCACAAATGTATCCCTAGGTCTTTCCCTTAATTGTGTAGCTTCATTACAATCACTGCAATACATAGATGTGACTCATAACATGATTAGGGTATAGTTACTACATGCTCTATTTTTTTAGGCATTAAAACAGGAAGAATATCACAACATGGAAAATATTCATCGTATATTGTTAAGTAAAACAAAATGTACGATGATAAAACAATACCCTATAAAAGTAAATATGGACATAAAAATAAAAATGGTTATCTTTGAGTCTTGAATTATGATTTGACCTAAGGAAGTAGGTAAGAGGATCAGAACCCTTCTCATGGAGAGTTGCCCCCATCTACATTGATTTTTCCCCAATTCTCTTCACACTCTTTAGGACCTTTCTTCTTGACTGAAAAAAAAACCCCACAACTTTGTTTTATATTATAATGCACTTTTCCAAATCTGTTGTTTCTTTCATACCTTTAGGGGAAGTCTCTCAATTATGTCTGACATGATATTCCAATGCTTATGTGTCACATGCCCTCATGGGTAACAGTCCTCTCCTGAGGCACGGGGCTAGAAGTCTCTAGTTACCTGGTCCAGGCAGAGCCATGGGGGATCAGGAGGCACATTAAGAAAAAAAAATCCTGAATACTTTCAAATACTAAACCACAGTACCTACACATTTTCTTTTTTAATTTTATTAGAAATATGCCTAAAAATATGTCCAGCAATATTAGAGCTAAAATGTAATCTCATTATCAATTCCAAATTTTAAAGCAGTGCTCTCCAAACACATAGCAGCTGGAAGTAAGGCATTCCTGTTTATGTCAGTTGTCTTCCAGAACTCTCTCCCACAGGTTTAGCTCAGGGATGGAGATTACTGATGTCATGAGGAAAGCCCTAGATGGGTCACCATGTACTCAGATTTTCACATGAACAGTCCATCTATGGAGAGAGATAATATTTTGGAAAGATCTACACTTAGGTACTGTGGCCACAGGTTCTAGAGTAAACATGGGTCTGTGGGAGGAATTACCAAATAATTCAGAAGAACTATCCAAGTAAGCTGAGACTCCGAGTGTGGACTCTGAGCTAGGTTTCGCAGCCTCGTTTCAGGGTTGGGGATATGGCCCAACAGCTTTCCACTTTTAATAGGACTGTTAATAATGTGTCCTCCAAAGTTACTCAGAAGCAATCCCTAAGGTCTCTGTACACCTATCATTAGTTACAGGGGCATTCTTCTCCAGCCACACTACATACCACGTTTCATTCCATCTCAACTGCTTCTCTCGAATATAAAGAAAACACAGTTCTGGGAAGCCTCTAGCCTCCTATTCTCTCACTCAGCCTCCAGTCTCCCCTCCAGTGTTTTTCGAAATGGAATACAACCCACATTTGGATCAGAATCACTTAGGGCACGTTATAGGGGAACTATGTGCCCCCAATTCACATATTGAAGTCCAAAGTTCATATATTGAAGTCTGCCAGTACCCCAGAGGGTAACATTATTTGGAAATAGGATCTTTGCAAATGATCGAGTTAAGATGATGTCAGTAGGATGGGCCCTAACCCAATATGACTGTCCTTATAGAAAGAGGAAATTTGGAGACACGTGTACATAGGGAGGACACCATGTGAATATGAAGGCAGAGATGAGGGAGAAAGATCTATAGCCAAGTAACATCAGAGCCTGCCAACAAAGCACCAGAAACCAGAAGAGAGGCCTGAATAGGTTCTCTCTCACAGCCCTCATTAGGAACCCGCCCTGCCAACACCTTGATCTTGAACTTCTAGCCTTCAGACTGTGAGACAATAAATTTCTGTTTTTCAAACCATCCACTTTGCACGACCTTGTTATAGCAGCTGCTGGAAACTAATCCATAGTGCTTGTTAAAAATTCGTGCTCACAAGTCCTCCAGGCAAACCTAAAATCACAATCTCTGGGCATGGGACCCAGAAATCTACCTCTATAGAGCAACTCAGATGATTCAGATATTCGTGGTATCATGGAAACCTTCCACATAACTTATGCCAAATGTTACACTCTAAGACGAGTTTAGAACTTTCTAGGAGAAATCAACTAATTGAGTTGTAGGGATTATTCTTTAACAGAAACCTAGATGTATACCTCCAATGAAATGAAATAACTAACCTCTATATAGCAACTGCTTTACTATATTGAATCCTCACAACAGCTGTGCAGTAGGTAAGGTCAATATTTATATTAGTCCCATTTTCTAAATATAGAAAGTGAGGTTCAGAATGTTTGCAACTTGCTGAGCATCATATAGCCAGGAAATGCTCCTGGCTAGGTTTGGGTGTATGCTCAATAAATGTTTCCAGGGTATTGAAGGTCAAAGCTAATCAGTGGGAAAGATTAGGCAGTGGGATCATTATGGTTCCAGATAACTGTCCTGTTGGAAGCAGGGTATGGGTCAGGGTAGTGTTCTGGGTCCTGCCAGCAACTGAGGGCAGGAATGAGGCTGTCAAGGCACAATAGGAACAGCAAGGCATGATGGGAACAGTGGGCTAATCCTAGAAGTACTAAGGCAACTCTCTCCTACCCCACAATCACAAGGCTATATACAGCTTGTGCTTAACAGGCTTGAGGAGATTTGTAGCCCTAATTTTATGTATGTTTCAGAATTAATTCAGAACCACCACCACTACCAAAAAAAAAAAAGAAGAAGAAGAAGAAGAAGAAGGAAAGAAAGAATGTTAGTGGCATTTAGATTATTTAACTTCACAGCTACTGACATTTCAGAAAAGCCATGATTGTCACCTTGAGCCTTACATAAAAGCCAGGGAAAACACAGGAACACAACTTCAGTAAACAAAGATTTCAAAGAAGAATGCTTTTCACCAAAATGATGCTTATGGATATGTGTTTCAGTCCTTTTACATATTGAATTTTTCTTCCAGATACATAATCCATTCTTAACATCATCTAGCTAACTAGGGAAAGGGATCTAATACTTTTACTGTAGGAACATTATTCTATTGATTAGAAATTTCAATAGAAGTGGAGAAAAATAAATACATGGAAATTCTCTAAAAATGAGAATGAAAATGCACTGCCTGTTGCTGTATGACACAAATTCCCCAAATAATTATTGGTGGGGTCCATTGCCATATAGTTGTATAAACATAAATGAGCCCAAGATAATACCCAAAGCTCAAAGAGTAATGACAAAGGTGGAAGAGATGGTCTAGTCAGGCATGAAATTGATTTTATAATAACAAATATCTGTTGCCTTTCATGTGCTAAGTAAATAATTCTGAAGCAGGGGGTAAAGATAATAAAAACAAAATCATTAACTGCTTCTACTAAATCAAACAGAGAAAGAAACCCATTGTCATGTTGACCCTGAAGCCTGCTTAATGGCTAATTAAAGCAATTATTTTCATCATGACACGGCGCTTAATCATAGGTACCTTCAGGGCTGTAGGCAAGTTTGGCTGGTAACCTTGTTGGTACTATATCCCCCAAATTTACATTGAAAATATGTGAGACACTGGGCTCAGGTGAGGCAGGAGAAAGCACAACAGGGAATGAATCTAGTGTTGGAGCCTATAACCGAATCATAAACCCCACAATCTAACCTTCGAAGACCGGCTTTATATGATATAGTCTCTTTAGAGAGAGAGAAAGAGAGAGAGAGAGAGAGAGAGAGAGAGAGAGAGAGAGTGTGTGTGTGTGTGTGTGTGTGTGTGTGTTTATAAAGGACTAAGATAGCTAATTGCAGATAATGGAAGTTTATGGTCAGCTTTAAAAAGTCACTTTGAATGTCATTATGTCATTTATGTTCCCACAGCTCAGCTCAGTTGATTAGAATATAATTCTACAGAGAGCAGAATTTCTGGTTCAATGCCCAGGTGGGTCAGTTAGCTTTACTCAGTCCCTTGGCCCCATAACTCATCATTTTTCCACCCAGCTATTTTCAAATGTGGGGCTTTTATCCAAAAGGAATCACAAAAGAAAATACAGGGGGTGGGGGAGCGGACAAATGTTATAGATTTTTATAAATTCCAGCAGTAACTCCCGAAAAACTCTAAGCAAATGCCTGATTAAGGATGTCTGTCCACATCTATGAGAATATATGAAATAAACACCTAGTGTTTTTGCCTTCTTGGTATCCAATTCTTGAAGCTGCTCCTCCCCCTAGCCCAGTATAATTTCCAGGGACACTGCCTTGGTCCTAACTGACTCAACCTCCAAGGTCTTGGCTGGCTGGTCAAGAGGTTGACACTTTTCCAAAACTGAGCCAAACAGAAATCCTTGCCTGGGATTTTTGAAAGTGGATTCGAAGAACATCTGTAAGTCTGTCTTTCTTGATGACAGCAGCAATCAGACTTAGAATTTAGGAGTTGCTCATGGCCAAAAGTTGACCCCCTGCAGAAGAAATTTGGCTTTAGTGAGAAGCAACAAGGCCTCCACACAGAGAGGAGTAGAGACAGAAGGTGGGAGCAAAGGGGCTGGCAACATTCGGTCCTATCCCACAGCTCAGGCTTTGCCTGAGGCCCAGCTCCATCTGTACCCTATTGTTTTATTTTCTAACCTTTCTTAGATTCCAAGCACTGCTAAATCCCTTCATTTCCCTCAGCAAGTTGAGCTGAGTTTCTGTCCTTCACAATCCAAATGATACATACACACTCATTTACAGGCAATGAATCAAAAAAGAGAATGTCAATTTCAGCCCTGGCATGGACTCCATGTATCGGTCTGGAGGTTACACTGCAGTAACAAACAACTCTACGCTCAGTAGAATAAAATAACAAAGATCTAGTTTGAAATGACCGTATATCCGTATTTGCTCAGGACAGTTGCATTTTATGCCTCTCATCTCAGTCAAGTTATTAGTAGAGGCTCTTCTGAGTCTCAAAAGTGATCTGGTTTGAATGAAAAATTACATGGTCACACTACCTATTTCTCACTTACCTTACCAATTCATCACAGGAGGCCCAGGCTGATGGAATGGTTACTATCTGGAACACTGCCATTCCACAGAGTAGAAGGAAAAGAGAGTTCTGATGCTCAGATTAGAAGCATCATTTAGATGTCTCATGTCTCTTCACAACTCAGTGGCCAGAGTTACTCACAACCCCACTTCATTGCAAGGGGCCAAGAAATCAAATTATTTGGTGAACAGTACTAATGACTTCCAAATTCTAATTCTCTCTTATTTTACCTTGGTTTTCCTATTTATAAATCTAAAATTCTTACTCATTTTTTTCTAATGGACTATTATGTGGGTCCTCAGATGAAGATTAGATTATTTTCGTTTATGCCTCCTTTTCTAAATTTTTCTTTTTGACAACCTGCATCATTTCATTTGACATTCATTGGAAGCCTGTTTGTTAAATAAAGAGCTAACTCCTGAAGGATAATGCAATGATTAAGACATGATCCCTGCCCCCAGAAACTCACAGCAATTTTAGTATTCTTTAGAGTATCTTTTAGTTCATTGTACTAGTAATTTACTAAGTGATTCCTTTAAGAACTGCCAGAGTTAATATCCCCAGGGTATGGTTCACTCACCTGGTAAGACCTCTAAGGAAAATCTCTATGCAAATTTAATATAGCTTATTCTCCTAATTTAATTTTAACTCTATAGCTTATATCCTTATGCAATGAAAACTCTGATCTTAATTAAATAAGCATAATACAGAAAATCCTAATATAAAGCATTTGCAATGTCCTTTACATAGGATTGACTTTTTGATTATAGCTACTGGAACTCCCTCCCTCCCCCATCCAGAATTTTCTATCTACTGCTACTAGGGCTACTCAGAACTTAAGTTGCCCTGTTATGACTAAGGCTGAAACTACATCAAGATGTTCCTATTCCTGTTGCTTAAAGTCTAAACAGGAACCAGGGAGGAGGAATTTGTACCATTGCTGCCAGAGATGCAAAGCAGAAAATGTACATCTGGCATCAGAACTGGAATTTGAAGTATATTTTTCTTGCAGAATATTCTATAACGTGGTGAGCTACTACATTATGAGTGCTATATTTCAGCAATATTATGAGTGAATTTGGCTTTTATGGACCATCTAGGGACCTTCCCATCATTTATAGTCAGAAATATGTTTTAAATTCCAAGCAGCAAAGTTATACATTAACTTTCAGAATACTATTTCTTAATTTGGCTTAACTAAATGCTACAGGTAGTAGGTGAAGATAACTGAGTAAGATATCCAAATAAATCCTTTGCTTTAAAGTCAATAACCCTCTGTCATGGCTGTGTTCTATACTTTCAACACCTGAGCCTCAATCATTTAACCAACATATATGCTGAGCACCTTCTAGGCACAAAAGAATATTCTAGATACTGGTGATATGTTAATAGGCAAGAGAGATACATGGTCTATGACCAACCTGGTATCATCTCTGCTCCCTTTTATGGATGCTCCACCTTGTAGAGGAGAACACAGAAACCAGCCTCTTCAGGATGCCCTTCCTAGCTTGGCACCAGGTTAGAGCCATCTTCATGAGAGGAGTCCACATGGGATTTTGACATCTCTGGGGAAGTTGTGGGCAGACTCATGGACAAAAGTCTAGTTCTTATGAAACTCTAGGATGAGCAGTGGTAGTTCCCACTGAGACTGGAAGATTTTTCTGAGACAGCTACTGTGTAGGTTCCTACAAGTCAACTGCACCCAACCATCTGTTTCCATGACCTCCTCCAGAAATAAAGATAAAATGTATAATGCAACTTTTAAAATTGAACAAAAATAATAGGTTTTAAGTGAAATACGCACATTTCGTGTATACATGCACTATGAGTTAGAAAAACCAAACCTGAAATAATTTAAACATATTCAATATTAAAAGGTGATTTGTGTATTGTCTTCTCCAGTTGCCATGACAAAATACCACAGACCAGGGGTACTTAAACAACAGAAATGTGTTTCTCACAATTCTGGACTCCAAGATCAAGGTGTTGGAAAGTAGGTTCACTTTCAGGCTTCTTCTCGTGACTCGTAGGCAGCCACTTTCTCACCCTATGCTCACATGACCTCTTCTTCATGCACACATGTAAAGAGAGAGAGGGATCTCTGGTAGAGAGATCTCTGGTATCTGGTACCTTCCTCTTTTACAAGGATACCAGCAAATCTGTTGGATCACGGCATTCCCCTCATGACCACATTTAATCTTCATCACCTTTCTAAAGGTCTTATTTATTATTTCCAATACAGTCATAAGGGGGTTAGGACTTCAACATGTGAATATTGGGGAAGAGGGACACAATTCAGTATCTACTAACATAATTTTATGTAACAACATATATCATATATTTGGTTCACGAATACAAAGAAATTCTTTCTAAAATCACATCAATAATCATAATAGCCACTACTGAATGTACTACATCTTGTACATTTTATAATACAACCCTACACACACACACACACACACACACACACACACCACACACACTTTTAAAACCATCCACAAACCACATCCCTTCAAACACATCCCTTCAAAGCTGACAGCCGAGTAGGTTGACCACAGACAGCATTTCTCATTCCTATAAGGCAGCAGCACTTTGGCTGATAAGCAGAAATATCAGAAATAAAAGTACCCCATGAACCACACTTGGCTTTACAGCATGGGAACATCCTGAATGCTTTTGTGACTACCGTACTATTTTTTTAATGTTCAGTACTATTATAATTTATAATTGTGTTTATAGCCCATAACAATAACCCAAAATGTACCGAATGGTGATGCTGTGAAATGTGCCACCCCCCCCAAATCAAAAGCCATGGAGTGAAATTACATGTGATAAAAAAACTATGAAAAGGGTCAAGGTTTTATAGTTTATTTATTCGTGTGTTATTTTTACGTTATTTCATATACATAAAAAGTATACTTAAAAGTGAAATTATACTACAATTGTGGTAGGTTTATGAGGTCTGGGAATGCATCCCCTGCATTACAATTTATGACAATAAGAAAATTAGTGTTGAATTATGTGAGTTTTGAAAAATGCAAAGTGTTTATGAACCTATTCCTCACATAAAACGTGGCTACGTTGCGCGTACAGCTGAGAAGCGTGGATATCTTGTGAACCCAGAGGCAGGGTGGGGGGAATCACCGTGCTGCTTTCCAAGAAACATTTGTTTCTTCCTGTTCAGAAATGTACATCTCGGCCATTATTTAAATAACCTGTAGTAGAAAAACTGTGTCCATTTCCTTGAAGTATTCACCAAGATGGAATTGACAAAATAATATAGGGCGTACTAAACCCAAAGGAAAGTTGTCTTTAGCTCTGGATGAGCTTTCATTCTAAAGTCATTTGATATGTGAGTCACACCTCCATCCAGAATCATTAATGCGCAACTTTGCCAGGAAGCAAGAGGATAAGAAAGATGATCTGATGTCCTTTGCAGTCTGATAAATGTAAGTAATTGTTGGCAGTTCAAAATGTAACTATGTTAGATTTTATCTTTTGTTGAGCCTAACCCTCTGCTCTAATCAACTACTTCAGCCACTTGGAGAACCACCTGATAAGCCTTGTTGGTCTCTGTCTCTGCACACAACCCCTTCCTCCCAGCAAGAGTCATCAGAATGCAGCCAAGGACAACCAGACTGTGTTCTTGGGCCAACGGTGGGAGGTCAGCTATGCCTAGTTATATGTCTTAAATCCTGATTCTTTCTCCACTCCCAACCTGTCCCTTGATAAACCAATTCCTTTCTTGGACTCTTTCATGACCTAAATACCCAGAATATGTTTCATATCTATTCCTTCCTATCAGTAAGATTCCCACATTTTCATCACAGAAGTAACCAATCTCCCAGCAGGGACAATGTGTCCCCGGTATCCCCCTCAACACACATGTAATTCTTGATCCATCTAAAAGAATTTCCCACCCTAAATGGAACCCCCTTTGCAAATGTTATAATATAGTATTCACAAAATTGGTATCACACCCTAAATTTTACAAAACAGTTTGTATTACCATAAAGAAAATGAAAAAAAAATGCAACCTGATAGTTGAGTTCATTATGGTACTTAAGGTTACCTCATGGTATCACACTTTTAGAGTGCTCTGAAAAAGCCTGACAGATTTTTAATAACATAAAAGATATTCATGTAGTCAGAAGAACAGATTTTCTTCTTTCCCGCTGTGAAAAAACAGAAAGGAAAATGCTCAAGTTGAAACCGGAGGAGGTTTAGTTAGATTTAAAGATTTAGAAATAGTTATATAGGATTATGTGAAGACATCTAAAATATTCTTTCCTGTTGTAAGAAAAGAGATGCCTGTCTATCAGAAATACTTAGAAAATGCCACAGGACAGCCAGACTGACAATTCCTTTGGGGAAAGCACCATATTTCTTTTGTCTGCTTTTGATTTATCAGTCACTGGAATGTATACATACAGGCATACAGGCTCTTACTGAGTAGACATTCAGTAAATATTTGTTGAATGAATGAATATCTAATCAAAATCTGAAGTCAAATATGTTCACTTTGTGTATCCACTTTAGCCAATCGTCATAACTACTAGAAGAAAGAGAGACCTTAGAAATGCAAGTGATGTGCCCATGGTCAAAACAGAGAGAGTGGCAGACCTCAGACTTGGGTCTCCCACTTTTAAGTCCTGTCAACTAAACAACCATGGAACCGTGTCCAAGGAAGAATACTTAATGACCTCTATTTTCCCCAGGAAATCTTATATGACAACTCAACATATAAGTACCCTGAGTCCCAATAAGAGCCTATAGATTCAGACTAACCAAACTAAAATACCTTGTGTCCACCACAGGCCAAGCATTACTGTAGTGCTCTTGCATCGATGGTTATTATGCAAACATCTGGGCTATTCTCTGAGTTAGGGAGAAATTAAGCCAACTGCCTAACGTTCCTCCGTTAGTAGAGATTTGAAGCCAAATGTTTTGATTCTACTTCATTCATTTTCTATATCTTGAGAAGCCATAGAATTCATTAGACAATTAAATAGGATGACCCTCTATTTCATTAACCAAATGAGGACACATTTTGAAAATGAAAGGACTATGACATCAAGCATAAACTGGCTCTGTCCTTGGAAAAACTTGAGGAAGATCATTTTGGTCCTGTCCCTTGATCTCTTCCTCTAACAAAACATGTCTGTATCACCGTAATCCTAAATCACTCCTTCATAAAGATTTGCTACTTTTGGATCAGCCCATGTATCTATACTTCTTAAAATTCTTAAGTACGAATTTTCACTTTGCATACTGGAGTGTTTCAAGGGATTCTGAATGAATTAGAGTCAGTAGTGTTGTAGTATATTAATTAAATTAGGATTGCTTAAATAAAGTCAATTTCTATTCAGAATTTCCAAGGAAGAGGAAACCCTTTTTCTGTGTAGGGTGATATCAATAGGGCTTTCCAGGCGAACTGGGACGGAAAGTAGGCTAGGTGCTAAGACCCCAATTTCCTACAGAGCACCGCCATGTCATTCTATATTTATATAATGGCTTTGGGTTAAAAAATTGAAAAGAAGGGGTTATTAGCTGGGTAACTTCTCAGTCAATAGTAGAAAATGTCAATTCCCACTTATTACTGCTTAATTAGAACTTTTTAAAAGTTATTTTCAAATTTCAGCATTTTGAAATGTCAACTTGTAACACTTACAAATAATTTCTAAAAAAGCTGTACAAACTAAGCCTTATACCTTTGCCTTTTAGAAATAACCCATGGTGACCCTGGGTGGCTTTGGAGAACTGCAAAGTCTCTCATCTCCCCGAGCTCACCTCCCTGTACCATAAAGTAAAGCTGAGAAAGGGGCTTGTATTGAGAGTTCCGTAAGTTTGAACTCAGAGTCAATGAGTTTACTTTCTGTTTACAGCCATCCGTGAGGGTCAGGGAGTCTTTAAAAACAGACCAGGTTGTTCATTGTTTGGTAGTACCACAAATATAAATCATCTAATTTCCTGTGGTCCATGTGCTGTATGAATTGCCCCTTAAGTGTGGACAAGCCAGGACCCGACCGAACCCTTCCCTAGAAATTAGAGGATTTTATGTGGCTAGAGAGAAGCTGCCAATTTGTTGTACAGCCTTAGAAACACCTTCTGGTGGAAGCCAGTTAAAGATGGCTCTGCTTGAACAAAAGCCACCTCTCCTTCCATGATCATTATTTGGAGGTTTCACCTATCTGTATGAATGTGGAAAATGGACTCCTCCTATTCCTTACTAGGAGAAACTGCATTATTTGAGATTAAAACCAAAAAAATTACCATAGGCTTAGGTTTGTGTCCATTCAGCTACACCACATCTCACCACCCTGATGAAGCTGCTAACTCTGGAATATTCTCATATGTCTAGGCAGGGGGAGGAAAATGGAAGTGTATCTCCCACCCTGGCTGGCTCCCAGCCCCAGGAGGTGGGTCATGAAATGGTTCTCACCTCACCCTGAACCCAGGCCTGTGGCTGTCTCCACAAGGAATTCCCTGACCCCTCACCAACTAGAAGCTCTTTGTCAAAGAAGATGATTTCCCCCCGTGAAAGTATTAATCAAGATAACATTGTAAATAAGAAGAAATATCCAGACTTGGACCTGGGCCCCAGTGGCTGCTCTGTTCTTTGTCCAGATCTGGTTTTTATAAGCCAAGAGTGAGGTCCATGTAACAAATGTCTGAATCTTAGCTCCTGCCACCTATAATCTATACCGAATCTTTTGTGATTCATCAAATACTTAAGAAATCCCTCATTTTTTGAAAATTTGTCCACAGGTTTTTCATAATTTTCCGCACAAACTATACAGATGACTTTATGTCTTAAAAAGAAAGCTAGGGTTAGAGAGGTATACTCGAACACGTTAATATTTTCTATTAGTACTGAGAATTCTAATTATAATAAATATTGCAGGATTATTTT
This sequence comes from Ailurus styani, assembly GCA_002007465.1. Lineage (NCBI taxonomy): Eukaryota > Metazoa > Chordata > Mammalia > Carnivora > Ailuridae > Ailurus > Ailurus styani. The sequence goes on from LNAC01000006.1 coordinate 7,290,252, forward strand.
ATTTTCCATTTATTATGTTAATGTGGGCATTTGTGCCCATTTTCCCTTCCTCTGTGCATGTTAAGTCAATTGTAGGGTACAGGCCAGGAAAACCTGGCTATGGTTCTAAACCTGGGACCATGGAACCCTCAAGGAGTCCCAGGAGAAAACCCAAGGAATCCAGTAATTGGGATGGGGGAGAAAAAAAACCCTACATCTTTATTTTCTCTACCTCCAGTGAAAATTTAACATTTCCTTCAATTATGAATGCAGACAACATATCATCACAGTATTAGTCAATCCTGTGACTGTGTTGCCAATAGAATTCACATATGTTTTCATATCACATTAGGTTGTAACAGCTGTCTCGCAAAACCAATTATACTCCTTACTTCAAAGTCGAAAATCATGGTAGTGAAGACATTGGCCCCATATCACAGTTTTATTTGGTACAATTTTTGTTTATAAACTTATTAATTTTGAAAAATTATTTTTAAAACTTGTATTTTTATTGAGGTATAATTGACATATCACGCCGTATTAGTTACAGGTGTACAACAGGATGATTCAGTATTTATATATATATTGTGAACTGATCACCACAGTAAGTCTAGTTCACATCTGTCACCATGCACAGTTACAAAATTTTTTTCTTGTGATAAGAACTTTAACCATCTACTGTCCTAGCAACTCTCAAGTATGCAATACAGTATTCTTAAATGTAGTGACCTATTTTGTACAATTTTGAAAATAGTGTTTTAATGCAAATGATTTTTTGTAATTCTACATATTTTATCTTATTTTATACACCTACAAACATTATTCTGAGAGCCATCCACAGGCTTCTACAGACCAACCAAAAGGTCCAAGATACAAAGCAGGTTAAGAATCACTGTCAGGTGCTCATATTTAATAACATAAATAAATGCAAGGAGACCACAAAAAAATAAAAGATCTTCAGGGCGCCTGGATGGCTCAGCCGGTTAAGCGTCTGCCTTCAGCTCAGGTCATGATCCCAGGGTCCTGGGATCGAGCCATGCATGGGTCATCCTGCTCAACAGGGAGTCTGCTTCTCCCTCTGCCTCTGCCCCACCCCTGCCCCCCACTCCGTGCTTGTGCTCTTGCTTGCTCACTCTCTCTCTCTCAAATGAATAAATAAAAAATCTCTAAAAAGTAAATAAAAATAAAACTTTTTATACTCAAATGCTTAAATAATATTTGATAATATCATTGACTCATTTTTAATTAGGTGCAGGTTTCAATTCTCATCAGTTCATTTTAAAAGGTATCCTTTCTTTTTGTATGTGGCTGTCCAGTTTTCCCAATGCCATTTGTTGAAGAGACTGTCTTTTCTCCATTGTACATTCTTGCTTCCTTTGTGGTAGATTAATTAACCATATAAGCATGGGTTTATTTCTGGACTCTATTCTGTTCTATTGATCTATGTGTTTATTGTTGGACCAGTACCATACTGTTTTGATTACTACAGCTTTGTAGTAGATCTTGAAATCTGGGATTGTGATACCTCCAGCTTTGTTCTTCTTTTTCAAAAGTGCTTTAGCTATTTGGGGTCTTTTGTGACTCCATACCAGTTTTAGGAGTATTTGTTCTAGTTCTGTGGAAAATGTTGTTGATATATATTTTTTAAATTTTATTTATTTAACACAGAGAGAGAGAGAGACCACAAGTAGGCAGAGAGAGGAGGAAGCAGGCTCCCCACTGAGCAGGGAGCCCAATGCGGGGCTCGATCCCAGGACCCTTATATCATGACCTGAGCTGAAGGCAGAGGCTTTAACCCACTGAGCCACCCAGATGCCCAATGTTGTTGATATTTAGATATGGATTACATTAAATCTGTAGATTGCTTTGGATACTATGGACATTTTAACAATATTGCTTCTTCCAATCCATGAGCATGGAATGTTTTTCCATTTGTGTCATCTCTAATTTCTTTCACCAGTGTTTTATAGTTTTCAGAGTACAGGTCTTTCATCTCCTTGGTTAAGTTTATTCCTAGGTATTTTATTATTTGGGAGGAGCTACAGGCAAAAGAATGAAACTGAACCACTTTCTTACACTTACACAAAAATAAACTCAAAATGGATTAAAGACCTAAGTGTGAGACCTGAAACCATAAAATTGCTAGAAGAAGATATAAATAATAATTTATTTGATATTAGCTGTAGAAACATTTTTCAAGGTGTCTCTTCTGGCAAGGGAAATAAAAGCAGAATTAAACTATTCACGCTAAACCAAAATAAAAAGCTTCTGCATGGCAAAGAAAACCATCAACAAAACAAAAAGGCAACCTACTAGATGGGAGAAGATATTTGCAAATGGTATATTTGATAAGGGGTTAATATCCAAAATATATAAAGCACTTACAAACTCAATTCCAAAAAAAAAAAATCCAATTTAAAAATGGGCAAAGGACCTGAATAGACATTTTTCCAAGGAAGATACATAGACGGTCAACAGACACATGAAAAGATGCTCAACATCACTAATCATCAGGGAAATGTAAGTTAAAAAAACTATGAGATATCACTTTACACCCGTCATAACGGCTAAACTCAAAAACATAAGAAATGACAAGTGTTGGCAAGGATGCAGGGAAAAAAAGGAACTCTTGTGCACCATTGGTGGGAATGCAAATTGGTACAGCCACTGTGGAAAACAATATGGAGTTTATTCAAAAAATTAAAAATAGAATTACGGTATGATCCAGTAATCCCAAAGAAATGAAAAACACTAATGTGAAAAGATATATGCACCCCTCTGTTTATTGCAGCATTATTTACAATAGCCAAGATATGGAAGCAACTCAAGCATCCACTGATAGATGAATGGATAAAGAAAATGTGGTGTATATAGGTAATGCGATATTACTCAGCCACAAAAAAAGAATGAGATCTTGTCATTTGCAACAACATGGATGGAACTAGAGGGTATTATGCTAACTGAAATAAGTCAGTCAGATAAGGATAAATACCTTATCATTTCACTCATATGTATAACTTAAGAAACAAAACAAATGAACAAAGGAAAAAAAGAGAGACAAACAAACAAACAAACAAAAAATACAGACTCTTAAATACGGAGAACAAATTGGTGGTTGCCAGAAGGGAACTGGGAATGGGGTGGGTGAAACAGATTAAGGGGATTAAAAGTACACTTATCTTTTTTTTTTTTTTTTTTTTTTTATTCATTTGACACAGAGAGAGAGATTACAAGTAGGCAGAGAGGCAGGCAGAGGGAGAGGAGAGAGGAGGAAGCAGGCTCCCTGCCGAGCAGAGAGCCCGATGTGGGCCTCGATCCCAGGACCCTGGGATCATGACCTGAGCCGAAGGCAGCGGCCCCAACCCACTGAGCCACCCAGGCGCCCAAAAGTACACTTATCTTGATGAGCATCAAGAAATATATAGAATTGTTGAATAATTGGGATGCCTGAGTGGCTCAGTAGGTTAAGCAACCAAATCTTGATTTTGGCTCAGGTCATGATCTCAGGGCCGTGAGACCAAGTCCTGTGCCAGGCTCCACACTCAGAAAGGAGTCTGCTTAAGATTTTCTCCCTCTTCCTAGGCTGCTTACCCCACCCTCCCTTAACTGTCTCTCTCTCTAAAAAAAATAAAGATAAAAATAATTTTTAAAAAAAGAATTGTTGAATCATCATATTGTACACCTAAATCTAATATAACATTGTATGGTAAATATACGTAAATAAGATGGGATCAGGAAGGAGACAAACCATAAGAGACTCTTAATCTCATGAAACAAACTGAGGGTGGGCGGTAGGGATAGGGCGGCTGGGTTATGGACACTGGGGAGGGTATGTATTATGGTGACTGCTGTGAGATGCGTAAGCCTGATGATTCACAGACCTGTATCCCTGGGGCAAATAATACATTATATGTAATAATAAAAAAATTAAAATTAATTAATTAATTAATTAATTAATTAATTAATTGAAGCACATTGCACATATGAAAAAAACAAAATGGTATCCTCTCTTGAAGGTTGAAGAGAAAGGAACGCTCCCAGCTCTCTGTTAAGTGCATGATATAGGAGTCCAGTGGGTTGGATAAGGATAAATTTCTGCCATGATAAACCCAGAATAGGTAGATGGATATATATATAACTGACCATGCTGTTCACGAAGACTGGTCACAGAGAATCTTACTCTTGTATTCTTTGCTGCCTGGTTTTTCATTTCATTAAATCTGGTTAAGAATCAAATCATTTACTGTGTAAAGAAACAATTACAACCAAGGTTTGATCATAACTTCCTTGATTTTTCCCCCAAAAAGCACATGCTATCTTCAGACACATAAGTTACAGGGGCCAGAAATATCCACCTAGGCTTTTCATGGGTTTCAGACGTATCCAGGCACTTAATTACCTGTGACTATTCAGCCAAAAAGTCCAGACTAGAACAAAAGGTCCCTCTGCCTTAGGAGTTTTTTTTTTTAAATAGAAAATGTTCACTTTATTTCATCTTATTTTTCTTTATATTTTTCACCTAATAACTATCTCTTTTATCCTTATCTTCATTTCAGCAGAACCAAATATGTAGTTACATGGTCCTGGGACCAAAGGTACCTCTTGATGCTGTTGCCATCTTACGTCTCAAACATTCCTGGGGCATCTGGGTGGCTCAGTGGGTTAAGTGTTTGACTCATGAATTCAGCTCAGGTCATGACCTCAGGGTTCTCTCTTTCCCTCTGCCCCTCCTCCACACTCTCTCTCCCTCTCTGAAAAAGCTTTTTTTTTTTTTTAATTCTTTTTTTTTTCTTTTATTTACTTGACAGAGAGCGAGATCACAAGTAGGCAGAGAGGCAGCCAGAGAGAGAGGAGGAAGCAGGCTCCCCACTGAGCAGGGAGCCCGATGTGGGGCTCGATCCCAGGACCCTGAGATCATGACCTGAGCCGAAGGCAGAGGCTTTGACCCACTGAGCCACCCAGGCGCCCTTTTTTTTTTTTAAATTCTTGAATGACAGTTACCACTCACCATTCTGACAACCTTCATTCATCCCAGGTAAACACCACAAGGGATAAGTCTTCCTATGGTTAGAACGATTCTGGGTCTCATTGTACCTTTATAAATACAGCTGAATCTCCTATCAGTTTCTTCTGTGAGAAACGTGGCTCAGGTGACCTGCGTTGTACCTGCTGTAAAACCCTAACACATTCACCAGACCTAGCTGAAGAGGATTAGCCTGGGACCACAAAATTCCTTTATTTTGATATTTCAATGTCAAAAAAAAAAAAAAACAAACGAGGCACCAATTTCCCTATAGATCCACAGCCTCCACATATGTCTATCTTCACACAGCTTCCCAAGCTTTGAAGAATAACATTTTAAAGACACGAAGGTTCAAATGTTTCAATCTCCCGACTTTGTAGATAAAGAAAGGTAAAGACCTAAGCAGGTCGGGTGACTCATGCAAACCCATCCAGCCGCCTGAGCTGAGTAAAACACGTTCCCTGTGCCTTTTTCATTTCACCATGCTGCTTCCTCACCCTCCCTGTGTTTTCTTGTATTCACAGACATTTAATACTGAGAAAAAAAAAAAAGATCATCAAGGATATTTGCTAACATTTTAAAAACAGCAGCATACAACCAATTTTCTTCTTTCATTCACAGCTCCATATCCCCTTTTTCAAATGGTGCTTTACTATAACTGATTAGAGCTCAACAATTGGAAACCTACCATTTGTACCAATCTATACCTGCAAAACTGGACCACTTTAAAGTGCATACACTAGCTTTCCAACTACTAAACAAAGAATCAATTCCTGTTCTATTTTATTAAGCCTATTGTTTTTTGCTAATGAATTTCTGTGAAACTAAATATAAAAATTTTAGGGTGCAACTCAAAGACATTTTGAAAGTAATGGATTTGTTAAATTGAATAATCTTCAAAAAAATCCCCAAATATATAAATTTCTGTTCCTATAAATAAATCCCATTTGGCTTTTACTCCAAAGCCCAGGAAGTCAGCCACTGTAACAGAGATTAAAATAAAAGGCAAACAGACTGCACTATAAAGAAAATTTGCTCAATGGAAAGAAAATATTTAAAAGGCCATTCGAGCTTGGAACCTAGCAAAGTAGCAACCAAATGATTTAAGCAAGGACATCAAAGAATATTCACATAGTATTGAAAGCTTTGCTTTGTTTTTGGTGGTAATAACAAAGATACAACACACGAAAGGCTCAGATTCTTACCTCATTTTATGTATCTACAGAACTCAGATGGAAACTCACCACCAAGTGAGGCACAACCAAGAAAACAATTTTATGGAAAATACTGCTATGCACCCAAATCATGGTTTGATCTAGTCACTGGTTTAAACTTCATATTGTAATATAAATTTAACTGTATCTAATAAACAAGAAACAAAATTTTACTCCTGCTCTTTATGGCTCCTCTTTGACAGAGATGCTAATCAGTGGTTACTTCTTCCCCCCAGTTAAACAACCGCAGGTAGAAAAGGGAGAAGACCAATGGAAAATTGCCATAATGGTGATATTACAATATATAAATGTATCAAGTTAACATGTTGTACACCTTAAATTGACACAGTATAAGATGTCAAATATATTTCAATAAAAAAATTTACAAAATGAGGGGCACCTGGGGAGCTCAATCGTTAAGCATCTGCCTTTGGCTCAGGTCATGATCCCAGGGTCCTGGGATTGAGCCCCACATCGGGCTCCCTGCTGAGCAGGAAGCCTGCTTCTCCCTCTCCCACTCTCCCTGCTGGTATTCCCTCTCTCGCTGTGTCTCTCTCTGTCAAATAAATAAATAAAATCTTTAAAAAAAATTTACTAAGTGAAAAAAAATTCCAAAATTAAATGCTCAAAGCTAAATGTTTGTAAGGACATGAGCTAGAAAGAATCAAAGAAAAAAGGATGAGAGATGAGAGTGGTGGCTTTCAGATGTTAAAAACACTATCTTTATAGTTAAGCCAGAAAATGTAATGAAAATACAAACTATTTTCTACGGCTCTTAAAATACAGAAGAATCTCTACTGATACAACTCAAACCGGGATTGGATTTCTCTAGATTTTAACATCTGATCAGTCCCAAAGTCCTTTTGAATCCATCCTGTTGGTCTTCCCAGAACCACTGTGTGCTCCCATGTTCTCCTCTGTCTCACTTGGAATACCACAGTAGTCACCTCCATGCCTCTCCGTGTGGCAGTCAGAGGGCCTTATCTAAATCAGCTCTGTTCACCCTTGCTTGAAATCCTCTGAAGGTTCTCCATCACCTTTAGGATAAAGTGCAAGGGCCTGAACAAATCTTAAAAGACCAGTCATGATTCACACCCCTGCCTAGCTTTTCATCCCAGATTCCATCAAGCCCCTCCTTCACCGGCCCCCCAAATATACACACACGCACACATACACACACACACGCACACTGATCTCCAGATATGTGAAAACACAGTTCACAGATCACACATGTGCTTGCACAGGTAATCCCCCCTATGAAGACTGCCCTTTCCCTCACTGCCTCTGCTGAGGCGATTTAGCCTAAAATCGCTTTTTCTGTGAAGCTTTCCTAGACTTGCCCCAATCAGAGTGAGGCACTTCCTCCTTTGTGCACCTCTAGTGCCTTGCACAGACTTTCCAATGCACACATTATAACGTATATTCTCTCCTTCCCAACCATAAGCCCCTATGGGGATGGAACTATGCCATGTTCATCTCTGTTTCTCAAGTTCTTAGCATAGTAACTGACATAGACTGGTTCCTTAATTACTGGTGGAGGAATGAATGGATTTAATGAGACCATTATTCATACAATATTGAATAAATATCCATTCAATCTCTACTATACGTCGAACACTGTGTTGGGTGCTGGGGATATACTAATATAAAGACGTGATCTCTAAGACCAAGAAACAGTCTAGTAAATGGTAGGGAGAAGGAAATTGTCTATACCAAGTGCCACTAAGGAAAGCTGCTTTGACGGATACGATCTCATTTAATCCTTACTCTGACTATCCAAGGGAGTGTTAATCCCATTTCACAGTTAGGATCTGAGAGCTTAACAAATTCTTGAGGGTCACAGAAATGATCCCAGAGTCAGAATTTGGATACAAGTCTATTAAATTCCAAACCCCTTTCTTCTGTGTCTTTGTATTTTTCTAATGTTTAAATTTCTTGGGACCTTCATTGTTGTTTTGTCGTTACTATTGTTTTGGTTTTTTGTTTTGTTTTGTTTTGTTTTTACTTCTGACATGAGAACCGGGACCTGGATAATAAGATGACCTTGCTCACATCACTCTGAAGCAGGGATTCTCAGACCACTCTAGCCAGGATATAGAAGCAGTCCTTGCCAGCTGCTGGGCCATCAGCTCTACGAAAGTTTCCATTTTCCTGTTTCATTCAGAAAACTCAACAGTAGACATATGCGAATCTACTGAGGTCTCATCCAGACTTCAATAAGAAACTATCATTTCAGAACCTCTAAGTCCTGAGGCTGGGCCATTATTTTAAATAATATAGTGAACTTCCAAAATCAAATGGAATTTAATATTTTATACAATGGTCAAAACATTAATGATAGTGATGATAATATTAACAGTGACTAAAATGATTGTAGTGGCACCCCAGAAAAACTCAACAGTGCTCAAAAAAAGAAAGCAAGAGGAAAATCATGTTTTTCTCTCTTGGGTTCATGAAACCCAATAAAATACTAGCTCTGGTAACACAGAGATTTCCTTCTTTAAACCTCCTAAGAAATGTATTTCCCACTCTTCTCTCTAACATTCCAGGGGTATCTGTAGCCCTCGCTTTTTCTTTTGTTCTTTCCTTTAGTCCCATATTTATGCTGGTGAGCATTTTAAGCTTAATATCACCAGCATCCACTTATATGTAGAATATTAACATATTTCTTGCTAAGCATCACACACTATGATAAACATTTTGTAAGTATTAATTCATTTAATCTTGCAACATTGCTAGGAGGTAGATATTATTACTATCCTCATCTTACTAATGAAATTGAAGGGAAAAAAATTAAATAACTTGTCAAGGGTCACAAAACTGACGTGGGTAAACAAGGGTTCAAATCCAAGCCATCTGGCAGTGAGAGTCTTGATTCTAAGTACCAGCTAGTCTGTCTCTCAGATAAATATGGTAAAATCCATAGATCAATCCTGGAAAGGAATGTCAGCATGGGTCATTAGAAAATTGCAAGTAATATGTGAATAATCATTGACTTTGAATCATATAGCTTTATATTCCAAGTGCTACTGCAAGACTAATTAAAACCTCCAGCAGATACACAGTAGGTAGATGAGGAAGGTTCTTCTGGGGCCAGAGGCATGAGAATAAAGGGAAGGGAATCCTATGATCTCCTGATAAACCCATTAATCTCACGGTCCCTGTACCATTGTTCAATCAAGGACAGTCAAGCCGTGCTAAACACCTGTCTCCAGAAGGATCCCTAACACTTGTGAGAAAGGCCATCCTCAGGAAGAAGTCCACTCATGCTTAGAGTGTGGTTATGACATTAAATCAACAGAAACAGGAAGCCCTTTTGAGAAATGTTCCACCTTAAATTAAATCAGATCCCAAATGCAGAACATCAACCCTGAATCGGGTGACCGTCTATCTCTGTTTGCCTGGGAAATTTCCAGATTTCAACTGTGATCCACATGCAAATACACAGAGCACACTCTTTCGCTCTCAAAGGCATACCAATCTGGGTGATAACATAGGCTGGAACCCTCACCACGGAAAACCAAGGGTTGGTGGTAACTCTTAATACATCCAGGCAAGAATGAGCTCTGCAGATGAGCATATACGGCTTCTCTGAGAATGTCTAAACTTGCTATATCTATTTCACAACTCATCTTCTAAAACCCAGTTGGTAAACTGCCTTCCACATCCCAGAGAAAAAGTAACAAATTTTTTAAAAATGCTTCATCCCTATGTAACAACCTGTACAAAGCCCCTAAAGGCATGCAAGACAAGATGTGGCCCCTGTCCTCCAGGTATGTACCATCCACTGGGTGAGAAGGGACGTTACATTGCTGGCTCCCACCATGCAGCTAGTCAATCCTCACAGTAACCACGGGAACGTTGTAAGATAAGCATTAGGACCCTCTTTTCAGAAAAAGAAAAACAGGTTCGGAGGTCACTGTTGAACTGAGAAACTAAATTAATAATCCAGGCACTTTTGAAATAACATGGAATTCTTAGCTCCCATCTCTACCACGCTTTCAAGATGACAGAACGTTTTAATATACACATGACAAGAATCTTGGAGGTTCAAACAACCTTTACTTGCATTTATTACATAATGAAACCCCCTTCCCTCTCCAGGACCAATTGTGTGTGCCCATCTCAGCTGATGAAACCCCAGCTAAAGTACGACCTGAGGGCACGATGTTGTGTGCACACCAGCATTTGTGTAAATATTTGAATATTTAATTGCCTTTTCTTTCCTGTTTTTTTATAGCACAGTGGAAGACAGAAAAATGAAAATGTTAATAGTGGTACTAATACAATTTAGGAAATGTGAATTGTCATCAAGATTACCAAAAGCAAGACATCAAAAGCTCGTGGGACATGAGCTGGTCGATGGTGAGTTTATTTGTGAAGGCAACAGCAATTCTTCAGTGACATACATGAAATGATGGACGGGGGTCAAAACCCTGTGTCTATAATTGAAGTGGGGATAGAGAAAATGGAGAGATTCATAAATTTGTGGATGAACAATCAATATCAGAAAAGGATTTAAGTGATTCAGATGCAAAGAGAGACTCAGAAATCGTTAGGGCTGTTAATATGGAGGAAGTTTTCCACAGATTTCTTATCAAGGGAAGAAAGACAAAGGCTAGTTTCAACTCTCCTGAACAAATCCTGTATGGAAGCTATTAAGTCCCATAAAGTCAGCATCAAAACTGCCTGCCGAGTCCCCTAAAAAATCACCACCCAAAAACCCATCCCACTGTTTAAATACTTTTCTTCCAACTCCTCGAGTCACGCCAAGTAAGTCGAGAATCTAAAACCTGAGGTAGGAAATTAGTTTTAAAATAAATTCACGTTACATGTATTTAAGGCTTAACAAGGCTTTTAGTACATCTCACAATTATAGACATTGTAGAACTTACAGAGAAAAATCTAGGGCTCCTATACCAGGCTTGATGCCATCATTAGGGATCTGATAACATTCTCACTTTCACAGGATTGTCCGTCCTCAACTCCATGCTATTAACCAGCCATTCTGTGTTACTCAGCTCTTGCACCTGATTTCCACCCTTGTTTTTGGGAAGACATTCTGCGACAAAATAAGATAAAATGAAAACTGTTTGCTCTCACAGTAAGCCTGTGGTAGGGGAGGTCCCACAGGCCCAATTTAACTCGCTGTGGGTGGAGACTTCATTCTCGGAGTCTTCATGCCTTGCCTTGTTCCTGCGAAGTGGTGGATATTAATTGCTTGTTGAATAAATTGTAAAAAGAGTCCAAAAGTTAAGAATATTTCCAAAAGTAAGAAAAATAGAATGTCTTTTCCAACCTAACTTGGGCCATTTTTACTTTGATTCATCTTTTGCAATTGGTTTTTAAGCAGCTGAGATCCACTTACAATTCTCCCTGAATGTTGGCTTTCTATTCACTGCTATAGAGAAAGCTACAAGGTCAGGAATCAACCTCGTCAGCTTTTTTTGGTGGGGGGGGAGTTGGTTTCAGAACATACAGCCTTCTCTTTTCTGGAACAACTTGAAGTTCCTTCTTCTAAAGCAAATTCCTTTCCTTTGAGGCAAAAAGTCTCTTTTCTTTGGCTCCTCCGAGCTAGACAGTTTCTAGGCTTCTCTCTGGAGTCTGTCCATCCCTTTGAGCTTTTTTTTTTTTTTAAATTTTTTTATTTTAAAGATTTTATTTATTTATTTGACACAGAGAGAGAGATTACAAGTAGGCAGAGAGGCAGGCAAAGAGACAGGGAGAGGAGGAAGCAGGCTCCCCGCTGAGCAGAGAGCCCAATGCGGGCCTCGATCCCAGGACGCTGAGATCATGACCTGAGCCGAAAGCAGAGGCTTTAACCCACTGAGCCACCCAGGCGCCCCCCTTTGAGCTTTTTGACATCTTTATACCTTACAGGCCAAAAATGACATCACCTTCTTCAACTGATCACAATTGAGCTCTTCTGATAAGAAGTATGAAGATTAACAACAAATTGTCCTTTCAAATGACCATGTTTTTTGGAAATAATAAGGTAGATCATGAGGCACTAATCAAGAGGTGCTGTCCATGATGTATTTGTTAAAAAGAAAAAGCTTATTATAGAGCAAGATGCCCTTTTGTGGAAAAGCTATATTTATAATAATCTGTATACACCCACAGAATGAAAGGATACATTCCAAATGTTGGAATTAAGGGCGAAACTTACTCTGCATCTTCTACACTTGGGCAATGTTTGCAATTTTAATAATAAGCACATATTTCTTTTGTAATGAAAACAGGAAAGAATGATTAGGCCTTTTCAGCATGCAATGCCTTCTTTATGCAAGGCCCTGCCCTAGAGACCAGAGATACAAGGATAAATTGAATGTGGCCCCATCATAGAACAGTTCATGATCGCAGCGAAATGGACAATGCAATTAGCTGTGCTATCATCATTTTTATGTGGAACCAAAAGAGCAGATAAATATTAGCTATTGAGTATTTAGAAAGAAAATAATTTATTCACTGGTGTCACTGAATTCCTTAAAGGAATTTAGAGTGAAAAGAAAAATGAGGGGCACCTGGGTGGCTCAGCTGGTTAGGCACCTGCCTTCCACTCAGGTCAGGATCTCGGGGTCCTGGGCTCAAGCCCCTCATTGGGCTCCCCACTTAATGGGGAGTCTGCTTCTCTCCCTCTCTCTTTTCCCCTCCTTCTGCTCCCCTCACTCGTGCTCACTCTTTCTCTCTAAAAAAAATTTTTTTAAAAAAGAAGAAAAGTTAGCTGGTTGCTGTTGGAAAGGACAGATTCTGTCTAGACAACAAGAGCTGGATTTAAACCTTCACTGCACCTTTTACCTGCCATTACACATCAAGCAAATCACTACTTAGAGCAGTGGTTCTCAAAATCCAGTATGCATGAATATTACAGAAAGATGATCACAAAAATGCAGATTCCTGGAGAACATGCCTAGAGTTTCTGATTCACTAGGTCCTAGACAGGCCCCGGAAGCTGCATTCCAGTGAACACCAGAGGTGATCCTCATGCACGTGGTCCACAGATTACACACACTATAACAAACCCTGGGGGGGGGGTCAGTTTCCCCATCTAAAAACGCACACATGATGATACCAAACTTCTTTGGATTTTTGTGAACATGAATCAGACCTAATAAAGGTGGTTCTGTTTTTCCATAATCTAGAAGTCAGTAGAGATTCTTCGGGATGCCAAGGAACCAGTCACAAGTCAATCTTCTCTGCAGTGGGAGCTCTTAGACCTGCCAGAAACTAGTCAGATTTTCCAGAGCATGGAGGAGATGGAGATTGTATTAGTTTCCTAGAGCTCCATAACAAATTACCATAACCTTGGTGGCTTAAAAAAAACAGAAATTCATTCTCTCACAGTTGTGGAGGCTGGCAGTTTCAGAAGCAAGGTGCTGGCAGGGCGACGTACCTCTGAAGGCTCTAGAGAAGGATTCTTGCTTGCCTCTTCCAGCTTCCGGTGGCTCCAGGCACTGCTTGGCATCACGCCAATCTTAGCCTAGGTCTTTACATGGTCTTCTCCTGTTGTTCTTTTTCTTCTCCTCTCTCTCTTATAAAGATACATGTCACTGGATTGGGGACCCACTTGGGTAACCCAGGATGATCTCATCTTGAGATCCAAATTTAATTATATCTGCAAAGACCCTTTTTTCAAAAAAGGTCATATTCACAGGTTCCAGGGGTTAGGACATAGACACATCGTTTAGGGGGCCACCATTTAACCCACTTCAGGGGTTTTATGGGTTCTCTCTCTCTCTCTCTCTCTCCCCCTGGTGCTATAAGCCAAACTCTACTGAAGTGATTCAGTTTCTAGCTCATCTTTCATCCTGCATAAACTGTGCAGACACGGCACACAGCCTCAATCTCCACATATCTTAAAGATTTTACTTATTTATTTGAAAGGGAGAGAGCATGTGAGACAGCACAAGCAGGGGGTGGGGAGCAGCAGAGGGGGGGGAGAAGCAGACTCCCCACTGTGCAGGGAGCCTGACATGGGCTCGATCCCAGGACCCTGAGATCATGACCTGAGCAGAAGGCAGACACTTAACCCACTGAGCCACCTAGGCACTCCTATCTCCATATTTTTAAAAAAATAAACCTATTGTGGTAAAATACTCATAACATAAAAATGTACCACTTTAACCGTTCTTAAGTATATAGTTCAATGCCCTTAAGAATAGGTTGACATCGCTGTACAACCAGCCCCACCATCCACCTCCAGAACATTTCCATTATCCCAACCTGAACTCCTTAAACATCTGTACTCCTGAAACAATAAGTCCACATTTCACCCTCCTTCCACATCCTGGTAACCTCTAATCTACATTATGGTTGTAATCTACATTATGGATGTCTATGGATTTGACTACTTTAGGTACCTCATGTAAGATGAACCATATAACACTTTTCCCTTTGTGGCTGGCTTCTTTCACTTAATGCAATGTCCTCCAGATGCATCAGGTAGCACATACAAGAATTTCCTTCCTTTATAAGGCTGAATAATATTCCACTGTACAGATATACTCTATTTTGCTTATCCATTCATCTGTTGATGCACATCTGGACTGCTTCTACCTTTGGGCTGTTGTGAATTATGCTTCTCTACCCTAACTGTCTCTAGCTTTTGACGTGGAAAAATTCACCTATAGGAGGCTGCTGTGAATGCAGCAGACTATACTGGAAAGATGAAGACAGTTATATTGCAAAAAATATCAACCACCTAAATCTGATTATCAAACCAACCTGTCCTTATAAAGCACTGGGTGTTATATGTAAACGATGAATCTCGGAACACTACATCAAAAACTAATGATGTATTGTATGGTGACTAACAGCACAATAAAAAAATAAATAAATAAATAATTTTTAAATATTAAAAAAATAAAGTCCTTACAGTATCAAGTGGGAATTATGTTTTCCTGTTCTTCCAACTCTGTTTTCAATTCTCTGTTAATTTTTCTGGCTACTTTCTCTCTTTCCTCTCTTTGCTCCCTCCTCCCACTCCTCCCCCTGCCCCTGCCTTCCCTTCTAACCACAAATCTCTGGTCATCATGTATCCAGGATCATCCAGCTACCACTTCTCACACTGTTTTCTTTTTAGATTTTTTTTTTAAATTTATTTGACACAGAGAGAGATTACAAGTAGGGAGAGAGGCAGGCAGAGAGAGAGGAGGAAGCAGGCTCCCTGCTGAGCGGGGAGCCGGACTCACCTTGTTTTCTGTCGACATTTTTTCTCAGGTCCCAATTTGTAGCATTGACTGGCTTACAGGGCATTTTCTCAGGCAAAGCCCACTGCCTCCCAAAATGGATCTTCGGGGCCCTTCCTGCTCTGTGACATCAGAAGTGCCACTGGGACACAAATGTAGATGAGCAACTGGTTGAAAATGAGGGACAGGAAGATGAGAGAGAGAACAGGGTTTGAGATGCAGAGTTTAGCAGAGGAAGAAGAACAAAAATGGCCTTCAGGCCAGGGAAGAAAGAGAAGACCAGAGGACAAAAACCCTTCAGAAGACTCAGAGCCAGGAATCTAGAAAACTGTCAAGAAATGTCATAGGAGTATTGGTTGACAGAACAGGTAGCCACATTATTTACACTAGATGGAAAATACGAGAATTAGTCATGCAGAAGTTTTCAAGATCACTTCACTAGTATCAGCTCCTGCAGGAACTATATGTGCATGTGCTCAGGGAAGAAAGACAGGCATCGCTCATCTGAATTCAGTCTTTTTCTGAGAGTATGTGACATAGCAATTTTCAGGTGGTGGGACCCTATTACTCTATTATTTTAATGGGTAAAATTAATAGGTTCCCAATCCATCCACCTATCCATTTCCCCAAATATCCATAAAACACTTATAACATTCACAAAGGAATCCAAATCCATCCAAGGTTTCTGAGTGATGTAAATTACATCATCTGAAACACCAATTACCTAATTCTTTAGCACCTAATGAAGCATATAGAGGGATATGTCTGCGCACAGTATACGTGGAATCCTTCCTTACAATATCAAATGGCAATTATATTTTCCTTTTACATGTGCAAAGAACATATTCATAATATAAGTGAAGAATGCCATAACATGTTAGAGATACTAAAGATCTTATGTAAACTAGGTCCGGATTGAAAGTTCTCCCAGATCCTGGCAGAAAGGAACTGAGATGCAGGAAGGGCCAAATGCTTAGGGCAAAGCATGAGGAAGATCATCAGAACCTATGTAAACACTTTCAAACAACCTGAGTACAGGCAGAAGTCTGCATCCCACTCACTCCATACCCTCTTGCCTGATTTCAAGAGCAACAAACCTTTTTGTTATACACACCTGCATATTGAATATGGTGACATGCTGATTTACCCAGTGACTTTTGGGTAAAAGTGCTTATAAATCTTTATGAAAAATTTTTTGGATAATAAGAGTTTATATCCACCTGTATATTTTAAAAGAAAAACAGACTATAGGGAATTATTCTCACATTATCTTATTATATTAATATTAATATATTCCCACACTACATTAATTCTAAATTAAATCCAAATTTTAGCTTCTGTCTCTAAGGGATTAATGTTACAGAATTGACAAAGAGTGAGAACCCAGCTGGAAGGTATATTGGAAACACAACTTGCCCTATTATTATAATCTTAAGAGATTACATAAAATTAAAAGTGCTTTCAGATTAGCTGAATAGACTAATATATGAAACTGCAGTCTGCAGTATGTACTTGAGATTCTCAAATTCAATAAAAGTACTTTAGATTCTCACATTTGACCATATTAAAAATAGCCTTTGTTACAGATGAATGGATAAAGGAAATGTCGTGTACACACACACACACACACACACACACACACACAGCACACACAAAATGGAATATTATTCCACCATAAAAAAGAAAGGAAATCTTGCCATTTGCAACAACATGGATGAACTTGAGGGCTTAATGCTAAGTGCAATAAGTCAGAGAAAGACAAAAACTGTATGGTCTCACTTATATTGTAGAATAGGAAAAGCCAATTTCATAAAACAGGGAGTAGAATGGTGGTTGGCAGGGGCTGGAGGGTGGAGAATGGGGAGATGTTGATCAAAGAGTTCAGACCTCCAAGTTACAAGATGAGTAAGTCCTGGGGATCTCACATACAGCATGGCAACTAGGGTTAACAATACTGTAGTATATACTTGGAAGTTGCTAAGAGAGCAGATCTTAAATGTTTTCACCACACACACACACACACACACACACACACACACAAACACACACGCACAAGGTAATTATGCAAGGTGATGGATGTGTTAACTAACCTTTTGGCAATAATCATGTTGCAGTATACATGTGCATCAAATCATCCTGTTGTACACCTGAAACTTACACAATGTTATATGTCAATTGTATCTAAATAAAGCTGAGGGAAAAAAAGGGCTCTGCTATGTTTTCACATTATTGGATTTTGGCAGCTCAAAGTCATTCACTACAAAGCAGAAGGGCAAGGAGGGAGGATAGATGGGAGGTGGGGAGAGAAGGAGAGGCTGCATTCAAACAGGTATTTCCTCTAACAAAAATCCTGTTTAAATAGACACATTGCCACCAAAAGGAAAAGACCCATGGACAGGAGTACACACTGGGGTAGAGTATGGAAAAGAAAAGTTGGTCTGGAAGATTTTTCTGGAAAGCTAAGATTTTAAATGTGACCATAGGAAAAGGAAATGTCTGATTGGTTTTCCAAAATGTAGCTCTCTTTATCAGGGAGAAATGAAATACAAAATAATCTCTCCAAAATCTGTCTAAATCTCCACATATACTCACAAAAGTGTGAATACTTTACTTTTACCTTTTTTTTAAATACAACAGTCTTTCAGTTTTGTTTTTAGCAGACACTAAGGAAAATCAATTACCATTCCCAAGAAATAGTCCCACTGAAAAATTATTTTTGAAACCTGTCACATCTTTTACACTATCTGGCCCATAAAGTAATAAATCCTCTCCCAATAGAAATCCATTCCATTGCAAGGAAGAAGCTAAAGTTCTACACAGTCCAATCTTCTCTAGGGATCTGAAGACAATTTCACTCTTCTGTTTTTAAAAATCTTTAAAAATCCTTACATTTGCTGGAAAGGGCAAACGGATGTTTCCTACACACGTGCACATGCACACACATGCACACAGGAAATAACACAGTAAAATCAGAGAAGCCACAGGGGCAGACTCTGCAGTAAATATTTCGATCAAGTCTCTATTTGTAAACCTTTTCTGAAGTATCTGCCTTAAAATCATGTAATCTAAAAATCGACCTCAATAAGCCATATCTTCCCTGATTCCACAGGACTGCCCCCAGGCCAGAGCAAAAAGGTAGCTGCCTAACCATTTTTTAAAATAACCACTGCAACTGTCCTTGATAATGCATTTCAATGTTTCAACCTATTAGCCTCAAAAAGTTCAACCGGATAGCTAACCTAATTTTCTTCAATTGCAAAATAATATCATTCTCAGGCAAGGAGGGAAGAAACAAGCAAAGAATTCTGAGCAAGTCAGAGGACCTGGTTTCACATTCCAGTTAGCTACATTGCTGTGTGATGTCATGCTAGTTACGGGTCTCTGTTCCCTCATTGTTAAAATGAATTACTGGACTAGGTCACCAGTCTCTATGGAATGGCAACTGCTCGAACAGTACGTAACTAACTGGTGAGCACAAGGCAAATAAAATAGTCATTTGTGTATGTATGTACTATTGTATTGATTGTGTATATATACATAACTATCCTGTATTTTATTTCCATATTAGTTACATATATTTTATACACATATATTTAGTATAAATACAGATAAAATTAGTATTTTTGATAGATTTCTTTTTTAATTTTATTTATCCATTTGAGAGAGAGAGAGAGAGAGATCACAAGCGAGAGCATGAGAGGGAAGAAGGTCAGAGGGAGAAGCAAACTCCCTGTGGAGCGGGAGCCCAATGCAGGACTTGATCCCGGAACTCCGGGATCATGACCTGAGTTGAAGGCAATTGCTTAACCAACTGAGCCACCCAGGCGCCCTTTAGATAGACTTCTTTTACTCAAACTGACCAATCCTACTCTGTTTTTGATACTTCCAAAACTTTACTCAGTTTGTTTGTTCTTGTAGAGAACAGTGCTTTTAACGTATCAACTGATTTAACATATTAGCTCATTTTTTCCTCCTGTATTTCCTATTCAACCAGAATACTCCTTCACTTCCCAGGTCACTGCCGTCTAGGAGACAGGTAGGCATTTGGGGGTTTCTAGCTCAGAGAAGAACCAAAGAGGCAAATTCCTGACATTTGCAATGGAAAGACCAAGGATGGAGCATGGGCAGAAGACTTATCTGGAAAAAGAATATGCTGTTTCCCCAAGTTACCAAGAGGCTGCTGCAGTTTGCGTGGGTGCAGGCACCCTCATGCCCAGGAGTACCAGATGGGTAAGGAAGCAGCTCTGTGGGAGGTCCTGCAGACTGTATCCTCAGAACAAGGAAAGTCTGTGGCAAGCTGTAGGGACCAACACATAAGGGACCAGAGAGAGCACCCGTGTAGACCTTCATGCCTTGGTATCTGCAAGGTCCCTCCAAGTTAGCTGGATCCTATGAGAAAGTGGAAACCAAAACTGATTGAGGAAATTCTGAACTGACACAACTTCCAGATCAGGAAATTCTGAACAATTCAGCTACCCTGAATTGTTAAGACTCGAAATGGAAAAATAATTGAGTTACATCTAGCGTAGACCCTGAGGTTGTTTTCTTAATACCATACCTCTTGCACTCTCCTCTGACTCAATTCTCTGAATTCTGTATAAGTGGCAAGGTCCAAACTAGACATGATGACTGAGGGGCCAACACTAGGGAGTCCAACAATAACCTCATTGTTTGTGACATCCTATGTTGATTCCCAATCGGCACAGGAAACCTGATTTCCATCATCTGAGATGACTTAGCAACCGCACACAAAATTAGTGCCACTGTAGCTGATCGCATTCATCTAAGTGGGTTGTGAAGTAAAATTTCACTATTGCTGGAAGAGATTAAAATTAATATTCAGTACATGCTGTGACTTCCTAGCATAGACAGTGAGTAACATTTAAAGTTAATAGGAATTAGCAGCAACAATTTTATTTTCAAACACAGTAACACTGACCTTAAAAAGAAAATGCAATATATCCAGATCCCCCTTGAGAGAGCACTGACAGTAGTTCATTATCTATGTACGAAATAGATCATATTTGGCAGACTTCCGTTATGAGCCACCGATGGACTTCAGTCCCTAGCAGAATGCACCTCAATCATTAGCACCAGAGGCTTCAAATTTCAACTCAGTGTCTTCTGGTGAGGGTTTAAAACTAGCTTACATAATAATCCTCTTTTCACCTGTAAGTTACCTAGAACCAGAGGAAGAATACAGTTGGGGTTTTTTCCGCCTTTGATTAATACCAAAATAGATGGAATGCATAACAACTCAATTTGCTTTGTATGGTGATAGGATTAAGCATTTCTTATTCATCACAATGACATCGCCTATTCCCGTAAAGCTTTTAGGAAATCAATTGCATCAGTTAGAAGTAAATTAGCACACCTTCTTGATTGCTTTAACATAGTGGTCATAATTACAGAAAAAAAAATCCCCTTTCATGCAAAAGACCTCCATTCTGCAACTGATACAAGGACTTCTATTACAAAACTGATTTTGATACGATAAATTTATTTTAGCACAAAGTCATTAGAGCAAAGTAATCACTCTGTCAACCCTCCTCCCTACGCAAGACACCCTGGAGGTTTTCTAATGCCATAGAGCTGCCCTTCCAGAATTTGCGCTATTGAATTCATATCATTGCATTCACAATGGTGGAAACTAGAAAAAAACAATCCTGCAACTCTGAATAATTACTGCGTTTTCGTTGACCCTGCACCAAAGGTGATGTCATTTCCCCCAAAGGAATGGTTAAAATACTGTGCTAAGGTTCAGACCGGCTTTTTAAAACAGCTTTATTATCTTCTTAGGTTCATTTTAATTTGAACAAATTAAGATTCTCAAGAGCGCTTTTGCCCCTTTGTTTATCCTGAAGGCCACCGCTCTCAACATAAAGGCTTATCAGAAAGAGATAATGACATTTTCAGAATCTCAGCAAACCCTGTCCTTCCCCCCACCCCCCGGCTAAAAAGAGTGAAAAGTTTCTAAGGGACCAGTTGGAATGTCTAAGCCAATTTATTTTGAGAACCTAGGTTCTCGGAGAAGTCACATATAAGTATGATAATATTAACCAACTCTACAAGGACCCCAGGGAAAATTTAAACTCATAATTTCTTTTAAAGAGCATCTAATGCCTTCCAAAGAACTATTAATTTGTGTGTAAAGATGTTCGTACTTAAAATAAAAGCTGTTGTGACTGGATAGAGCTGAAAAGAGACCACAGTCCCACCCCCAGGATGCTCACAAATTTAAATGATGCTCTAATCACACAAGCAGCAGCTATTAGCAGACTTGTCAATTATTTAAAACTCTGACAGCTTTGTTGTTCCAAAAAGAGCTACCCTATTCCCAAAGGGCCGGTTAACAGACTGGTATCGTCAAGGTGGTTTAATAAAAAGTTTCATTAGTCAAAATAATTCAGCAAATGTAGTAGATCATTTTAATCTTACCATCATGACTGAACACTGAGTCAGCTATTGTATATTCATATTCATATCCAGCTATAGCATTGAGCATATTCGTCTTAAAAATATCAAAGGAGTTTCAAATATAATCCTTGCCCTTAAGGATCTGTAGGTCTGCTAAAAACAAAACAAAATGAGACCTGAAATAATCAGCAAATCAAAATGGAATTTTTAGTACTAGTATCTAGTATTTGTCATATATTTTTTCACTGTCCAACATGGTAGCCAGTAGTCACATATAGCGATTAGCACTTGAAATGTGACCAGTCCAAACTGAGATGTGATGTAAATATAAAAGACACACTTGAGGGGCGCCTGGGTGGCTCAGTGGGTTAAA